>CM065479.1:32329294-32756923 GCA_032873175.1 Leptopilina drosophilae
TTTTCCTTGTGAAGATTTTTGTGATACTTGGTATTGTATCATAAAATATAGAATATTTACTGTGTAAATACGCTTTGAACTTATTATTTTAATTAATTCACTTCGATTTGTTGAACAATTAAAGTAATAAAAAATTTCTAACTATTTTTGCCCCGGTCAAGGATAGTTATAGAATCCGAAAGTTATAAAAAATTTATAAATTTTTATTCTATTTCTTTTATTATATTTAGATACTATTCAATATTAAAATCTAAAGTATTAACACTATTATATTTTGAAGATTTTCTAAATTTCAATGACTGCATTAAAATTCGTCTGAACTTGAATCTTATTTTTAACCAATTTTCTTCAGATAACTGACAATTTCTTGGCCAATAAGCTTTGTTTTCCGTATATAATTACGCATCATTATGTATGTCAACTTAAAAAGAACGTTGACATTTTACAAAAACAAGTGTTTTTGAAAAATAATCTCCTAACTTTGTAGATTATTGCCGACTGAATTCCAATTTTTACTATCATCTTTTGGTGTTAAGACGCGAAAATATCACAAATGACGCGTTTATTTGAACAAGACGTTTAAACAATACATGCGCTTACTATGCTTGCCACATTCTCCCTTAATAATAAAATATATAACAATTATATTACTGTAGCATAATTAATAAAATATTATTAGAACCCTAATTTTAAAAAAGAGTTAAAAATTTTATTTATTAACCCCTTCAGTGTGTAGCTAAAATATAAAAAAATAATCCCAAAATGTGTAAGACCTTCTTGTGAATAAATTTTTATGGCAATAGGTACTAAGAGGTTTTTAGCTTTGTCGCTGATTACGATTTCTGTGTTAGTTTCCAAAAATTGAAAAATTCAAAATAGCTGATCCAATATGGCGGTTAAAATAAAATCGTGATCAACGACCCGAAAAACCCTCGAGTAAGAAATTTTGCGAATATACGTTAAGATATTTTTTTGTTTTGGTCATGACAAGTATAGGGGAGATCGAGATTTAATTTATTGAAAAGTGGTAAATGGGAGTAATTTCAGTTTTTGATCAAAATATTGTACTTGGCATACCGTATGTTTGTACTCATTGCTACCCGACTGGTATAAACGCATGCGTTGAAGCGCTCGGCGATTTCTTCTTCCCGGCTTCTCAAATTCTCACTATTTAATACGACTGAGTAATAAAATAAACCATTATTCTTAAAAACCTATTATATATTTAAAATATTAATAAAATAATCCTGTCAAGTTTAATTTCTTGTAATTTATATATTCATAAGTACCAATGACAACCCTTTATAAAAAAAATAACAGGAGAATCAATTTTTTAAGTAAATGAATTTTGCATTTCGCTACAATTTTTTAATGTTAGGTTATGTTTTTCACATGACGAAATTTTTATTAAAGCAAGAATGACGAAGTTAAGCAACAAAAAGTCAAAAGTGATCCATTACGCCCCGATCTCCCTTACACGTCATCCACTGTTTCGGATACTTTTTTTCATGACGTGTATACACGTCATCCACAGTCAAGGGGTTAAAATTAATTAAAATTTTTTAATAATAAAAAATATATAAATGTAAATTTTGATAGATTATAAAAACTCACCATTTATATTTTAAAATATAAATGGTTAACTAATTAGTTAACTTTAAAAATTGTTAACATTGTTAAAAAATTGTCTGATGAAAATAAATTAAACTATCTGCACATAAATTAATAATAAATTAAAAGTTTATTACTGCGATAAAATATTTCAGAAAATTTTTTATATGTCTGAAAATTAGTTTACCGTCAACTGAGCCTAATTTGTGCACCAAATAGCATTTTTTTGCTTAAATGATTTATTAAAATTCATAAAGAAAAGAAAAAAGGAAAACAAATTTTAATTGTGTTGTGGAAATTCCTCTGAAATTTTTCTATGATTTGAGAAATGAAGAAAATTTTTTTTGCAGAATTGCAGTCCTTAAAAGATGTGCACAAAATAGCCCCCACTAAGATTTTGCTATAATCTATTCTTACTACAATTTACCAACTGTTTTTTAAATTATATATTTCTTAGATATTAAATAACATTTTTTTCTTTTTCAATATTTTTATAGGATTTTGTCCGCAAAATACGAATTTGACCTTAAAAATATTGAATTGGCTCTAGTTTTTAATCAATTTACGTTTTAATACACAAAATACGCATTTTTGGCAAATTAAAGCTTAAACACTGATCTTGAATAACCAAAAAGAAAAAATATAATTTATGTACACTTTAACCTATAATGTCCAAAGAGACATACGCTGTTCCATAAAAGTATTAAAAATAACATTCCTTTTGACCATGTATGGCAATTCAAGTAGAAATTAGTCTCTTTAAAGTTATTTATGATCGCTGCTTACAAATATGCTATGAAATATATAAATTACATGTAGCGGACTAAATTTTTAAAGATAATTTACGCCTTTTATGATAAAAATGCAAAATTAAAAAAAAATTTGTCATATTGGATGCGATATTTTTAATATTAAAATCTGAATACAGATCAGTAAGCAGCGACCATAAAAACTTCTGAGTGCTACTTTTATTTGTTATGTATCACATGACTATAGTCTGTAATGTAGTAACCTTGGAAGTAACCAATTGAATTTTAAAACTTGGTGCTCAAAAATACACTTAGTGACAGTGAATGCACCTTTAAGTACTATGAATAATTTCGTATTTCAAGTTTTCAACTTAATAATTGTAATTATAATAACAAGTATATTATTTTCTAGAGCGAAATTTGATATGTAATTTAAATTCAGTCATTACAAATTGAACAAATGCATTATTTCTATTATTTTCTATAAAATTCCAAAGTGTAAACAAAGTGTGTTCAAAGTGTTATCGAATTTGTTCTCACTCTATAACATCTTTTCCGACAGGGGCCACTTTCCCCTAAGTAATAACGTTCTTTAGCCATTATTTTTATTAAATGTAATTTTCATAACGCGGTGCTAAAAAGAGTACTTTTTTGCACCTTGTTATGAAAAATATCGTTCGTAACTTGAAAGAGCACTTTTCTTGGAATAAACTGTAGGCACTCGTTATGAAATATACTACACTGGTTTACAGTGAAATTGCCAATAGAACAAAACATTCTTTCTTCAATTAGTGGGTGTTTTCTGAGTAAGAAAATCATAGTTTTGATTTTTTTCCCTCGTGTAGTTTTTTTATAGCTTCAAATTTTGTATTTTTAAAGAGCGACGGCACTTAAATTTACCTGTAGGAAAATCAACTGGTCCAAAAATGATGAATAGGATGCCGTTGGAAAGGTAATTAAATTAACTTTCAATTCATATATTACAGAATAAAATTCAATGAATATCGAGAGAGCTACAGTCGATTCAAGATCAAATTTCATGGAAATTTTGATGATTTTTAGACACTTGACTAAATTTTGGTAATTTTTTCCACAACAAACAGTAGAAAATATTTAGGTTTTTAAATTTTCATTGATAGCTTATTCCATTGAGAAACTTTTCAGCCCTTGTGGACCTTGATTGGATTAAAAATAAAAATTCTACACCACATTTAGTGAACGAAACTACTTTGCCATTTTTAGTATACTTTTCAATATTTGCAGCAAACATGCAAATAGTAAAATTAAGTTAAGTACTAAAGTTACTAAAATCACACATCAAGGAATTCTAGAGTTGCTCAATTCGAATACAATGTCAAGTATCAAAATTTCAAGATGGCGGATCCAATATAGCAGACAAGTTTTTTTAAAAATCGATTAAATTTATGACAATTTTGTTACTCGGGGTTTTTCGGTATCGCTAATGACGAGTCTGATGTCAGATTTTAAAAATTAAAAATGGTAGACTCATTTGAGTGAACGAGTTGTGGCTCTCTGATTAGGTCTCTGATTACTAATTCCATGTCATATTTTTAAAATTCAAAAAGGTGTATTCAGTCTGTGCAAACATATTTTAAATGTTTAAAGCATGAAATACTCATGAATGTTAATACATTAGGGTTTCTGGGGTCTCTAATTCTGAAACCAAAGTCGGTTTTAAAATTTTTAAATTGATGTTATGTTGATGAAAAATAAAAACTTTATTCTAATTGCAATAAACTATCTTAATTTTAATTTTCAATAAATTTCTATACCTTTTTAACTGCAATACATTTTAAATCTCATTCAAAAATACAGACACTAAAAACATCAAGGAGGGGGATGAAGAATGTAAAAGGTCTCGAAAACATTTAAAAAAATAATTTTAATTTATTATTTAAAAACTTTTGTTTTTTAAATATACTTTGATAAAGTTAATTACATATATTTAAAATGTATTGCAGTTAAAAAGTTATAGAAATTTATTGAAAATTAAAAATTAGATAGTTTATTGCAATTATAGTAAAGTTTTTATTTTCCATCAACATTAAATCAATTTAAAAATTTTAAAACCGTCGTTGGTTTTGGAATTAAAGACTCTACAAACTCTAAAGTATTAATTTTTATGAGTTTTAGCTTTAAACTTTTAAAATATGTTCGCACAAACTGAATCCACCTTTTTGAATTTTCAAAATATGACATCGAATTTGTAATCAGAGAGCCAAAACTCGTCCACTCAATTGAATCTACCATTTTTAATTTTTAAAATCTGACATCAGACTCGTCATTAGTGACACCCAAAAACCCCGAGTAACGAAATTGTCATGAATTTAATCAATTTTTTAAAAAACTTGTCAGCCATGTTGGATCCGCCATCTTGAAATTTTGATACTTGACATTGTATTCGAATTGAGCAACTCTAGAATTCCTTGATGTGTGATTTTAGTAACTTTAGTACTTAACTTAATTTTACTATTTGCATGTTTACTGCAAATATTGAAAAGTATACTAAAAGTGGCAAAGTAGTTTTGTTCACTAAATATGGTGTGGAATTTTTATTTTTAATCCAATAAAGGTCCACAAGGGCTGAAAAGTTTCTCAATTGAATAAGCTATCAATAAAAAATTTAAAACCTAAATATTTTCTACTGTTTGTTGTGGAAAAAATTATCAAAAGTTATTCAAGTGTCTAAAAATCATCAAAATTTCCATGAAATTTGATCTTGAATCGACTGTAGCTCTCTCAATTATAATTTAATTTTATTCTGTAATACATGGATTGAAAGATAATTCAACTACCTTTCCAACGGCATCCTACTCATCATTTTTGGACGAGTTGATTTTCCTACAGGTAAATTTAAGTGCCGTCGCTCCTCAAAAATACAAAATTTGAAGCTACAAATAAACTACACGAGGGAAAAAAATCAAAACTATGATTTTCTTACTCAGAAAACACCTACTAATCGAAAAAAGAATGTTTTGTTTAATTGGCAAAAAAAAGTTTTTAATTTATAAGCCCCAGGGCATTAGGGCCGTGTGGCCCTCTTACTCGGTAGCAAAATCAATTAAATTTAACACACTAAATGAGCGATTTTACGTCAAGTGATCAAGGGGTTGGTGAAATGCTTATTTTAATAATTTTTTACTCTTCAACAATTAAACATACAAATTTGACAAAGTACATTTTGGAAAGGTTTTTCCATGCTCTTTCGATTGGAAATAAGCATTTAAAAAAAAATTTTGACCCAAAAAATCAAAACTAAAAATATATTTCAACTTTTGGGAGGGAAAGGTCCGATTTTTTTAACGAAAGTTGAGGCTTTTTCCTAATAAAATATATCTATGAAAAAGTGGGACTAGAATGTTTTAACATTGAAAAAAGAGTTTTCTGCTCACCGGAGCGCTCTAAACCCGGTTTTTAGCTCCGTTCAGGAGAAAATTCTTTTTTTCAATGTTTAAATATTCTAATCCCACTTTTTCATATATATGTCCTTTTAGGAAAAAACCTTAACCTTTGTTTAAAAAAATCGTATCTCTTCCCCTCAAAAATTGAAATTTATTTTTAATTTTGATTTTTTGGGGTCAAAAATTTTTTTTAAATGCTTACTTTAAATCGAAAGAGCATGAAAAAACCTATCCAAAATGTACTTTGTCACATTTGTATGTTTAATTGTTTAAGAGTAAAAAATTATCGAAATAATCATTGTACTGAAAAACACAAAAATTTAATTCCCTCCCGCTCGAAAAATATTGGACCAGGTGAAAAAATATTTTTACGAAAAATTACTATCTATTAGTGTTGATTACTATCTATTGTTGAAAACTTTTTGAAAATGTTAAGTGCTAGAAAAAGATTTTTGTGCTAAATTTGTTAAAATTGTTTTGTCCTTGCAGTGATAGTCTTGAGAAATTTTTATTCATTCCAGAACTTTGCAAGTACTAGTAATACAATTTTGTGCAATTTTTTGGTTATGTCCGTTTGACATTATTATTATGTATAATAATATTATTATCTATATTTTAAATTGAACAAAATGTTTGTTTAAAGTTTAATATTATCAATTTATTCTTTATTTTGTTCTTGTTCCTAAACATTTTTCTATATGGGATCCTTTTCACTCAGGATCATGTGAAGAACTTGTGTACGATCTATCACGGTTTCCTATGTGTTGAAAATGAGTACAACATAGGAACTTGTAATGTCTCCTAGGTCAGATCTTGTACAGGTTCCTGCATAAACAACCTTAACAAAAAGCCTTTACAGGACCATGACCATGATCCTGCGTATGTTCCTTTGAGGAATCCTACAATATGTAATGGTGTTTTTAAATGTTCTTTTGTAGGACACTGGTACATACCTTGACACTGGTAATTAGTATGTGTTCCTATGTGGTTTCCTTCATGAGTTCATACATACACTGAAAGAATTTCGGTACATGTGCTGTGCTGTCTACTGCGCATGGTATGTGCTTTGAGTTCCGCTCATCCCAAGTCTTCTTGTGCACATCCCATGTGCAGAAGTCGAGACAACAGTTGTGTTATAGCAGACGATCAGGCGATACGCACATGGTGTGTGCGCAGAAAGCACATCTCATGTCTCGAAAATGCACAACACACGTGCATTATGAATGTACATCCCATGCCATGTAGTTTTCGAGGCGTCCGTACAGCAGACGTGCGGAAATTCTTTCAGTGTACCTTGTCACTGGTAATTAGTACGTGTTCCTACATAGTTTCCTTTGAAGGTTCCTTAACTATTTCATACCTACCTTGACACTAGTAAGCGGCGTGTGTTCTTTCGAAGGTTCCTTCTTAAGTTCCTAAATACTTTGCCACTGGTAATTAGTATATGTTCCTGCGTGGTACACCGAAAAGTTTTTGCGAGAGCAACCGTCTCTCGCTCACTTCCCACAGTAAAGGTTTTCTGTTTTCTCTCTAAAGAGAACCCTGGCGCCCCACTGTAGGAAAGCAGCAGTCTCAGTGGGTGAAATGAGCTACAAAAATGGGGCTGTTTCTTTACCATATAGGTACAAGTCACGCAGCGTCACCACAACAGATACAGCGACTCGTCCCAAAACTTTTCGGTGTAGAATTCAAATTTTTCTTCATAAGTTCGAACATAACTATCTTTTCGGTAATATTATGTATTCCTTACTGGGAGCATTGATATGAAATAATACATTTATTAAAACTATGTCTTGTACTTATATATTAATTGTTTATAACAATATATTTAATAACAAACTTTTTAGTAAAGATGTACTGTACTGTACTGTACTATTGTTGAACCAGTACTGACATATGACCGAAATGATAACGCTTTTCAGTACTGGTTTGATGTTACTGGCGCAGTACTGCTTTAGTACCCGTGTAGAAAAATCTTTTGGCGCTTGCCTGAATCAGACTAGACCATCTATTTTCTAGTCTAGAGGAAAATTTATTTAAAATTTAATGTTAATATAATAAAAAAAATTAATTTATATTTGCAAACATGTAATAATTTGCAACTTTTAACTTTTAATCAAATTAATGTTTCCTATCGAAGCTACAGTACAATAAATTTTAATTTTCGACAGCTTTTACACTTACAATTAATAAAAAGCGTTTAACTGTGTAATTTAGTTAAATTATTAGGGGAATAGGTTCGGTTGTGGTCATACTTTCGTTTTTGACTCATAATTTGTTTCCTTGTAGATATTAAGCAAACATATGTATATGTATTTAAAGGTAGGGACCTTAGGTAACTACTTGTGAAGAAAAAAGATTGATTCCGTTGACTAGAAAAATTTTATTTAAAATTCAATAAATTGGTCATTTTTCGAACAAAAAAAATTTTGGTTCGGTTGTGGGCTCTCTTGAAAAATCTATTGAAAGTGCAAAAAGATTAATTATGTAACCATTCATTAACTACATAAGGATGATTTCTTCTAATTTTGACAATAAATGCTCCCCATGTAAGGGCATATAAGATTTCTCACACTGAACCTGAACTGCCCAGTTACTACAATTACTTTAACTGCGAACGACGTACGATCATCAAAGTCTCATTTAATTAATTTTTGTGCTGGACCACGAAACTCTTAAAATTCATAAAACACTATTAAATGTTGTAAGGAATTACTTATGATTAAATAGACAACGAAATTTAACGATTTATCAAAAATAAGAGTGATGTCCACAACCGAATCAATTTAGATGCCCACAACCAAACTTGACGATCATTTAAAAATATCATGAAAAAAATTTTACTTGTGGACATTTTTGTAATGCTTGGTATTGGATTATAAAATATAACACATTTGTTGTGTAAATACGCTTTGAACTTATCATTTTAATTAATTCACTTCGATTTGTTGAACATTTAAAAATGTTTAAAAATACATTTTTGTTATATTCAACGTGTCGAAAAATTAATTTATGTATAGTAAAAAGCGGAGTTGTCTAATCATTTTTGTATTGACATAGAAAACTACGTTAGGTCATAACAAATACGTGATGTTTGCCAGATTACACAAATCCCATTTCTGTCAAAAGTTCTGCGTGGGTGTCCACAACCGAACCATGCCCACAACCGAACCTCTTCCCCTATTTAATAGAACTAAATTTGAAAAAATCAAATTAGTAAATTACCTAATAAATTTCTATAAATTACCGCAGAAATTTCTATAAATTACCAACGTTAATTTTTTTAGTTCTCGTTTGTGTTTTACATGGTTAATTTTAATTATCGTCAAAATGTTTATAAATTACCTCGAAAACTTACATAAATTACCGATGTTAATTTTTTTTAGTTATCGTTTGTCTTTTACATAGTTTTATTAACTATTGTCAAAATGTTTATAGATTTCCATAAATTTTTTTTCATACCTTCAAGAATTATTGCGAAAATTTTTATACATTTCAGTAAAATAATGCAAAAATTTCCATAAATTTCTAAACTACAAATTTTTAATTGTAACTTTTGTGGAACATATTTTTATAAATTATTGAGAAAATTTCTATACATTACAGCATGAATTTCCATTAATTAGTTCCCAACAGACTATTGTCAGTATACCCTGTTAACAATACTGGCACAGTATTGTTGTAGTAATGGGTTGCCATTGATGTTTTCGCAATAATGGCACAATACTCGCATACCAGTCTTAAAGGGAGTACTTGCGTAGTACAGAATTCTATCAATAGTTGCTCCGCAAAAGTTATCGATAATTTTTTCAATTGGGTTTAAATTGCGCACTAAAAAATAATACTACAGAATAAAGTTATTTGGTTTTATATTTACAATGTTAAAGATAAAGTTCATCTTTAAAATTTATAATTTCAAAATTTGTATGCGTAGCTTTTGTACATAACTTTTAAATCATATTGTACATGGTTTTATGAGTCATACGTTTTTAAAATTTTACATTAAAAGAATTCATATCTTATGTCACGAGACAATAAATCATGCATATTTGTACATTGATCTTGAATATAATAGGAGAGAAAAATGTCTTAATCAGAGTGTAACAGTTTTAAAAAAGATTATGCCTATGTATATCTGACTTTATTAAGATAAATTATACAACTGTAATGTTAATACTAACGCGGTTTGTGTTTTTAAAATTTGTAAAACTACTAATTCTTTATTCAATTTCTTATCTACAATAAAATGTACAATATTTCCGTAAGATCTATCAGAAAGTCGAATGAATGTGTTGTCAGATCGTTTGTTGATCTTTTTGTTTAATAAATAAAGACAACTATTCAAAATAATTTTTGGTAATGCTACGGCATGATCTAAAAGACCAAACCTTTCAATCAATTTGTCATTAACTTTGGACTTCTCTCCAAAATGTCTGGCTTGTGATAATTTTAAGGTTTTTTGGGCTTTTTTATTAGAACAACTGATCTATGTATTTTCTTGTGATTGCAGAATATTGTTCATAAAATTCACGTTTTATAGCTAATAAACTAAATTTAAAACCGATATTACGACAAACTTGTTAATGAACATCTTTATCTGCATGGATGCTATTCAGCAACTCACCATTAGCACTTTCAAATACATAAGCACTGTGAGCCCACAACGGACCCGAATTAAAAACACTTTCAGCCAAGTATAACAATTGATGGACATTAAATGTAATTTGTTTTCCTGAATAGAGTGATTCTATGTCACAAACAAATTTATACAATAGGGCATCCGCATGATCAATTTCAGATATTGTTATCATCTTTTTCGAGATGATGTACAATCCATCAACAAGAAGAAGCCAATGAACTACTAACTTTCTCTTGTTTCGAAAAACTAATTCTAATATGGGAATACTGTAATAGAGGGTCCAGTTTTCCCACTCCTTAGCTTTCCAGAAATCTCTGTCATCAAGAGTTCGACAAAGACGACCTATTTGGAAAGAGGCTTTTATACTCTTCATGAGACTATTTATTACTTCAATATCTTTAATCGGGACTAGACCAGAAGATTTATTCTTCACACCGAACCAAACATTTGCAAACTGTTTTCCTATTCCGGCAACCATATGCATAGGATCTGGTACGAATCCCTCTATAATATCAAAGTTTGGAATATTAATTAAAGTTGTCAGACCTTTAAAACCAAAACATGGTTTAGCAGAAGTTTCTTCAGTCATTTATTGTATTGTATCTTCTACATTTCGAAGTTTAACTATTTCATTCGTTAACGGATATTTGTGATTTCCACAATTTGGATTTCTAGGGTCACGAACCCGTTCTCCCGGGTGAAGGCACCAAGGACATCCAAATTTACCGTTAAATAGAATCATAAACAGCATCGGGTCTCTAGCAACACTATCAACACAACAACATAAAAGATTCACTCTAATTATAACTTCCTGATCATTTAATATACATTTAAATCCTTCAGAAAACAGTTTGTTCATAGTTTTAACAAAGGGATCTAGGAAGACGTTCATATCTGGTTTGCTCTTTCCAAATTATAAACCCACTACGACTAATTCCGAATTTCGAACGTGGAATGGTATTTTATTTACTTGTTAGAAAAATGGGCCAAATCGAATAGAAAGAGCTCTCAAATATTGGCGCACCGTCAGTATTTACATGTACAGTAATGTATTTTCATTCTCTGATAAATTTAGTTTTTTAATTAACTGCTGATACATTCTGCCGTCATAAATGCCCTTAAAAACATTTTGTTGTGAAGTTCTTTCGGTCATAATATTATTAAAGTAGTCACTATTTGATGTAATTAATTCTGAAAGTTGATACGATACATCAAATTTAACAAAAAAAATCATTGTACGAGAAATTATTTACATCAATGTCAGAGTTACTAGTCACTGGTACTTGCGCGCTACGCGCACCCCCTTTCTTTCTGCTATTCAATATTTAATATGGAAAAATTATAAAATTGAAAAAGTTTCTAACATTATTCTAAAGATGAACACATATTTATTGAAAGAATTTTATCTTAAAGGATTAAATTTTGTTTTAAATTTTGTATTTCTAAATTGCACCAAGCAATTTTTCAACAATCTTGAAACAAGCTTATATAAGCATACGTATAAAATTTCTTCAAGCTTTAAATGTTTAAATTATTCAAATTTTTCTCATTTTTATTTATAAAAATATTTAAAAAATTTTGATTGTTAAAAAATTATGATTAACAAATAGAAAATATGCATAATTTTTATTTCACAATAACAATATTGTTCACCAACTAATTTTTTTCAAGAAATAATTTGCATAATTTCTACACTAAAAATAATTTAATTGAATCAAATAAAAATTAATTTACTTATTTAAATAGTTTAATTGTCGACTTTCCAATAAATATTTATTTGAATTAAGTAAATATTTATTAGATCTGTGTATTTTATTCGACTAATTCTTCATTTGTATCAAATATTTAATTATTTATCACAATTAATGTTTTCATTAAGACTAATATTTCTATAATTAAATCAAATAATTAATTTTTTTTGCTTACGGAATTTGGGAAATCTGCATACAGATACTTTGGATTCCGCATTCCAAGGTTATGTGGGGTTGGTAAAATAAAAGAAAATCAAATAAAGATAAATTATAAAATTGTTTCTTTCTTCAGAGTAAAAAATTTTGCAAGCTTGAAGTATGTCGAAAACATGGGAAAAATATGAGAGCAAAAAATTTGAATTTTCTTTCCTTTAGAATAAAAAAAATTGCATTTCTGAAGTTTGGCGAAACCATGGGGATTTCGAAAAATCAAAATGATGAATATTATCACTCGAGGATTTCTGAGGTCGCTAAATATAAATTCAAGATGAGAATTTACGAATTCAACATGGCGGATGTAATGGAGCTGAAGATTTTTTTTGAAAATTGCTGAAATCTGCTAAATATTGTTAGTTAGACGTTTTTGGGATCGCTTAATACAAAACAAATACCAAAATTTACCAAATACCAAGTCGTGTATTATTACAATAACACTACTGCAAATTAAAATACATTTTAAAAAGGTTGAAAAACGAATTGCTAGTAACAAAAATGTTTAATTGATTTTAACCATCATTAAAATTTTTTTCACTATTTTAGATTCTCCGTTTTAAATGTATAAATAAAAATTTTAGAAACATTATTTAATAACATATTCATTACATCCTTTTTCTTAAGAAAAATGAGAAAAATATGATTAAAATAAAATTACAAAAAGTTTTAATTTGAGATAATGAATGTTAAATGCAATTTTTCATGATTCCAGATAATGTACATTTTCTACTACCTCATAAATATGTTTTAGGGAATTATAGTAACAAGTTAATAATAGTACTATAAAAGTTATCTGAAATTAATCGATCAAAAAATTACAAATTCAAAATTTGAAATTCCAAAAGACTTTATAATATAACAAAATAAACTAACTTAAGAAGAGTCCAAAATTTCCCTTTAAACATAATTTTTTATATACATATTACTTCGATTATCTCCTAAAAATACTTTGACGGAATCAAATGATTTTACACTTGATAATGCAACATACATCTGACCATGATTAAAAACATCTCTTCTTAAATCAATGAATATTTTATAAAATTTTTGCCTTTGAGATTTATTAATGGTCATTGCGAAAGCCAATTTTATAGGAAATTGTCGTCTTTTGAAAATAAATGGATATAAATTTTCACTATATAAAGTTACTTGATGTAAAAAAAACAATATTTCCACTCTTATCTCCCGTTAATATTTGAGATTTAATAACATTATGTGATAAATCTAAAACAATTAACCTTGTCCCGTTACATAATCCTTCATTAATTCTAAGATTTCTAATAAGCATTACAACGGAATTATTTCTTAAATGTAATTCATGTGGCGGTAAAAAAGGCGGACAGAGAGTATTCAAATATTCTGGTAATAAAGTTTCAGTAAATTTTCCATTATCACAATTTTTATTAGAATCAATACTTTTATATACTTTTTCACCTTTACTATCTAAAAGATTTGCCACCTTTTTATTAATATCATCAACGTCAACATTTCTTGGTGCTAAAATTGCACACGTTAAGAAATCCTTAAATTTTTTCTGTTGTATTAAATGACCATACATTTCTTCAGCAATATCTATATTTCCTTGTTGAATAATATGTTCTGGTAATTCGACGTTACCATCTTTATCATTTAATTCGCTATTGCCAACTTTAAGTAGGAAATCTACAAATTCTGTTTCCTCCGGTAAAGCTCTCATATTTTGTGTTAATGTATATTTTTTGAAATGTTTCCATAAGTGACTATTTTTTATTGATAAATTTATTATTTCTGATCTAGTACCTCGTTCTTCTAACGGTAAAATTTGTCGAAAATCTCCTCCTAGGATTACAAGTTTTCCACAAAACGTTTCATTTGATTTCATTATATCTCTTAATAACTTATCCATAACTTCTAACGCATATTTTGGAGCCATTGGTGCTTCATCCCAAAAAAACATCAATATTTTGTAAAAAGAGTGCTTCTTTTGATTGAACTTTAATATTTGAAGATGAATCACTGTACAGTGGAACAGGTGATTCTAATACTTTATGTACAGTTTTCTTGTTAGGAAGCAGTGTGTCAGCTATGCCTGTAAATGCCATGTTGCAAACATTTATTCCATTACTCTTTAGTAAATGTCATAAGGTAGTATATAAAAAGTCTTTCCAGATCCTCCACAACCATTAATATATAAGAATTTAGAACTATTACAAGAAGAATCTTTTATTACTTCAAATATATAATCAACAATATTTTTTTTGTTCAACATTTAATTTAGTATAATTCTCCTTTCCTATCTTGATATGTTCAATAATATTTATATTATCAACCTGCTCAGGAAAATTTTGATCTATATCTTATAAACCCTGAAAATCAGTTAAACAATATCCTTAATTCAATAACATTGATTTTATATTCCTATAAGCTATTTTTCAGCTTCCGGATGTATAGGACGACAATGAATGAGAATTCTTACAAATAATTGTCGATGTGAATAAGGCGTCATCCATAAAGTAGCTTCTTCCATTGTCCTAATCCACTCACTATTATCTTCTATAAGTCATAATGCTAAATAGGAAGATGTAAAGGATTCATGAATAACTCCATTAACTGTTCTTAAACTTTGGAAAGAAGTAACTACTTTTACTGTAAGCAACAATAATCTAAGGTGAAATAATTCCAATTGACGTGAATAATTGAATACATTCTTCCCAATACTTTTTCTTTACGAATTCTTTTTCTCTATTCAAGAGATTTCGTAATACACGTATAATGTTCTGGTATTTCTGTATAATAATACTGACGAGCAGTACTATCACGCTCATTAAGTTTAAAAAAATCGATCAATTTTGCTCCCTCATACTGAGGAAGTGTTGTAATACCAAAATTTTTCAGGTTTAATTTTTTAACATATCTTTATGTTATTTGACCTCAGGAGTTCAAAAATGACATTTTTACAAAATGTTATTCCGTATGTATGTGTGTGTGTGTGTGTGTGTAAACATCACATTTTCATAAATATCTCCAAATTATAAAGAGCTTTTGGGATGAATTTTTTTTAAATTGTAGGTCTCATCTGCGGACATAAAGTGAGAGTACGTTGACATAGATTAATAAATTTTAACTATATTTGTTTATGATTTTTAATTTTTTAAAAAAAGTTTTTTGCCCATAACTTTAAAAAAATGTTGGGACACCTATAAATGTTTTTCTCTAATTTTATAGAGTTATTTTTTATGCATCTTTTGAGCCCTCAAAGAACATTTTTCGTTCATATTCACCGGAGATATTAAACTTTTAAAAATCAAGAATTTTGAAAAATAAGACTTTTTTGAAAATTTTGTAATAATAATGGATGTAGCATCATGATCCTTGAAAATATATTTATATAAATATTTAACAAATTTTATACTTGAAACTATTTCCACATTTAAATGACAATTAAATATTTCTAAAAGTATAGGACAATATGGAACTACATTAGAATTGTCAACAACAAATTCGTTAGGTCGTTCATACGTTTTATTATTATTTCTTCGCCGACAACGAACATAACAATCTTCTTCAATTGTAGTTTCTTCTTGGTAGCTTTTTGCAAAATTTTTTGAACAATTACCATCAATTAAACACCAATCTCTACAAGGTCCGTGAATATTATTTTGCATTATTATGTTATGCAAGAAAGGATTGCTACTTTCATCAGGAATTTCTGCATAAAAATAACGATCAACACTTTCAACTGTTATTATTTTTGAATTTTCTTTCAATATAACTAATAAATAAATATGTGGCAATCCCCGTTTTTGAAATTCAATAACATTTAAAAGATGTTTCACCTTCAATGAAAATACTCTAGTTACTATATCAGGTCTGTCAGCAGCAGTTTGACGAGGTAACAAATTTTCTTGTATCTCTTTCCAATTTGGGTTACAGGTCATTGTAATAAACAAATCTGGTTTACCATGGCGACCAACCATAGCCATAGCATTCTGATATTGTTGCATCATATTACGAGGTGATCCTATAAAAGTGGAAGGCAATATAAGCAGTTTTCTAACATGTACATCATTTTCTGACTCATGATTTTGTAAATAATCGGTTAGTCCTTGATATGTTTCACTTCTCAATTAAGCTTCATTATTTGCACAAATTGCAATCTATCTTTCTCTATTTTTACATAATTGTCAACTACCCATTGTTGAAACAATCTTCCTACATATAAAAATTGATTGAATTCCTTATCTCTAATGGCAATTTTGTATTTACAATAGGCAGACCTAGAAATAGTGTGGTTTTTACTTCTAAAACCACTATCACTATGAATCATTAATTAATATTATAACCTTTATTTCCAAGAGGATAACATATGGGATAGATGGGTTCAACATTTGGATCTAAGTTACTAAATGATTTCAGTTCCTTTGTAGACTTATTATAAACCGTTACATAAGATTTTGATATTTCTCCTTCTGAGTTTGTATTGAAAATTGCAGCAACTTCATTGTAACTTTGAAAATTATATTTTTTCTTATCAAAAGCTTTTTCAACGTAAACAATAGTTGAAACTCAGGGATTTCTTCATTATTTTGTTTTTCTAAATCAGTTTCTAATTTAATTACTTCTGACATCATCATAAAGACTTTGTGTATGTATTAGAAGTTCTCATTATATTTTCAATAGTTTGCAAAAGTTCTTTATCTAAATTTTCGTTACTTTTTAATCTATAACGAATTGCTTCTTCAGGATCATAAATAAATAATTGACCAAAACATGGGTCTTCACCTATATCCGGATATAAGGCAGTGTTAATTTGGTAATAAATTTGACTTTGGATTTTGTAACGAAATGGTATGCTTCTTACGTTATTAAAATTAATTACGTTAGCATTAAAAGATGCAAAAGAAAAATAATTATTTTACTGTCTTATTTTTTTTAAATGACCTGATTTTGTATGAAGTCCTTCTAGCAATATTTATATAATCAAACGAACTTACCTGTACGTGAAGTTCGATTATAATTATACGAAGGCGCCTCGTTCGAAGATGATTACATGTAGTAGTGTCTAGTTGCTAGGAACTTCACAACGTTTAGAGTTTGAATTGGAAATTTTTTCCCGCGCATGCACGCCTGTCGGCGCGCGCGCGCATTTAACTTCATTATTTTAGAGTTTGGTATATATTTTTGCTGATATATTTTCGGTTGTAAGAAAACGTTTTGTATTAATTGATGATTATTGGGTAATTGAGACTATTGGGCAAACTGGGAGGGAAAGATGTAATCATCTTCGAACGAGGCGCCTTCGTATAATTATAATCGAACTTCACGTACAGGTAAGTTTGTTTGATTATATAATTATACTTGGCGCCTCGTTCTCGAGATTACATGTAGATGTTCAGAGGTTTGCGTTTTCTTATTGAATTTTTTTTTTTTATTTAATGAACACACGGTTTTAGATACAATGATATATCATTGAAAATCTTTAAACTAAATATTTATTATTATAGAAATTAATGTAAACGATCTACGATTTTTGTAGGATCGAACGAGCGAAGCCATCGTTTCCTTTTTGAATGGGCAAATTATAAAAACGAGCTAATGTTAAAGAAGTATTTGACCAACTTGCGGTCCGCTTGATCGTGTCTATGTCGACTCCTTGTTTATAAGCTTGGGATGTCGAAGCGTGTCTTGTACTGTAGGCGGTGAAGGAGTTCATGTCGACTCCTGCCTTTTTTAATAAGGATTTGATCCATCGACTTATCGTTTGAGGGCTAACTGATTTGTAAGGCACTCTCGTTGAAATGAAAAGATTGCAATTGGCTCCTCTTTTATCCTTCGTAAACGTGATGTAATCTAGTATCGCTTTAGCTGCGCAAACATTTTGTCTTTCTTCGTAAAATGGGAGGATTATTTCTGGTTGACATCGCCCTGGTTTCGACGTTTTTATTAAGTCAGGAATCTTAATCCTAACTTCCTTCGACGATGTTTGTATGTTCAGAATGTTTATCGCGGCTAAAGTTTGGAGCCGGTGTGCAGAAATTAATGCTAGCAGTGTAGCTGTTATTTCTGATCTCTCTGTTGCGTTGAGGTCTAGGCGTGCAGATGCTTCTTCGATGTAATTTAAGACAGGTCCCGTATCCCATGTAGATGAATACTTGGGTTTTATAGATCTTTGTCTGAAGACTCCCTTGAAATATCTGTTTAACAGAGGATCCTTGGAAATCTGTGTTTCCGATATTGGAGAAATCGCTGAACGAGCCGAGTTTAACGTGCCGTATTTTGCTCCGTTTCGAAATTTTACTGTGAGAAATTTTATTATATCCTTTATTTCTGGTCGAAACATGTCGATATTATTTGATTTTGTAAAAGTTGCCCATTCTATCAACGGTGCTGAGTATTGTTTTTGCGTTGACTCTGATAGAGATGACAGAAACAGGTCAAGCGATTCCTCTGGTATTCCCCTTTTCAAGAAGGCTTCTCGCATAATTTGGCTGCTATTAACGTCAAATTCCTCGCAAGCGGGTGGTTGAGATTCCTGGAAGGAGAAATTAATAAATTTGGTGAAGGATCAAAGTAGAGAATTGGTTCACACGTCATGGAGAGAAGCAGAGGGTACCATGGTTGCGTGGGCCAATCAGGTACCACTATGATACCGGTGGCTTTGTCCCGAATAATTTTTCTCAATGTGGGTAAAATTAGAGCGAACGGTGGGAATGCCAGATGTCGCGAGCTAAATTATTTAATTTTGGATACTGCACACCACCTGATTTATTAATGTAGGCTATTGCCGTTGTGTTATCCACGCGTAATAATATTTCGCAATCTGACGAATGATTGGCGAAACTTTTTAGAGCGAAAAAAACGGCCAAGAGTTCTAAATAATTTATGTGAAAGGATTTTTCTTCTTCTGACCAAAACCCCTGCGTGGATAACCCGTTACAATAAGCACCCCAACCAATTAAAGAAGCGTATGTATTAATTTCGAGTAGAAACTGATGGCTTCTAATGGGATTGAAGCCTATTGGAATGTGAGATTTCCACCATTCGAGATCTTCGCGAAGGTGTTCCCTAATTGACATTTTTGCGTCATAATCATCGCCGTTGAATAGTAGTGTCAGATATTTTTCTCGTTCTAACCTCTTCAAATAAATGGGACTGTATGCAAGTGCTGGAGAACATGCGTTTAGCACTCCCAGCAACTTTGCAAAGTATCTAACATCACACTCGGTTCCAACTTTGAATTGATTTAAAAGGGAAGAAGTACGAGTTTTTTTCTTTTCTGTTAATTCCAATGTTAAATCTTTTGATTTTAAAATCATGCCGAGGTAAGTACATGACTGAGAGGGAACTAGCGAACTTTTTTCGTAGTTGATTATAAATCCTAGATCTTTAAGTAAGGCGATAGATTGCAACGCGTTTGATTTACATGAATCGTAAGAATTGGCTATTAATAGCATATCGTCTAAGTAAATGACCGATAAGAATCCTTTTGACCGAAGTTTTGACATGACAGGTTTCATTATTTTTGTAAATAAAAAGGGACTCAGACATAGACCGAAAGGTGAGCATGTAAATTGGTACAGTACATCCTTAAAACGAAATCTTAAGAATTTTCTGCTTTCCGCGTGGATAGGAATAAGAAGAAAGGCATCTTTTAGGTCGATTGAGCACATGAATGCGTTTTTACTCAATAAATTTTTAGCAATTTTGATATCTTCCATTTTGAAATGGTCGGGCTCAATAAATTGATTGAGCTTTTTTAGATTTAGTATGAATCTGTCAGAGCCGTCAGATTTTTCGGCCAAAAAGAATGAGGACAAAAACTGACCCTTGCAGTCTTTACAGACTTCTATAGCATTTTTTAACAGAAGTAAATCAATCGCTTTTTGTAAAGAAACAATTTCTAGGTTCGATTGAGGAGTACATATTGGAGGGTATTCTTGATACGGAGTTTCTTTGAAAGGTATTTTAAAGTCTTTTATGACGCTTAAAATAAATGAGTCTTGGGTAATTGACTCCCATGCAGGGAGAAAATATTTCAACCTGCCTGCTAAATCTCTTACCTCCACTATTTCTTCTTGGGTAATTGGTGATTCTGCTTCGGACGACTCTGTGCTGGTTGAGGGCCTCGATTCTGCGAATTGTATGTTCTCGGTTTCGAATACGGTTGCGATTTCAAGTGGACCCTTTGGAAATTGCTCCTCTGCTGGGTCTGCGCAGAAAAGCCCTTCCAGTTTCCCTGCCTGCTGGTGGATGGTTTTTTGGCGATAGACTTTTCCGGAGCTTTAATTTTTTCGCATGCTTTTGCAATTTGCTGAGCTTCTTTTACCTGATCCGACAAGGACTTGCCGTAAAGCCACTCGTCCGCGACGGTTGCATCGAGTATGGGCTTCATGGTTTTATTCATGAGAGGGGTGATAAAGGATTTACGGCAAACTGTCTGCTGATGAAATATGTCAGCTAAGAAGCGACCTGTGTCGCCCAAACGCTCAATCAAAACTAAGCGATCTGTTCCTTCGTTTGAGTCATCCAGAATCATTGAAATCGCAGAACCGAGTGATGTTAAAGCTGAACCGACACATTTTTGTGTCAGGGAAAAATGTTTATCCCTTTTTACGGCTATTTCCGTTAAGGCGGGCGAAAGTTCTGGATTAACCTTCGGTGCTTCGGTTCTAAAAGAACCTTCGCGAGGGTATTTGTCCAAGATTTTATTTAGCGGATTTTCCTTTATTCCTTCTTTCATTATACGCTCCCAGATTTGTTTGACCTTGTCATGTGTATCGCCTTGAAACTGGATTGACTCTTTTGGGTCTTCCCCCAGGGCTTCCAGTACGTCGTCGCCAACACTAGGATTCGTGTCCGTCTGTGTGGCTGTTGGATTTTCGAGATCGTAGTCGGCAATATTTTCGCCGGAGTCGCCTGGCGGATCGGTTTGATTATTTTGTACTTTGTCTGACTTATTGTCATGATCTGGCGCATTGGCGAGAGTATTATCGTTTGAACTTTTTGTTCCATTTTGCAGAATATCTGTTGCTGTACTCTCGGGTATTTCTGAAATTCAAAAATACTTCATTTAGAGTTTATCCCTTTGCTATTTGCGGAGGGAGACGAAAATTTGTTCGTGTGGAACTATTCGTCATGAAAGAGAGCGGTAATCGCGCACTTTTGTGCATATTATGGAGAATTTACTCGCATAACAAACATGGACTCGTTTGGAATCTCATGTAAGTATTTTTCCTTTATAATAAAGTTAATTTACCTTTTGATTTTCCGTTAACGATCTGCTGTAAGAGGTTAGTGAGGTTAAGTAGTTTGTCTTCCACGCTAATTATTCTTTCCTCTAATTTTTTCTTGGAGGGACGTCTTTCCTTAGATCTGCTTCTTGATCTCTTCTTGCTTGAGCCTCCCATTACACAAAATAAGAGTAAATAACTTAAATCGATTGAAATTATAGTACGTTTGAGAAAAAAAACGTGCCAAGTTCCTTGCACAACGAAACAACAATGAAGTTAGGTGCGCGCGCGCGCCGACAGGCGTGCATGCGCGGGAAAAAATTTCCAATTCAAACTCTAAACGTTGTGAAGTTCCTAGCAACTAGACACTACTACATGTAATCTCGTGAACGAGGCGCCAAGTATAATCTTAAATCTTCTGGATATTGCACTGATTGTAATATAACACTACTATGGCCACAACAATCATTGAAACTGTTTTGTTTGCCACTAACTCTTTCATCATTAAAATGCTTAGCTTGACAATGATTGCAATAGTAATTCATATTTCCCAGATAATTTTACATTAGAATTTGATTTATGAATAATCTTGTCTTTTGCTATTCTTGGCAGTGAAACAATTGATTTTTATGTATTAAGTTTCAATTTTTTACATTCCCGATAGTTTTTCTGAATTTCATTCCTACTTTTTCGAATTTTTTAAATTGAAGAGCTTTTCCTTTTCTCACAACTATCCTGTAATTGCGAAGTTGTTGTTGCTGCAGCAGGAGATATTGCATTTATTATATCAAAGGATTGATTCGAATTTCCACTTTTTAAATCAAAAGTAGAGTTTATTTTATTTTACTGTTTTTTAATTTTATTTTTTCCCTATATATTTTTTGATATTCTGCCCGACTCTTTTTTGTTTTCATAGACAAGTGATCTACTTCATTTGAAAGATTTATATTTTCAATATTTCTTTTTAATTTTTGTCTGGAACGTTAATTTTTTTGATTTTCCGCTACACTTTTTCGTACAGTTTTAGATAAAGAATTTGTTTCCTTTACTGTATCATATTCATTTTTAACTGTAGGAATGGAAGCAACGATATTTTCTAAATTAACTAATTCATTCATGTTATCATTATTTGAATCATTAACTTGACTCAGCAAATTTTTATGCTTAAGTAATTCTTATATGAAAATAGTCATAAAAGAGAGTGTTTGGCATTTCATTAAAAGATTAAAAGATTTATAATTGAAAGAATTTATTATAGTAGAATGATAGAAGTAAACAGTACAAGAGCTCTATTTTATATGAAGCGATCTCCAGACGAGAACTCTATCCCTTGCCTTGCCTCTCTGCCCGCAAATAAGCCAATCCCTTCCACTTGATCGATTATCTTATTGTACATGTAAGTCCGTTGCGCGTACTCTTGGCACTTGTGCACACATCACCAGTGTCTTATATTATGTTGGATACGCTCAGCACCTCATCATTCTACTATAATAAATTCTTTCAATTATAAATCTGTTAATCTTTTAAAAACAATTGAAGGAATTTCTGTAGATTTTAAAGGTTTTTACGTCTCTACTTTTTTTATATTAATTTTCTGATTTATTTTTGGTTTTTATTGTTGATGAATACTTATTACATTTATAAGGAGTTCCATTAGCACTATTTTTTTTTATTTTATGTTAATCGAAAGCAGGTATTCTAAGACATTTGAATTTATTAAATATAATTTTTAGTTTCTAAAATAATGGCTTGGAGAAATGAATTAACTTGCTTTATTTGTAACAGACGTTCTGTTCTTAGACAAATGAGTCGCATAGATGGCGAAGAAAATGTTTTTAAACGCGATATTTGCATTACGAGACGCGAAGCAATGAATAGACCTTTCCTTGAAATCACAAATGTTACAAGAATTTGTATAAATTGTAATCAGTCTGTCGTTAAAGAGATACAAGACATAGAACGCGATCCGACTTGCATTAGACTTAATGTTTTAACTCAAACATCCAGTCATACCTGCGTTATATGCAACGATGATAACAATGTTAATAGAATATCTTTTGATTGTAGATTAAATGTTTATATCTTACGTGATATTTACATTCCTGAAGGAGTTAGAGCATGTCCGCATTATCTTGATCATCGTGGGTACTTTCCTGAAGTGCTTTTGCATGGCCTGCGTTTTATTAATAAACCTTATATTCCTAAAGGCCCTGAACTTCAACGTATATTACAAGGACTTCGACAAGGTAATGTAGCCTTAAATAAAAAAATTATCGAGGATGAAAGTTCTTTCACTGAAGAAGAATTTCACAGTGTTTCTCCTATTACAAAACTCCAATTTCTGGAATTATACGAATTTTGTTCAGAAGGTTTACCTTGTGCGGGAGGTCGTAGATATGTATTAAAAAAAGATCTGTTGATGTTTCTTTGTAAGATGCGCCAAGGACTGTCAGATGATTTTCTCCAATTAATGTTTGGTTATTCGAGTAGACAAGCTGTAAGTTTAGCAATTTCAAGTGTTCGACAATGCTTAATGACAATATTTGTTCCTGAAAACATAGGTTTTCAAGCAATTACTCGTGAAGAGTACATTGCACAACATGTTACTGATTTTGCAAATACACTGTATAATGTGGAGCCAAATAATCGCCGTGTTATTGCTCTGATCGATGGAACGTACAGTTACATACCAAAAAGCAGTAATTTTCGCACATTACGTCAGTCTTTCTCTGTTCATAAGAGGCGTCATTTATTAAAACCTGTACTTGTGGTAGCACCAGATGGATATATTTTGGAAATACAAGGACCCTATTTTTCCGACGCAAGAAACAATGATGCAGCAATTCTTGAAAATGAATTTAACAGAGATGCCGAAAGAATGAGAGATTGGTTTCGCGAAAATGACATTGTTCTAATAGATAGAGGATATCGTGATGCAACACAATTGTTGACAAGACTAGGAATTGTCTGGAAAATGCCTCCTCTTCTTGAACAAGGAAGAAGACAATTGACAACTGAAGAAGCCAATGATTCACGTCTAATTACAAAGGGCAGATGGGTTGTAGAAGCTCGTAAAGGACACCTAAAGTCTATTTTTAAATTCCTTCAGTTGACTCTATCAATGCATCATTTACCACATCTTGGCGATTTCTATCGCATCGCTGGTGCAATCATTAACAAGTTTCGTCCTCTTCTTGAAATGCGAGAAGCAAATGAAGAATTAGCTCGTTACATGCTAGAAAAATCTATGGAAGTAAATGCAGTTCAGCAGCGAGTCCAATTGGAGAATCTGGCAGCGCGTAATGCACAAAGATGGGTTAGATTGGATGCTAATCATGTACACGACTTTCCGCTTTTAGATATAGATGATCTCAAAGACCTCACAATTGGTGTATATCAAGTCCACTTAGCACTGTCGTACGTGCAGGACAAGTTACAAAGAGAAGGAGACGAAGAATTCCAAATTGAAATGTTAAGAGATGTCAACATGATTCCTGAGCGTGGCTTTCTAAGAGTGAGAGTTTACTCCAGATTTACAAGAGCAGCAAGACACCAGTTATGGATATCTTACAAACCATCAGATGAAGATGATGAAGATGATGATATTACAGATGTAATTCGAGGATATTATTGTACATGTAAGTGCGGTGCGCGTACTCTTGGCACTTGTGCACACAATAGATGCTAAAATAAAAATGCTGTAAAATTTAATTTAATAATTTCGTTATAAAAACTAAGTTATTTCCACATAATCAATTCAAATTTTTTTCAATTTATAGATACAGCAGAAAAAAATTGTAGTAAACAATTAATTGAATTTAAGAACAGAAGTTTTTTGTAGTACAAGAGTGATTGAATTTAGTTATTGATTGAAATGATATAATTTTCTTTTTGTGTACTTTATATATATATATATATGTACGTGTGCATACAATAGACTGCCCACTGTTTGAAGGGAACCCTTCAAACAATAAAGCTTTATAAATAATAAAGTAAAAAGACGGGTACTCAAGCAGACCTCTCGATTCTCTAACTATTCAATACCATTTAGTAAAAATATCTATCTGTCTCCTTCGCTCTAGTAAATAGACATAAATCTCTCTCTGTTTATAATGCAGAAAAGTGAACGCATACCCATCTCTTTTTAATTCAAAGAACATAGTATAAAGCTGCCTCTCTTCAGGTAATGGTATTGTTTTCTTCCTCTTTTGAATGTAATTACCATTAGATTGTCTCTCTTTACCTAATTTGCATATCTACTCGTTTTATATAAGGAACAAATGCGACAATGTAGGAGTGTTTTGGAAGAACGTTCAAATGTGCAAACATATACTCCACAGTCGGGACATATACTATTAAAACTTGCATTTTTCGATGGATTAAAAAGTTGATCTAATAAATATCGAGTATTTGGTAAAATTGGCAACGCAAACAAGCAATTAACTAATTGGAAAAGGTGAGTTACAGTAGTCTGAGGGAGAGCATATTTTATTGCAAACCGTAAGAGCATCATGATGATTTCTCTTTGGCTTTTATTCATAGGTTCCTTAATAATGTCATTTAATTCTGCATTTTGTAGAAATCCAAACAATTTTGAAAAAACGGATTGTTGTTGAAAGTCTTCTGCAAAAGATTTGAAAATCCTCAGAAAACTTTTTAAAAATTGTAGAAAAATTGAGTTCCTTAGAATTTTAGTTAAAAATTCTTAATATGAAGAATTGAATTAGAATAAAAATAATTTTAAAGATATTACAGTAACAATATTTTCATAATATAAAACTATGATAGCAACAAGTTTTAATGATTATTATAAAACATAAAGAAAGCCATTACTCCGAGTCTTCAACTCGGAGTAATCGATATCTTCATGTTGGGTTTATAAACAAAATGTCATTTTTCCTAAATGAATGAACCGATTTAAGTGAACCAAGCGGGCATATAAAGGAAATAAAAAATAAAAAAAATATTTGAGAAAATTTTGGAGCGACAATTATTTTAAAAGTTATAATGAAAATTATATTGGCGCGGTGGGAGTCTCGCTGGAACCAGCACAGAGTACAGACGTATTTTTGTCACTCTCTGCTTTGCGGTCTTAGTATAATCGTTAATATAAATTTCGTAATAAAATAACGCTTGTCTGTTCAAGTTTTTGTGACATTCAAACATTCAGCCTAATTGGCAAAGTGATGTTCAACTATTTTATCAGTGGTCTTGTGTTTGTTTTCTTTAAGTGAGTCGTGTACTGCAAGTTTTCTGTAAAAAGTGTCACTTTGTGAAACTCAAACATTCAAAATGACGGAAAACGAAACTACACTGAAAGATGAGGACAAACTTGATAAAATACTAAAGTCTATCAATAACCTAACATGTTCACATAACAATGTAATTGAGGAAATCAAATCCACAAACAAAATATGTAAGTCATTAAATTCTCATTTATCTGAACATGACAATAAGCTCAAAATATTAGAAGCAAGGCTCTACCATTTAGAAAATACTATACGTGCAAAAAACATTATTATTTTCAAATTGGAAGATTCTGAAAATATAAATAGAAACCTTCTGGAAAGCATTGTTAATGTTTTTGCAAAAATAAACTTGGAAATACCTTGATTTGCAATAGAAGACGTTTATCGGCTTGGAAAAACAATGGGAAATCGTCCAGTGATGGTTAAATTTATAGCAACAATGTGGGTTAAATTAGCGTTCAATAAAGTCAAAGAATTTAAGAATATTAATTTGGTTATTGCCAACGACAGGTCTCCAGAGGAGAGAGAGAGAGACGGCGACAATCACTAGGATTTGTGCGTGACCTTCAAGCTATACACATTGAAGCAAGATTAAAAGGAGATAGAATTTTAATAGATGATAAACCAGTAAATAAGGAAACAATTGAAGAGCTTCTCTCAAAAGAGAAAACATGTGGGGAAGAGCGAGGTAGTTCAAAGAGAGGGAGATCCCCCACAGGTTCCAGCACGCCCCCTCCCTCAACGAAGGATAGTAAACGAATCAAAGCGAGACAGAAGACTTCATCGCCAAAACGTTTGGAAACTAAAAATATGAATATGAACGATTTCTTAATTGTGAAAAGCAGCGAAGCAGTGGGGAATTCTAACACTTACAAACCAAATGTAACGTGCACAGGAGCAGAAAAACAAAACGGAAAATAGCAACCACACAGTAATATTTCTTTATCAACGGGTCGACTCTCGCCTCAAGAAAATTCTCGACTCCAGGATACAGCGACGGCGAACATTCATTTTTGGAACATTCATGGAATAAAAAATATAGTATATTTAAATAATGTAAAACCAGATGATATATTATGTTTTTGTGAGACGTGGAACGAGAATGATGAGGTGAGCTGCTTTCTATCGTCAAACATTAAAACTATAGTATCCCCGGCAAAAAAGATAAATTATTATGGCAGATCTTGTGGTGGATTAATGATTGCTTTTAACGAAAAATTTTATTCAACTAAAATAATTGCAATTGAATTTAATTATATTTTTCTCTCGTTTAAAGCGCAGAACAAAGATTTTATTTTAGGACTAGTTTATGTTTCACCAAATGAAGATTTTGAAAACTTTTTAGAAAATTTTAATATTATTTTAAATTTTATCACAGAAAATTATCATGAAACCCCTATAGTAATCGGTGGAGATTTTAATAGTAGAGTTGCCGAACTAAATGAATTGGACCCAGAATTTTTTAACAATAATTTGAATTTTCAAGCTTGTAGACTTTCTGCAGATAAGACCATTAATATTAGAGGTAAACAATTAACCGACCTTATGGAAATAAATGAATTTATACTCTTAAATGGCCGCTCATACAGTGATACCCCGGCAAACTTCACTTTTCTCGGTCCACAAGGCGAGAGTGTGATAGATTTGGTGTGGTGTACGGTAGAAGCACTCTCATTATTCGTTGACCTCTCGGTCATGGATCTAGCCACCCTTTCCGATCATCTACCGGTTTCACTTCGTTTCTCAGCTAATACTGCTCAATCAAAATTAAAAAATAAAATAGTATCAAAGAAACTATTTTTTGATCAAGATAAAGCAACACTGTTTACCTCTGAAATGGCTTGGAGGAAAGAAGTGGCTGACATTGACTCGGGGGTCGATCGAATGTATGAAACATTAATAGAAACAATAAGAAAGGTGGCGTCGAACATAGGTTTTCAAAAAAATGATAAATCCTATAAATTTTTTAATGGTAAACCTTGGCACGATGAAATATATTGTAAAGCAAAAAAAAGAGTTAGAGTGGCTTTAAAAGTATGTAAGAAAGATGCATTTTCTAAAGAAACAAAAATTAAGTATTTTGAGGAAAAGAGGCATTTCTGTAAGATTGAAAAAGAGAATAAATTAACCTATTTTAAACACATTATAGATATTATATCAAATTGTAATAATTCAGCGCAATTTTGGAGGGTTATTAATTCAAATAGGAAAAAAAATATTACTTTAACAAAAATAGAGCTAGATTCTTGGCATGGGTTTCTGCTAGAAACCTTTCCACAACCGAAGGTTGAATTTACTCGTGACATGAATTTTTTGAGACAATCACACGAATTGTTGGATGGTAATATAGATACTGAAGAAATCATAAGAAGCATAGCTAAATGTAAAAATGGAAAGGCGCCTGGCATCGATGAAGTAAGTAATTCGTTTTTTAAAAATTTACCACAAAATTGGTCTTTTTATTTAGAAATTCTTTTTAATAAGGTTCTTCAATCAGAAGTAGTACCTAAAGAATGGGGTAAATCTATCACTGTTCTTTTTCTGAAAAAAGGGGATAATATGAAACCGGAAAATTATAGGTTGATAACACTAATAAACTGTATTGCTAAAATCTTTACCCAAATATTGAATGCAAGAATAATAAAGTGGGCCACGGAAATGAATCTCATACCAGAATCTCAATCAGGATTTAGGGGAGGCAGAAGCTGCGCAGATAATCTCTTTGTTCTTCTGGCCTCCATTCAGATTCATTTGAGAAACCCTGGCAGAGCCGTTTACGCTATATTCATCGATTTTAAGGGCGCGTTTCCATCCATTGATCATAATCTTCTATGGAAAAAGCTTTATGTTCTGGGAATGAGCTCAAAAATGATCAACGTTATTAAAAACTTTTATGATGTAGCGCAGACCTGTGTTAGGACGTCAGAAGGATGTTCGGAGTTTGTCAAGGTGACAAGGGGGGTACTTCAGGGGGAAGTTTTGAGCCCATACCTTTATCTTTTATTTACTTCAGATATGGACAAGTTTTTTGTTGATCATGGATGTAAGGGAATAGCAATTGACAAGTCTACAGAGCTTCCACTGTTGAGTTACGCGGACGATACGGTTCTTCTGTCAGACTCTCCTATGGAGGTAAATAATAAATTAAAAGTTCTGCAAAAGTATTGTGAGGAAAATGCATTAAATGTGAATACTGAAAAAACTAAAATAGTAATCTTTACTAAGTCTGCTAACTCTTCAGCTAAAAGATTTACTTCGTTTAAATATGGTAACGGAAAAATAGAGGTGGTCAAGTCCTTTCCTTATTTGGGAGTTGAATTTTCAGACTCTTGTACGTTCAAACAAGCGGTTAGGAAAACAGTAGGTACTGCGAACGCAGCTGCAGGTTCAATCTTGGGAACTATTTACGCGGTTAGGGCAGAGTCTTGGACGGCTTACAGGAGACTTTTTGAAGGTATGGCGCTGAGTATTCTGATGTATACGGTACAGATATGGGGCCTAAACTATGCGGAAAGCTTAGAAAAAGTACAATTATCTTTCATAAAACGATTGCTGATGCTGCCCATGTGTACTCCAAACTACGCAATTAGATTGGAAACTGGCTCTTGTCATTTGTCTTGTGCAATTTTTAGAAGCGCTTTGTCGTGGCTTAAAAAAATTTCAGGTATGGAAAATTCACGGTATCCGCGACGTTGCTTCGAGAAATTACGAAAATTGGCCTTTGAGAGTCCAAAAAATAAGTATAATTGGTTTACCCAATTGCGACCATATTTTAAAGTATGCGGTTTGGAGGACATATGGAGTGGTCAGACAATTGAACAATTAACAGCAAACGCAGATAAAATCTTGGATTCATACAAGTCAAACCTTTTTAATGTAGATAGGGAGCGCTGTAGACTTTCAAAAAGCCTTCCCATTTTCCCTAATTTAAAGTTGAAAAATGGAATCCAAACGTACCTGGATATGAGAATGCCACTGCAGTATAAAAGAATTTTGGCACAGACCCGTTTGTTAAATTTGCACATATGCAGAATTGTCTTCGAGAAAAATAAGTATGTACTTGATGCCGCTGAAAATTGTAATCTATGTAATTTAGATAAAGAGAGTATCTTTCATATATTGTCAGATTGCCCATCATGCTCCCACATTTGGGAAAGAGAACTAAAAATTACAAATACGCGCACCTCTCTCATGGAAAATTGGTATGATATGTTGTCCACAGAAAATAGAATTATTATAATAACGATTGCTAAAACTTTTTTAAGAGTGCTAAGAGAACGAATAAAAATTAAAGAAAGTCAACATAATTTATAATGGAGCGAACCCCACTTGTAAGAACAAATTTGTAACTAAACAAGTGTAAATAAATAAATAAATAAATATATTGGCGCGGTGTAGTGCATCAACACTGAACTTAGTTTTTGATAATTTTTATACTTTACATCTTGCATCTCCAACTGAAGGTTCATTAACTTGGCGTTGTATACTCTAAACGTCAGTGACAGTTTTTGGTATATTTTGAACTGCTTAAATTATGTCTAATATTTCCTTCTTGCAGTCGGAAATATTGAACAATTTAATTTTTAAATCGCTATTCTCTGCCTCCAAAATTTTTAATCTCATTTGATTATTCTGCATTTGCAGTTTTAGAGTTCTGTTCTTCTCCTCCAGCATGCACAGTGGTACAGCATTTTCCTTAAATAAAAGAAAAATCATTATAATGAAGAAACAAATGTAGTTTAAATTTTTTATCAGTTTTCAAAATTATAATTTTTATTGTACAGTGTTTATTATTCTGTAATTATTAAAAAAAATTTTGAAGAAATTGCTTCAAGAAAATTTAATTTTCATTCCAAATTCAAAGTTTCCATTATTTCAAGAATTTCATTTTAAATACATTTCATATTAACATACCAATCTAAATATTGTTATTTTTTCGTTTTTTACAAACCTTTTGGAAATTTGATGTACTCGGTTGAGGCTCAGGAGAATTCATTAAATCTGACATGTCTTGAATTTCCTGTAAAGATTTTAAATCGTAATATAAAAATGTTTTCTACTTTGTTTAATTGATTAAATGAAGCAATTACACTGGCACACAAAAAAAGTCTAAACGCAGAGGTCACGTCTCCCAATTCCCATGTTTTTGGGGTCACGGAAACTGAATGTGACCATGAAATTTTTTTTTATCAAACATTTTCCCGCTACCATCTCCTTAAACCTGCTCCGGGGGGTTGAAATTTTAGTTTAAAAAAGTGGAGTTGGCTGTCTATTCCTATGTTTTTTAGGTCGCTAAACCAGAAAAGACTACAAAAAAAATTCATTCCTCCCTTAACCCCCCACAACCCCCATAAAAATCTCACAGCGGGGGTTGAAGTTCGAATTTTCACGAAAAGTTGATTACGGTGTCTAAACCTAACGCTTTTTGGATCTCTGAAACTAAAAAATACTACCAAAATCAAATACTTTCCATCCTCAACCCCTACAAGAATTTTTTTGGTAGTCTTTTTTTGTTTTAGCGACCCAAAAAACATAGTAAATAGTAAATCTTAATTTAAGATCAGTCTTAATTGCAGCACTTGTCTGCTCTAATGTTAAGTCATACAAAATTAATTTCTTAAATTCTACATTGGCTGCCTTAAAAATGTTGCATCTTAATTTAAGACTGCCTTTCTGCCTTAAAATAAGATTTTCTTTTTACAGTGAACATAGGAATAGACAGCCTACTTAACCTTTTTTTAAACTGATATTCCAACCCTCTTGAGCAGGTTTTACCCACTGGGTTTTGACTTTTTGTTGTGTTCCTGTGGTATTTATTACTCACAGTTGATTCTATTGGCTGTGGGGGACTCCGTAGTCTTACTTTTAGTTTGCTGTGAATATTTTAAATAGCGAATATTAATGTTAAGATTGTAGTATTAAAATTTGGTGATTAGGCAACCATGTAAATTTAATTTCAATTCTAATTTAGCCCAAGCATGTAGAGCGTCGCGACACAGTGACGTCGTGTCTGGGATATTTGACACTCTGCTAGTGTTCTGAGAACGCCTTTAACTAAGGAATTCTTATAATAATAACTAAAAGAATAAAATAAATTATTATTTCTTTTCTCTTTCTATTAAATAATAAATGTAACTAATAGTTTGTGATAATTGTATCGGCGCAATCCATGCTGCCTACATTGAATCTTGCGACAATGTTACTTAAAGAAATCCAAACATCAATTCTGTAAACATAAAGAAGTCACAAAATTGCAGCCAAAATACAAATAATAATATTGTATCATAATAATATCAAAATTTTGTATAACCAATCGAAGACAATAAACGCAGGTTATTTTAAATACTAAAAGGAAATGCGTTGTGATGTGGGGATGGTCGGCGGCAACACACACAGCTGGGTAACCGCCGTATATACACACTCACTGACACCCCGGCTACAGCACTAATACCTTAACGGCCTCTATGCTACGGGCACCAACACAAGCGCGCTATGCTTGCCTCAATTTGCTACCTTGTTGTGTGTTGAACTTTCCTCTTCCCTCAAAGAGAGTCCGGAATAGGGTAAGAAGCGCGTTGGTATGTATTGTATATGGAGATCACGTGGCCAACGCGCATCTATCAACGCGCTTCTAAACTTATTCTGGACTCTCCTTGAGGGCCCATAAACTGTAAACTACAGCTCCAAAACAACTACAGCTGTCACGCACATGTGTGACAGCTGACTCAAAGCCACGAGGTTTGCATGCCTTATGCTACTTGGACTTATGCTATTTAAACCCATGCATCAAACTAGATGCACATACAACAACTTGACAATAGTTGAACATTTTATTGCAAACATTTTCGTTACAACAAAATGCCGGAAGACTTTAGGTTGTGTGTATATATTCACATATATGTGTATACCCATTACTCAATATGTAACTACATGTACAAACAAACTATAAAAAGTATGAACAATATAATCACAATAAATAAATTATATGCACTATAATAAGTAAGATAAATGATAATTTTATTAATTAAACAATATAATTATTATTTAACTAAATATAAAAATATGAAAATTGAACAGTAAAGGTAAAACTTTTTCTCCGTTACTTTTGGTAAATGCTTCTCCTGCACGTCGTTTATTTTTTCATCTTCTTTTTTATTAATAATTTTTTTCCTGCATCTACGTAGCATTTTCAAATTTAAGAAAATAATATTTTTAACCTTATTGACTTACTGCTAATAATATTGACATTTCCTTTGTTTTTCAGTTAAGTTGCATTACAAGTAAAATTTTAGGCTATTTTATGATTATAATTTTTATTAAAACTCATTTAAAAACGCAATTAAACAGAAAATCCTTTTACAGAAATGTGTAAATGAGTTTATTTGATTTTTTCATAAAAAAATCTCGATTTTGATAAAATTGTTGCTTGACCCCTTTTGTCATGCCACCCTTCATTTCTATTAGCTGCAATAGAAATTGAGCATTTAAAACAAAAGAATACTGTTAAAACTTTTTGTATAAATGTCAAAGTTTTATTATAGTAAATGTGACACTATAAATGTAATAGTGCTAGAGAAAGTGGTGAATTAAGTTTGATAATTAGTATCCAGGTAAGAAAATAGTATGTTATTTTTCTTTATATTTATATCTTTACACACATATACTTACAGTGGAGTTAAAAAATCTCAGTACATTTTTACTGATTACTTTTAAATGGTTCTTCACTTCAAATTCAAATACTTAAGTAAAATTGTGTGTAACAGCTATCAAATTAGAATTATTTTGAAGTTCAATAAATTTATAATCAAATAGGCTGAGATATATATAATTTAATCATGTAAGTCTTGAAAATATAATCGTTTTTAAGAGTTGCACCATATCAATTACAAATTCACTTCTTTAATTATAGACATAAATCATTTACATATATTAAATATTTTCTCCGAATTCTATAACAATAACTTCTCTTGCTCTTTGAAATTCTCCTAAAATATAAATTGTAAATGTGTCGTTTAATAGCCTTTACTTTACTTTAACTTTAATCAAGTACAAATGTATTGAAACTTTTTGACCCCAGTGTACACATACAGACACACATGTGTAAATCTCTAAAATTGACGTTTAAATTAAATTGAATACTTGTTTTCAGATGCAAAAATTCATTTATAAATAATGGAATGCAATATTTCGAGACGAAAGCTTTTTGACACTTGGGTCAGTAAAGAAAATGTTTCCGATAGATTGACTACTGTGTGTGATTATGTTTTTAAGCAAGTTTGTTTAAATAATTTTTAAGGAAATATTGAAGAACAGGTGAGAGAGAAATGCAGAAATTTTTGTAAAAATCTTACACATCGATGGAAACAATGCTACTAATCAAGAGATAAATTTCTGACGAAGAATAATGGTTGGCTGAATGAAAATGAAATGTTTGTGAAATCTGATAATGTTCAATCGAAGCAAGATTTTGGTCGTTCTCACAAGTTTTTCGATAAGAGTTCCCAGAAAACTCGCAAAAGACGGGTTAAAGCATTAATGAGAAAAAATTCCACCGAGGAAATTGTTCTCGCCGCAGAAATAAGTTTAAGATCTGTTGGAATACGTGATGCTGCTAGTTTAGTAAGGGAAGCCTCAACCTCTTCTCCAACCAGACCTACAAAAATAAAAAAGCGTATCATAGTCCCAATCTAAAAGAACCTGTAAAACTGTCAAATTATGAGGCTCTAGCATTTTTTATCGATAAAAAATTTACTAAAGATCAATATATTTCGACTCGTCAAATAAGTAAGGCTCATAATGCGGACATTTTTCCAAATTACCAAATGCTCCTAGAAGCAAAAAAGTGTTGCTATCCAGAAAATATTCAGATCACAGATTATTTCGGAGAGGTAAAATTACAATCATTGTTGGATCACACTATAAATCGTTTAACATCAGTTCAAATGGAGGTACCAGAACAAGTGCATGTAGGTATTGATACGTTACCAACCTTAAATATTATTTTTAAATGGGGCTGCGATGGATCCGCTGAACAAGGCCGGTACAAACAGTTGTATTTAGAAATTAAAGAAGGTGTGGATGACTCGTACATATTTATCGTTTCAATTGTACCTTTGCAAATGAGTACATATTCTATTGGACTAAAGAGTAAAAAAATAGTATTATGGCAGAATCCATTACCTTCGTCAACGAAATATTGCCGGCCTATAAAATTAATTTTAAAAAAAGAGACTCGCGAGTTAACGATAGCAGAAATTGGACATGTAAAATCTCAAATAGCAGATCTGACTCCAACAATAATTTATTTAGATGGTTGCCGAATTTCAGTGAAACAAGAACTTATTCTTACCATGATTGATGGCAAAGTACGTAGTACTATTTCTGATCGGTCTTCGCAAAACTGTCATTTATGTGGCACAACTCTATCGCAAATGAACGACCTCGATTTTGTTCGAAGAAAAATTGTAAATGAAGAAGTGAATCCCTGATTGCGGCTGTGGTTTGCCTGATGATTTTTATTTCCATTTCCTGCAAAATTTTACCATTGAGCCTAAGTATCCCAGGTGTATTTTCCACAGTGATGGAATAGCATCCTGCTGTGTTCCCAAAATTAGATCGCATCTTTTTCTGCTGTGCTTGCTTAGCATATGTAAGTGCAGTTGCTAAATCTACTAGGGCATGACGGTCTACTGATCCTGAAATATCGTCGGGCAACGCGACGATAAATGCTCTGAGAGCTGTATGGTTAAATGGACTCATAATAGTGTTTATTTCCGCCTGATTATACGTTGGGTACAAAGCAGCCTTGCATCCACTTAAATATGATGTTAATCTATCTAACAAGTCATTTACACTTTCTTCTCTATACATTTTTAAATTTATTATTTGAACGAAATAGGCTTCATAGGGTTGGCCCGGGGCAAAACGTTCCTTTAAAATGTCTATATGTTCCCCTATTCTAGCGAAATTTTTTCCTTTAGTTCAATCTCTTGCACTGCCCTTAAGCTTACATAATATTTCCGAAATTAGATCGGCTTCACAAGTTGCGTTGATTTTTGAAGCGGCATATACTACGTTTTGAATAAATTCCTTGACTGACATATTGGAACCATCATAATCGGGTACATGTTTCATGGCCCTTTCCATAGACATGTCATTTTTTAAAGATTGAACTACCACTACTGAAGCGTTTTCCTCGTTGACTATTTCTGCTGGCCGTTGAAACTGTACTACCCGAGGTAAATCTATGTCTACCCTGTTTCTCGTTGTATCTGCTACAGTAGCATTATGAGGATCCTGTCCTTCCTGTATTTCTTCCCTATTGAGTGGATCTGGAATCCCTACGTTTGGCGGCCTGTTTCCGTCATCCATTTTGTATGTAAAATTTTTTCACTAGCAAAAAAATAAACCTTTTTCTTATATGTTTTTAATTAGCGAAAATATGCTTATACTGAAGGATGAGATATTCACCCTAAACTTTCTGCCTGTTTCCAACCTAATATGACCTGACTAATATTTCCTGTTGTTGAAGCTAATGGTTCTATTACTTCAAAATAAGTTTCGTGTCCTTGAACGTCAATTATTATTCCTCCTATGATATAATATTGATTTCCGAAAAGTGTTACTAGATCTACTGTACAAGGACAGGATCTATGCTAAGTAAGTCTGTCGTAATATAGTTGTGTTTTATCTGGTTCGTCACTAGAAACTTCGTCTGCCCGCCAATTATTCCTGGGCTTTCCAGGACTACTTCAGTTCTTTCTGTTACTCTCTCGTTGACAACCATGAAAAATATAGATTAATGTGAAATAAAACAACACTAACTCTATATTTTTTACAGAAATTAATTACAAAAAAACTAAGAATAAAAAACTTTCTTTATAAACAAAGTTGATTTAATCTTTCAGTAATTAACTCTATATCTTTTTAGTTCACTCTTATTCTGTAATCGGTACCTCTAATCATACACTCTACTAGATTTAAAGACCGTTGTGCTTTTTCTAATTTTTTTTAACAGTAAGTATTTTTTTGAAATTTTATGTAAGTTGTATACTGCTAAATCTAACCTAATATAAAGGTCTGCAGGATTTTTATACCCTAATTGTAAGAATTCTGGTGTCATATGATAAAAAACTTATCCTAACTTTAAATTCTTGAATTCCGAAATTAAATTATTAATCTGATCTTGCTTAACTAACAAATCGGATTTGATTTCTTTAATTGATTGTCTCTGTTGGTCACTGCAATTGCTTAAAGCAAATAACCATTTCACTAAAAATCTACCACGTTTTTCTAACCTTTCGATATTCCACTCTAAAATTCTACACTGCAAGGACAGTCTTTGACTGAATTCTTCCACGGATTCTATTCTTTCTTTTAATTCACTTATATCGTCATGAGAGAAACCTGTTACTATCCTATTAATTGTTGGAAACATTACAAACAAAAATAAAATTAGAGTATCATTAATTTGTCATGGTTTTTTAGGGTTTCGTGGCCAAGGGCCAAACCCTTATAGCGAGACTACGGTGTCCGTCCGTAGTTTTTAAGTCTCATGTCTTATGTCTTATGTCTTATGTTTAATGTCTTAAGGCCTTACGCCTAACGTAATGGTTGCCATAGCAACCGTTGCAATGGTAACGGTTGTCATAACAACCATCGCCATGGCAACCGTTGCTATGGTAATTGATAAATTATTATTTATTTATCATTTTACGCCACGAAACCCTATGATGTAGGCGCATTGCGCCTGCTTCTCCGACTGATAATAATAATATCACAATTTATCTTAATTAGAAAAATGAATTCTTTGCTTGAACGGTTCCGCCGGACGGCGCGAACTATTCTTAATTCAAGCTGAAGTTCGCCGGACGGCGCAAAAACGGCTTGAATTACATGATTTTGTAAGATTTTAATAATATTGTTTTCAAATTATAAACGAAAATGTTGTTAGAGTGTCAGTTTAATTTTTCTATATTCTAAATGTTGTGAGTGTTTAACTTGCACCTTAAGAAGGAAAGAATAGTGTTTCGCTAGCAGAAACTAACAATTCTAAGTGTTAAAACTGACAACTTGCACAATAACCGAGTACAACGCGAACTGAATTGCCGGTTAGAGAAAGAATAATTTGAACTGTCAATTAACACTCTTATTAATCTGTAAGATTTTAACGTGATATTTTATAATGGGAATTATTATAATTGTCTAACAAAAGTGACGAATCCCACCGCTGCCACCAAATCAGCTGTTACATCCCGAGAAGAAGGCAATTTTATAGGTTAGGTTATAGAATTTTGGAGGAATGGTAGGCTGATTATGGTCAAGTTGGTAAGGCTTGACCTTTATTTTTAAGTAGGATCGTGTGTACTTGTCAAAACTAAGGGTTTTGCGTTAACAACACTATAAATATTCCCTTTTAACAGTTTTATTTAATATTTAATTAATGTTTACAAATAGTTGTTACATAAATGTTACTTACTTTTATTACAGATTAGTCGTAGAATTAGGTAATAGCGCTGGTCGTATAAATTGGTTTTCAGAACGCTGTTTCAATTGAATGAAACTGAGAAAGTTTGTTATGTTACACTTATGTAACCTTTACAACTTTAGAACTTTTGCATTTGTTCAAGAATTAGTACCGCTTCTAAGTGTTAATTATCGTCACTTGCACCTATTACGGAAAGAAACTTGTTTCTAAGTGTGAGAAAAGCAACTTGCACGATAATCGAGTACAATTCTAAACCGCAATTGCCGATTACTGAAATAATTGGTAGAAACTACAATTAATGAACTTGACATGCAAAATACGACAGTTAATACTTTAAAATTACTGATTCTAAGTGTCAATTTGCTTTTCTTGCACCTTTTACGGAAAGAAACTTGTTTCTAAGTGAAAAACAAAATAGACTTGCACAATAATCGAGTACAATTCTAAACCGCAATTGCCGATTAAATAAAGAATACAATAAAATCGAGTAAAACTGAAGGGTCGCTCAACAATGACTACTGGTCTATAAAACCGCACCGGAACTTTTGACAAGCTTTGTGGAGAAAGCTTTGGCTTATATACTCTAAAAATGACAAAAAGTGGGAAATTCGTAGTTAATTATGGGGGTAAAGTATGTTATCTCCTAGGAATTTAGGTCTGTTTGTCCTAAGTCTATTTATAAGTTGTTTAGATGAAAGAGTGCGCATTCCTTCACAGGTGACCTTATAGGTCACCATATATGGAAAGTGAAGATGGAGTTACATGTTGTTGTCTAGAAGCTACAGCTCGAGATAACGATACAAGAGGCCCGAGCTTGCGTCGTTTGTGCTTGGCATGGCGCATCGCTTTTCACCTACTTTCATCTATATAATTCCTATGTCGCTTGCTTTTCTTGCTTCTGAATCCTTCAAAACTCCCAATTTTACAACAACAACAAGAATTGTTCTCATTTCTATAAAGTTACTAAAATATTTGTTATTGAATATAAAGGTTAATTATATATTTAATTAAAATATTATGTCTTGTTTAATTTGGAAAAGTTTAAATTATACAGGAAATATGTTACTGGGATGTAACATTAATATTTTGCTTCTTTTTCGTGGAAGAAAACTTTCATTAACTTTAAAAATAATTTATATTAAAAAATTAATCTCGATTATAGCTAACTAATAAATTTAGTCCTCTCACTTGTTCAAGTGTCCTACGCACTTCCAACAAGGTTGTTTTTTTATTCGAGGAATAGGGGCCGCATTATTGAAAAAACTACCGCTTGCCGATTGCAAGTGTAGTTACCGTTCCCTAAAAACCCGACTTTAGCGAGTAAAAAAAATATAAAATTCGCACTTTTCGCAGTTTCAGTATCTCTGAGTAACAAATTTTGTTCTGAAAAAAAAAGAGTTCATTAACAACAGTTTTATTTATAATAAATAAGTAGTGCATCAGCACGAAACTCAGTTCAATGTGTAATTATATAAGTTTTTGTGTAATTATATAAGTGTTAAAAAAAATATTTTCTCCAAAAAATGACTATTTCCAACCTTTATAAATTTTTATTCTTTCAACAAAATATAAAAGAGCAATCTCACCGCTGCCACCATTTTGTTAGGTTTGAATTCGATTGTTTATGATTTAATTATTATTAATTTGAAAGATTTTATAATTTAATCGAATTCGGACTTAACTGTATTAAAAAGAATTTTTGATAGTCTTAAATCAATAGAAAAAGACCCAATATTTTATAGTGGGAAATAGATGTTAAATTTATTCCCGGATAAAATACTATTCTTAAAAATTCAGGATCCCCCCTTTATGTACGTTATTAGTTCAACGTCTCCGGTTAGACGATATTTTTAGTTGAAAAAAAAGAAAGGTGCCAATAGTAAGATAGAATTTCAATAAAGACACTGAGTAATATGTGTTACAAAAGTCTATTTATTTAGTATGTTTATAAGGATTAATGTTATTTTTATTACAATTGATATTGTCTTATCATTATTACAATGTGTACGCCTTTTTTAATTTATGATAATTATGTCTAAAAAAACCTTTATTAAAATTACATTTGATAAAAAATAAGGTCCAATGTTTAGAATTGTAACAATAGAAAAATTATAACTTATGAATATACTTCCGTTTTTTTGACAGAAAATGATATTTAAAAAGATTAACTAAATAAGTGCATGTGTGTATAAATGAGTAAAGAGTAATTACAGAATAATTATTAATTAACTCACCAATTAGAACTCAATATTATTTACTTTCACAATAGTAATCAATTAAATTCAATGAATCCAAATTATATAAAAAATCAACCCGTAAACTTTGGGGAATAAAATATAAAAAACCTCCGCCTTTTTGCGGGAATAAATCACAAAATAAAAATAGTAACGTCCGCTCTGCGGGAAATATTCATTAAGACTCCCCTATTAATTGGCGTGTACAATCGGTCACACCCTGAAAAATCGACTTAAATCGGTAGAGTGGGAGAATCCGTTGCACACGGCACACCAAACTTTGCTGTTGTCAAGCAAGCTTTTAGAAATTTTGCAAATTCCTCAGGAATGTCGCGATGTAGTTTGATACTTTGTATCCTGTTTCGCCAATGTACATTTAATTTAGGTATTCTCCACAGTATTACTTAAAAAAGAAACTCCTTTGCTTAGAAAGATATCTTTAAGTTTAAGGGAATCGATAAATTCACAAGGGTTGTAGACGATTTCCATACTTGATAACATTTGCCTTATATTTTCTGATCACCCAATATTTAGGTAAAAACCATTAAAAAATTTAATTAAGATTTTTCTGAACTTGAGATACAATAAAATAACAAAATTGATAAATCCAAGTAATTAATTGGTGAGAGAACTATATAAAAATTATTTTTTTTTACCTTTTTTATGTATGTGTGTTACTTAATTTAAATTCACAAGTTTACCCATTTACTGGATTCTATATAATCTTAATAAAATTAAATAATATATATGAAAAGTAAAAATAGTTGCGTTTCTTAACGTAACAGTTAATATTTTTAGAAAAATATGATTGTGGCCAGAATTTACATTATTACGATTATTTAGTAGATCTTTACTATGTTTTAATCATTTATGGTGATGTAAGGATTAACTTCAACATTTGTCAATTCGTAAATTTTGACACTAACATAAATATTAAAAAGATGATCGAAGTTTAGTATCTTTTGAGAATCTCGATTGTGTGAGATGAGATAAGACGAGATTTAAAACAAAACAATGAGATATTTTCTCATTCTTTCTCATTGCTCGTATATCTCGCTCAAATGCATTACTGTGTTATTACAATTACAATAATTATTAAGTTGAAAACATGAAATACGAAACTACTTAGTACTTAAAGGTGCATTCACTGTCACCAAGTGTATTTTTGCGCGCCAAGTTTGAAAATTAAATTGGTTCCTACCAAGGTTACTACATTACCGACTATAGTCATGTGATACATAACAAATAAAAGTAGCACTCAGAAGTTTTTCTCTTTAGCGAAGGGCCTCTATAGGAGTTGCAACTGTAAAAATTTTATTTAACTATAAAAGATCAATTAATTGAAAGCATATAATTAAACATTGTAAATATCGATAATCCATATTGTAAATTTATTAAAAAAGCATGTTAATTATCAATGGTAAATGTAGAAACTGCCATACCATCTTTTCCTATGGTGCGCTACTTAAAAATAATGTAAATCAATTTACAAGAAAATAATGAGAATGTAAAGATTGTTTTGCAGAGTTAAAAATTGTCATCAATAGGTGAAAAAGAATGCATTACAGACTTTAAAATTTTTATTTACGCACTTACCCTACAATAAAATATACCAATTTTTTAAATTAAAGATTTCATAAGTTATATTAGGGACATGTAAAAATATTTAGAAGAGAAATTTACAAATAAATTATTGTCACAGTTTCCAAAAGTTTCAATTTATATAATTAATTTTAAATACTAAAATTGATATTTTAAACAGCTTAGTACATTTAAAATAAACCTTTTTATACAAAAATTGTGTAAATTTAATATTTAAAAATGAAGTGATTGTATTAAATAAACAAGCGTTTTTGGTAAATGAATTGCACATTTGGATGGTCTGGTTTCATACTATTCTTAATTTTCTTCATCATTTTCGCCATAATCTTCCTCTTCTCTTTCTCTTTCCATTTCTTCATCATTTTCTTCTTCGCCATTATCTTCCTCATCTCTTTCATCTTCCATTTCTTCCTCACTTTCACCTTTTTCTGCACTTCTTCTCGTCTTGCTTTTTCTTTTTTTCCTGCGCTTCTGTTTTTGCTTCCTCCTTTTCTGAAAAAGAAGAAAATGTTTATCAAAAAGGCTGGAAAATTTGAATTGATAATTACTTGAACAAAATTTGTTTTATCCCAATAAATTCAAAAGCCATATACCACCCATTTTCAGGCGAATGAAAAACGTTTTAAAACATAAGATTTATTAAAACTAAAAAAATTTTCTGTTTATTTTTTAAAAGATGGTAAAATTTTGAAAAGAACAAGATATTTTAAAAGTCGTTTGACAAATAATTCATTTAGATCTTTTTTAAAAATCGTCATTTTCAATATTTTACAAAAATTTTTATAACTTCTAAAATAAGGAACGCTTTTTAATGATATTTAGCTTATTTTAAAGGTTATTTGTTACATTATAAAAATTACTTATGGGCATTAATGATTAATTTTTTTCTTAAAAAATGCAGACCGTCAAACATAGACCAAAAAATTTGGAACAATTTCTCTGAACTAAAAACAATTCTAGAAAATATATAAAACATCATATGATGTAGATTTCTTAAGATCATTTAATAAAAAAATACGTTTGAATTTTAAAAATTATTTTTCTGTTAAGAAGATTGTTTCAAATTTTTTGATTTCTTGGTCCAAGTTTGATGGCTTGCATTTTCTGAATAAGTAATGCTTATAGTGTAACAAGTCGTCGCTTGGGGGCAGCAACATGCCGACTCAGCAAAACAGTGAAAAAGATGCCGTTTCAAAAAGAAAAGTGAAAAACATACCGTTTCGCGAAAGCGCTGAGAAACATACCTTCTTCAAACGAACAGTGAAAAACATGCCTTTTCAACCGTTAATATTAAATATAATATTAAATAAATAAATAATTAATATAATAATATTAATCATTATAAATTAATCAATTAATTAAATTAATTAATCATTAATTGTTTATAATAAATATAATATTATTAATTATTTCTAATTAATATAATATTATCAATATAATATGAATATTAAATATTAACGGTTGAAAAGGCATGTTCTTCACCGTTCGTTTGAAGAAGGTATGTTTCTCAGCGCTTTCGCGAAATGGCATGTTTTTCACTTTTCTTTTTGAAACGGCATCTTTTTCACTGTTTAGCTGAGTCGGCATGTTGCTGCCCCCAAGCGACGAAATGACCTTTAAAATAAGCTAAAGAACATTAAAAAGCTTTCATTATTTTAAAAATCATTCAAATTTTTGTAAATCATTGAAAATGACGATTTTTTAAAATATCTAAATTAAGTATTGACCAAATGGCTTCAAAAAGATCTTGTTCTTTTCAAAATTTTAACATCTTTAAAAAAAGAAAAAAATTTTAGTTTCCATACATTTTTTGTTTTAAAATGTTTTTCAATCATCTGAAAATGGGTAGTCTCTCAATTTTAACCTGTAGTGTATAATTATAACAGTTTTAGCCCATCCGCTTGTCAAAGACTTATATTAAAAATATCTACTTACGGTTTGGATCTACTACGTTTAATATTAAAGATCCGGCGAATGTAGGTCCTAATGTTGAAATCGTCTTTCACCATAAGCGGATTTGGAAAATTCTCCTGAATATAAGTAAGAATTTCTGAAAGTAAAAATGATTGTAAAAACAAAGATGCTTTTACCTGATTTCAATTATGACGTTTCTCGCTTATAGAAGACAAGATAAATTAACAAATATCGATTTCAAATATTGTCTTTTAAGAGCGAGAAATATTAACATTAGAATCATGTAATAACATTTTTGTTTACAGACTCATTATACATAATTGTTATACAGAAAAATTTAGTGCTATACCAAATTTCTAAACGAAATTCGTACGAATCAATTTTACCTGGATATTATTCAGACAAAGTTTATTAAAATGTTTTTAAAAAATTGAATTTTTATAAAGAATTTTGTTCTTTTTGAAAATAATTGAAATCTTCATAAAAATGTTATAAACATTATTTTAAATAATTAATTTTTTCAATATATTAAAATATGGAAATTTTGTTTTAAATAATTGAATTCATGTGAAAAAATAGACTTTTGAAAAAATTGATTTTTTCGATAAATTAATTAAAAATAGTATTAAAAATATTTGAAATTCTTTGGTGAGTTTTATTATTAATAAAAATAATTGAATTCTTGCTTAGTTTATATTTCTATGAAAAATGTTAGTATTAGTGAAATTAATTAAACTATTGTGAAGAATTATATAAAATTTTGTTAAATATTTGTTTTTTTCAAAAAATTTTTTAAAAATGCTTTTCTAAATTAATGGAATTTATGTAGAAATTTTATTATTTATGGAAATAATTGTATTTTGAATGAGTTTTATCAATTTCTTTTAAATAATTGTATTCTTTTGCAAAATTTTGTAAAAATACTGCATATTAAAAATTAGTAAATTATTTTAAAGAATTTGAATACTTTTTTTGAGAATAATTATTGATTTCTATAGTGTTAGTGAATTTAAAGTAGTAAAAATAAAAAAATAGTAGCTTTTAGTGGCTGAAATGTAGGAAAAGTCTACAAATAGTAGCACAACGTAAAAAAAGTAGTAAATAGTAAGTATTAGTAGATGAGTGTTATTAGAAAAAACAAAAAATTTGACAAACATCACTTTTGTCTTCCTCCAAGGTAACTAGGCAAAATACCTTTATATAATTTTCTCATTATTGTTTTTATAAGATTAACCTTGTCATTAATACGAACTTTTATATCATTAAAAAAACGTCGCTGTGATTCATTTCTTCAAAAAGACAATTAACATTAATTATATATATACGTACTATCAATATTCCTGCAGTATCTCGATGATATTGGGATGTAGGTATTTTCGTCTCCTTCGACTTCAACTTTTCTACATCCTAGAAACTTATGTCTCTCATCGGGCCAGTATGCATAGGCTAAAGCTTTAACGACTCCAAACAAAGTTTTATTATGTTTCACTTCATCAAAATAAAATTCGTTGATTGTTATGCCTTAAACTGTGATCGACTGAAGTAAAATATTAATTAATATTTTTTTAATCGTTAGGGAATAATTAATTTAAAATTTGTCAAATCAGGGGATTTTGATCGGAATCCTGGAAAATTGTTATTCTCTAAAGTGTACACTGAGAAAAAAATGCTATTGATTCTACAGCACGCATATGCACATACGTTTAAAAAGTAGATGTCATTAACTTGATGTAATATATTGTCTATTTTATACCACTGCTTTTAAATTAAAAAATCAGGCAGAGAAGCAAGCGCAACGCGCTTACATCATAGGGTTTCGTGGCCTAAAATAACAAAAATGATGATAATGATAATGAATGAATAAGAAAATAAATAATAATTTATTTAGAAATTTTTTTTTGAGTTAATTGTTTAAAAATTTTAATGAAGTAATTGGTTCTTTTAGTACTTTCGAGTATTTTCATGTTGCATATGTTTTCAATGAAAATATGGAATAGGAGTGATTTAAAATATATTTTTAAAAAGTACAACTTTAACAAATTAAGAATTTAATAATTTATTTTTAGCAATATACAAAAATTGTAGAACTATGTAAATTACCCATTACCATTACCCTAACAACAGTTGTTATGACAACCATTACCATTGTAACGGTTGTTTTAGCAAACATTAACATAGCAACGGTTGCCATGGCAACAGCTGTTATGACAACCATTACCATAGCAACGGTTGCCATGGCAACGGTTGTTATGGCAAACATTAACATAGCAAGGGTTGCCATGACAACGGTTGTTAAGACGTAAGACTTAAGACTTAAGACCTTCTTATACCGAAGTTGCCATGGAAACGGTTGTTAAGACGAAAGTCTTAAGACTTAGAACTTAAGACCTTCTTATACCGAATTTAAGTCTTAGGTCTTAGGACATAAGAACTTAAAAAAAACTTAAGACTGAATACTTAAGACTTAAGACGTAAAAACTACGGACGGACACCGAAGTCTCGCTATAAGGGTTTTGGCCCTTGGCCACGAAACCCTAAAAATGACTTCTCTGATTCAATAGCGATGCTGTAAATTTAACTACATATCGCATCAAGCTATTGACATCTGCTTTTGAACGTATATGAATATGCGTGCTATAGATTCAATAGCATTTTTTTCTCAGTGTATTCTTAAAATCAAAATATACATAATTATTTCAAAACTATTTGATTTTTTAAAGAGTTACTTTAACAATTTTCTAAGCACATATGAATTTTAAAATATTTTAATTTAAATTTTTTTAAAATTTCAATTTTGAATGGAATTTATATGAAATCGTCTTCAAGAACGTAGATTTTTGAGAAATTTTAATTATTCCAATTCTTCTGAAATTGATTAAATTTTTTAAAATGTTTACATTCAATTTATTATTAAAAACAATGGATTTATAGAAGAATTTTAATTAAAAACACTAAAAAAAAGTTGAATCTTGAAGCAATTACAATTAATAATTGCAGAAATTTAATTACTTTTAACACTTTAAATAAAATTTATGACAAAATTTTAATTATTTAAAAAAAACTTTCCTCAATTTAATGATTTTTAATAAATCTACTACTTTAACTGTATTTTAAAAAAATTAATAAAATTCTTGTCAAATATTCAATAGTTCTTTATTTACTCTCCCTGCGCACAGCAGGGTTCGAGGATCCTTTTACAAAAATACAAAAGCTTATAACTAATTACATTATTCGACATCTTAACCTACTTAAACTAATTCTATCCGCCAGTGCCCGGGCTTCCGTTTCCAGGTTCTTTCACCTGGATTAGCTTCGTCTTTGCTTAATCTTTACTAACAATTATTTCCGAAAAACCTCCCCATCGATTAATACTGCAGCATTCACACCTTCCTTTATTTTCACCAATTCTTTCATCCATCCCTCACCTTGCCCATTCTCATTCAAAATCCATCTCACTTTTTCATCTACACCTTCTCCCATTTTCCTCTGCGACATTCATACACACCTATCCAACACATGCTCCCAATCCTCCAATTCATACCCACATACTCTACACAACCTCTCATCCTCTCTCATCCAGTACATACATTCTTTCATTCTCTCCCCCATTCTAAAACTCACCATCCTCATTCATAATTCGAATTCATAATTCTCTCCCATCTCTCATCCATATCTGCCTCTTTCCATCCTTCTTCTAACTCTACCCAATTCCTTCCCCTTTTTCTGCTCTCATTCAACGCACTTGACCTTGCCTTTTCCCATTTGGACCATTCCCTAACTCCCCTCTCTTCCCTATCCTTAATAAAATTCCAACACAATTGCGTCCACCTGTTACCTTTACCCTGCCTCATTCTTTCCTCAAAATTCCACGCCCTTTTTCTCTGTCGCACTACCAATTTCTCTCTTCCTATCTCTTCTCTCAACATATACCCTGGACATAACCTGTTGACCCCCATCGTCCACCTCATATACTTCTCCTGCATGCTCTCTATTTTACTCCATTCACTCCATCCCCAAATTTCTACTCCATAACGCAACACAGACCATACTAACGCATCAAACAGCCATAATCTCTTTCTCCAATCGTTCATAAACCTCCTTTTACCTATACCCCACACTTGCACCATTATCTTTCCTACTTTCTCCACCCTTCTACTCACATTCACCTTCTGACTGCCATTATACACAAACCAATATCCCAAATAACAAAACTCACTCACTTCTTCAATCACCATACCATTCATCCTCCATACTTCGTCCTCCCCACCTCGTTTCTTTCTGAAATCTCACCAATTTCGTTTTTTCCACATTCACCATTAGCTCTTTACCCCTTGCATGCTCCTCAAACTCTCTAATCAATAATCTCATACTGCTTTCATTCTCTGCAAACAAAACCACATCATCCGCATACGCCAACGAATACAATCTCCCTTTTCCTAGAACTACCCCACCCTTTCCTCTCTTCTCCAATCTTTCTTCCAAATCTGCCATCAACAGACTGAATAGGAGCGGACTCAGAGGGCATCCCTGCATAAGTCCCCTTCTTATCCAAAATGTCTCTCCCAATTTCTCTCCCACCCTAACCCTAGCCTTAACATCTACGTACAACTCTTTCATTCTCTCAATCAACCCATCCTCAATCCCTCTCTCTCAATGCTTTCCATAAAACATCTCTCCTAACTGACGAGAAAGCCGCTTTGAAATCAACAAACAGTGCTATTAACTCCCCCCCCTCCCTTCCCAGATTTCTACTCACTAGATAATTTAAAGTGTAGATGTGGTCCAATGTTCCCATCCCTTTTCTAAAACCCGCTTGATTCTGTGGGATACCCCCTTTTCTCTCCACACTCTCCTCCAATCTTTTCCGTAGGATCTCAGCGTACACCTTGAACCCAATCGGCATCATCGTAATCCCTCTATACTCTTCGACTGTTTTTCCTTGCCCTTTTTTCACCAACGGTACAATTAGTCCCATTCTCCATTCCTCTGGCCACCCTTCTCCCCTCCATATCTTATTTACTAGTTCCCACATTTCCTTTTTTATTACCTCACCCCCATATTTTAAACTTTCTCCTTGCAGCCCATCATACCCAGCCGCCTTATTCCTCTTTAATCTGTCGATAGCTTTATCCACTTCCTCTCTGCTTACTGCCTTCTCATCCCTTTCTGCATTTTTCTTCCTTCTTCCTTCCCCTCTAACTTTAGTTTCTACACCCCCACTTAATTCCTTAAAGTATGTTTTCCATTGTCTCATGCTTATTTTCTGATTTACAGCTGTCCAACTCTTTCTGTCTTTGTTTATAATTTCCCATTCCCTTCCCTCCCTCACCGCCTTCTCCACTTCCTCCATGAACCTTTTTTCCCTCTCCTTTCTTTCTTTTAATCTATTTTCCATGTTTTTTATGTATGCTGTTATACTCTTTCTTAGATATTCTACCCTTTCTCCTTTCCCCTATACTCTGTTTCAATCCTTCTCTACTCTCCTCACACTCTTTATCCCACCATCCCTTTTTCTCTGTTCCTGTTGTTATTTCTCTCTCTAGCTCTTTTCTTGTTTCTTCTATATTTCTCCTTATTCTGCCTATCTGTCCATCTACGCTCTCCTCTTCCTCCCCTCTTATCCATTTCTCCTGCAGAGTTTTTTCAAATTCTTTCAACCTAGAAATATCCCATTTTCCCATTTTTACTTTCTTTTCTACTTCTTTCTCTTCTGTCCTCCCCTCTCTAACTTTCCCACTCTCTTCACTCAATTCCACAACCAAGGGTAAATGCTCCGATCCAACTTCTATATCGACTGTCATTCTCTCTATTAGTTTCCTCATACCCTCATCTGCCAACACATAGTCAATGACTGTTTCCCCTCTTCCTATATATGTGTATTCACCCTCCTCATCACCATTTATATTGCCGTTACATATTGACCCACCCCATTCTTCTATCAAGCTCACCAATTTCTTTCCTTCCTTATCAACCTGTTTGTGTTTCGATGTCCTTTCGTATTTCCCCAATTCTTCATTCCAGGTTCCTCCCCCCAGTTCCCCTGTCCAACAGTTAAAATCTCCTCCTATCAATACCCTTCTTTTCTTACTCTTTTCCATTTGCTCTTCTAATGTATTCCATCCCTCTACCTCACCCCTTCTTCTGTAAATCCCCACAATGTCCACCATTTCTCCCCCTATACTTATAGTTCTTACCATGCAGCCATCTTTACTCGAACTCCTCTTTCTCTTTTTATCCTCTCTTATTTCCTTTCCTACACCAGTAATCATCCCTCCTCCACTTCGTCCCTTCTTATGTACCTTCTTAGCCTCCTGCATTTCCCACCTTTTTAACCCTTTGGTAATAATCTTCTTATACGCTCCCATTTTCTTCACTCTCTAAATCCACCACCCACACTTTTGGCATTTCTTTATCATCCCCACCCACTCCTCTTATTCCCTTAATATTGACTTTTCCCCTATTCCTACAAGCAATCTGCCAATCTCAGCCTTCCCTTCTTCCTTTTTTACTTTGAGCCCTTTTATAACTATGCTGCACTTCCTTTTCTCCTTTTCCAATCTTTCCACCTGCTTTCTTAGTTCTACCATCTTTCCTTCTATCCCACCCTCTATTCGCGTCTGCATTTCCTGCGAGCTACAACCTGCCACAACCCTACTTTCCAATTCTTCGACCCTCTTTTCCAAGCTTCTTACTTCTTTTCTTTTTTCCCATTCCATTTTTCCCTGTTCCAACTCCAATTTTTCTAACTTGACAAACATTTCTTCCTTTTCTTTTCTCTAACTGTTTTCCCACTCCCACCACATCTTTTTCAACGACCCTATTTCATGCCTTACCTCATCCATTTTTACCTCTCTCGCCTCTTCCCTCCTGCCGCTTTCCTCTCTACTATCTCTTATTTCTTTGCTCAACAGTTCTATTCTTTGATTAGTCTCTTCGCTCATTTTTATCATTAGATACGCGAGATCCTGCAGATTATTTTCCCCTTCCCCCCCCCCTCCTGTTCTTCATTTTCATTTTCCTCATGCTCGGTTTCTTTTTCACCTTTATCTAAAACTATTGAACCACTCTTCCTTTATTCCTAATTTTGCTGCTCTTATTTGAGTCTGCCACTTTGCCATCATTCTCATTGATGCTGCCAGCCCTCTTTCCTTATCCAACAAATCTTTATTTGTCGGCCTACCTGCTCTTTTCCTTCTTTCAAGGTATTCCGTGAAATCCACCTCCGAAGAATTTCTAGAAGCCTTCGGGGTTCCCAACACTTCGTCCTCGCCCAAACTCTCCGCCCCTGACTCAACGTTCTCTCGTTCCTTCTCATCTTCCCTCTCTACTCTCTCTACATTTTCTCTCTCACTCTTCTCCTTTTTCTCTTCCAGTCGCTTCTGCCCTCTCTCGTTTTTCTTTTCCACTTGCTCCATACTTCCCCCTAGCACGTGACACAGGCCCACTCTCTCTCTCTCTCTCTCTCTCCCACTCTCGCACTTTTCTCTCACACTCAATTCTAACCTTCAATACCTGCTTATTTTTTCCTTTCTTTTTTCTACACACACTCACACAATTTCTCTTTTTACCAGATATACACCAACACTACAACTTTTTCACACTCACTCCAACACTGCACTACCCTCCCTTGACAAAAAATGCCTTAAAATTGGCTCAAAAAACACTACCGTAATTACTCACGACTGTACTGTCACGAAACCGGAAACGGAAGCCTTGTCAAATATTTCCGATAAATGAACTGATTTTTAAAAATTTTATTAAGGATTTGTCATGAGAAATCCAATATTTAAAAATTTGTTAAGAAATTCATTCTTAGAGTTCAATTTTACGAAATATCGAATTATTCTATGAATTATTCATTTTTGTATTTTAATAATTGAATTCTCATAAAAATTATTAGTAAAATTTGATTTAAAATTAATTTTAGTTAAAATTATATATTACCATTGAAGATAGAAAGCTAGTAGCGTACATTTTTAGAAATAATTTGATTTTGAAAAGATTTAAAATTAAAATCTTTGAAAACTTTAACTTTTCGTACTTTTTGAATAAAAATTCTGTAGAAGTATTTTTAAAAAAAGTTTAATTGAATTTTTCTTTAATTCTTCAAATTTTTATTTTCTAATATATATTTAATTGAAGAAAGTCAGAATAATCGAAATTACGTAAATTGTAAACAAAAGGATTTGAAAATCCTCAGAAAACTTTTTCAAAAATTGTAGAAAAATTGAGTTCCGTAGAATTTTAGTTAAAAATTCTTGAAATGAAGAATTAAATTAGAATAAAAATAATTTTAAAGATATTACAGTAACAATATTTTCATAATATAAAACTATGATAGCAACAAATTTTAATAATTATTATAAAACATAAAGAAAGCCATTACTCCGAGTCTTCAACTCGGAGTAATCGATATCTTCATGTTGGGTCAGAATTCGTGAAATTTTCACAGAAAACAAAAAGTATTTTTTTAAATTTAAAATGGTGAAAAAATATTTTTATTTGTTCTTAGGAATGTGTCTACCAAAGAACAGAAAAAAAATTATTTTTTATAAGATATTGCAAAATTAATTTTTTTGCAACTTTATAAACAAAATGTCATTTCTCCTAAATGAATGAACCGATTTAAGTGAACCGAGCGGGAATATAAAGGGAATAAAAAATAAAAAAAATATTTGAGAAAATTTTGGAGCGACAAATATTTTAAAAGTTATAATGAAAATTATATTGGCGCGGTGTAGTGCATCAACACTGAACTTAGTTTTTGATAATTTTTATACTTTACATCTTGCATCTCCAACTGAAGGTTCATTAACTTGGCGTTGTATACTCAATACGTCAGTGGCAGTTTTTTGTGTATTTTGAACTGCTTCATTTATGTCTAATATTTCCTTCTTGCAGTCGGAAATATCGAACAATTTGTTTTTTAAATCGTTATTCTCTGCCTTCAAAATTTTTAATCTCATTTGATTATTCTGCATTTGCAGTTTTAGAGTTCTGTTCTTCTCCTCCAGCATGCTCAGTGGTACAGCATTTTCCTTAAATGAAAGAAAAATCATTATAATGAAGAAACAAATGTAATTATAATTTTTATTGTACAGTGTTTATTATTCTGTTATTATTAAAAAAAATTTGAAGAAATTGCTTCACGAAAATTTAATTTTCATTCCAAATTCAAAGTTTCCATTATTTCAAGAATTTCATTTTAAATACATTTAATATTAACATACCAATCTAAATATTGTTATTTTTTCGTTTTTTACAAACCTTTTGGAAATTTGATGTACTCGGTTGAGGCTCAGGAGAATTTCTTAAATCTGACATGTCTTGAATTTCCTGTAAAGATTTTAAATCGTAATATAAAAAAGTTTTTTACTTTGTTCAATTGATTAAATGAAGCAATTACACAGGCACACAAAAAAATCTAAACCCAGAGGTCACGTCTCCCAATTCCCATGTTTTTGGGGTCACGGAAACTGAATGTGACCATGAAATTTTTTTTTATCAAACATTTTCCCGCTACCATCTCCTTAAACCTGCTTCCGGGGGTTGAAATTTTAGTTTAAAAAAGTGGAGTTGGCTGTCTATTCCTATGTTTTTAGGTCGCTTAAACCAAAAAAGACTACCAAAAACAAATTCATTCCTCCCTTAACCCCCTACAACCCCATAAAAATCTCACAGCGGGGGTTGAAGTTCGAATTTTCACGAAAAGTTGATTACGGTGTCTAAACCTAACGCTTTTTGGGTCTCTGAAACTAAAAAATACTACCAAAATCAAATCCTTTCCACCCTCACCCCCCTACAAGAATTTTTTCCCCTTAACCCCCTTAAGGGAGAGAAGAATTTTTTTTGGTAGTCTTTTTTTGTTTTAGCGACCCAAAAAACATAGTAAATAGTAAAACTTAATTTAAGATCAGTCTTAATTTCAGCACTTGTCTGCTCTAATGTTAACCCATTAACGCCTGAATGCACTGAATTTTTAGTCTGACTTCAATCTTAAATATTTTCTAATAAACATATTATTTTCTCTTCGATAAATAATTTTTTTTTGCATTAAAGTGTCCTCTTTCCGAATATGATATTAGAAAATTAATAAAAAATTGTTTAACAATATTTTTTGCATATAATCAAAAAATTGCATGATTTTTTAAAGGTTTTTTATAACAATTTCTTAAATTTTTAAGTCAAACAATTTTTTGACATCTAATATTACCATATATCGTGCACTCGATTGTTATACTTTCAAAAAATATATTGACTTTTTAAATTTAAACATTTGATTTTTTAAAATGGCGCCTAAAAACTAAATTTTTTTTTGAAAATTTGAAATTTGATGTTCAATAAAAATTTTTTTAAACTGTGTCTTGAAAATGTTTACTTGGGGGTTTTCAGGGTCGCTGATTACAAATCTGATATTAGTTTTCCGAAATTCAAAATGGCGGATCCAATATGTCGGATGAAATTTCAAAAATTGGTTGAAATTTCTTACAAATCCGTACTCGGGGGTTTATGGGGTTGCTGAAAACGAATCTGATATTAGTTTTCGAAAATTCAAAATGGCAGATTCAATATGGCAAACAAAAATTTCGAAATTTGGTTGGATTCTTTTATAAATCAGTGTTTGGAGGTTTTTGGGGTCGCTCGTCATGAATCTGATATTATTTTTCCAAAATGCAAAAATAGCGGATGTAATATGGTGGACAAAATTTTGAAAATTCTGTGGGATTTTGTTAAAATCCTTACTCAGGGATTTTTCGGCGTCGCTGATTAATTATAAAAAGGATTTTAGTTTTTTTTATAAATCAAAATGGCGGATCTAATATTATGCAATTATTATGCTAATAATTATTACATTTTATTATATTTATTTAATAAAATATTTGAATTATAAAAAAATAATAAAAAAATTATAAAAGTGAATATAAAAATAAAAATTAATAACTATTTATTAGCAACAAGAATTTTTAATGTTAATGACGACAAATTAATTGTTTGATATTAATTAAATTTTTTCTGCACTCTTTTACATGTAAAGTTTTTATCATTTTTAAAAATTCGCACATTTTTCGTTATAATTCTATTTCTTCCGCCAGGTGGTAGAGATGTATTTCAAAGGTAAGTGAAATTTTCTTTTTTTTTTCCTAATATTAGATCCGCCATTTTGATTTTTAAAAAGCTAATATCAAATTTGTAATGAGCGACACCAAAAACCCCCGAATACGGATTTGTAAAAGAATCCAACCAAATTTTGAATTTTTTGTCCGCCATATTGGATCCGCTATTTTGAATTTAGAAAAACTAATATCAAATTCGTAATCAGGGACCCAGAAAACCCCCGAGTAAACATTTTCAAGCCAAAGTTTAAAAAAATGTATATCGAGCATCAAATTTCAAATTTTCAAAAAAAATTTAGTTTTTAGGCGCCATTTTAAAAAATCAAATGTTTAAATTTAAAAAGTCAATATATTTTTTGAAAGTATAACAATCGAGTGCACGATTTATGGTAATATTAGATGTCAAAAAAATTGTTTGACTTAAAAATTTAAGAATTTGTAATAAAAAACCTCTAAAACAAGTTGTAAATCCAGATGTTCATTACATGAACATTTTGCTTCCTCTATACGATCAGCAAAAAAATTTGCTTCCTCGTGGAGGAAGCACTAACTTATTGTCACGTATTGACATATTTTCCATGTTGTTGTCTTCAAATCTAATTAAAAATTAATTTTAAAAATTTGTTATATTTATTATAATTATAATTTAGTATATTAAGTATATTTAATTTTTAAGTAATTTCTAATACGATCTAATATTTATAAAATCAAAAAAATATTTATAAAATTTGTTTTATCCTAAATGAACAAAATAAAATTTTTAATAAAAAAATGAATTTTTTCATCTTTAATTGTAATTAATTCTATAATTTTCAATAGAATATATATTTTACATACATCAATCGATTCGTCTTGATGCAAAGAATAAGATTTTCTTATATATTAACTTCAATAACCAACTTAAAAAAAAATTGTTGAAAAAAATTTTTTTTAGAAAAAAGTCAAAAAAAAATTTTTTGCTGAGAATTTTTTAAAGTCTATCAATCCAGTTCGAGATATTTTTATGATAAATATACCTGGTAAATTTTAGCCAAATTCGTTAAAACCTCTTCGAGTTATCGTGTTCACAAAAATCGGGATCCACACACACACACATACATACATCCGGACAATTGTTCAGGGTCTTATATAACATAGTCCCATATAGAAGAAAATTTGTTAAAAGGATTTTTAAAAATTTTTTAAATTAAACGACTACAAAGCTTCCTCACGAGGAAGCAAAATCATGCAATTTTTTAATTTAATGCAAAAAAATATTGTTAAACAATTTTTTATTAATTTTCTAATATCATATTCGGATAGAGGACACTTTAATGCAAAAAAAAATTATTTATCGAAGAGAAAATAATATGTTTATTAGAAAATATTTAAGATTGAAGTCAGACTAAAAATTCAGTGCATTCAGGCGTTAATGGGTTAAATCATACAAAATTAATTGCTTAAATTCTACATTGGCTGCCTTGAAAATGTTGCATCTTTATTTAAGACTGCCTTTCTGCCTTAAAATAAGATTTTCTTTTTACAGTGAACAAAGGAATAGACAGCCTACTTAACCTTTTTTTAAACTGAAATTCCAACCCTCTTGAGCTGGTTTTTACCCACTGGGTTTTGACTTTTTGTTGTATTCCTGTGGTATTTATTACTCACAGTTGATTCTATTAGCTGTAGGGACTCCGTAGTCTTACTTTTAGTTTGCTGTAAATATTTGAAATAGTGAATATTGATGTTAAGATTGATTCTATTGGCTGTGGGGACTCCGTAGTCTTACTTTTAGTTTGCTGTGAATATTTTAAATAGTGAATATTAATGTTAAGATTGTAGTATTAAAATTTGGTGATTAGGCAACCATGTAAATTTAATTTCAATTCTAATTTAGCCCAAGCATATAGAGCGTCGCGACACAGTGACGTCGTGCCTGGGATATTTGACACTCTGCTAGTGTTCTGAGAACGCCATTAACTAAGGAATTCTTATAATAATAACTAAAAGAATAAAATAAATTATTATTTCTCTTCTTTTTCTATTAAATAATAAATGTAACTAATAGTTTGTGATAATTGTATCGGCGCAATCCATGCTGCCTACATTGAATCTTGCGACAATGTTACTTAAAGAAATCCAAACATCAATTCTGTCAACATAAAGAAGGCACAAAATTGCAGCCAAAATACAAATAATAATATTGTATCATAATAATATCAAAATTTTGTATAACCAATCGAAGACAATAAACGCAGGTTATTTTAAATACTAAAAGGAAATGCGTTGTGATATGGGGATGGTCGGCGGCAACACACACAGCTGGGTAACCGCCGTATATACACACCACACATTCCGTATATACAGACTCACTGACACCCCGGCTACAGCACTCCACTCCCGGCTACGGCCTCCATGCCACTGGCACCAACACAAGCGCGCTATGCTTGCCTCAAATTGCTACCTTGTTGTGTGTTGAACTTTCCTCTTCCCTCAAAGAGAGTCCGGAATAGGGTTAGAAGCGCGTTGGTATGTATTGTATATGGAGATAACGCACGTGACCAACGCGCTTCTATCAACGCGCTTCTAACCCTATTCTGGACTCTCCTTGAGGGCCCATAAGCTGTAAACTACAGCTCCAAAACAAAAGCACGTGCGTGACAGCTGACTCAAAGCCACGAGGTTTGCATGCCTTATGCTACTTGGACTTATGCTATTTAAACCCATGCATCAAACTAGATGCACATACAACAACTTGACAATAGTTAAACATTTTATTGCAAACATTTTCGTTACAACAAAATGCCGGAAGACATTAGGTTGTGTGTATATGTGTATACGCATTACTCAATATGTAACTACATGTACAAACAAACTATAAAAAGTATGTACAATATAATTACAATAAATAAATTATATGCACTATAATAACTAAGAAAAATGATAATTTTATTAATTAAACAATAAAATTATTATTTAACTAAATATAAAAACATGAAAATTGAACAGTTAAGGTAAAACCTCTTCTCCGTTACTTTTGGTAAATGCTTCTCCTGCACGTCGTTTATTTTTTTCATCTTCTTTTTTATTAATAATTTTTTCCCGCATCTGCGTGGCATTTTCAAATTTGGGAAAATAATATTTTTAACCTTATTGACTTACTGATAATAATATTGACATTTCCTTTGTTTTTCAGTTAAGTTGCATTACAAGTAAAATTTTAGGCTATTTTATGATTATAATTTTTATTAAAACTCATTTAAAAACGCAATTAAACAGAAAATCCTTTTACAGAAATGTGTAAATGAATTTATTTGATTTTTTCATAAAAAAATCTCGATTTTGATAAAACTGTTGCTTGACCCCTTTTGTCATGCCACCCTTCATTTATATTAGCTGCAATAGAAATTGAGCATTTAAAACAAAAGAATACTGTTAAAACTTTTTGTATAAATGTCAAAGTTTTATTATAGTAAATGTGACACTATAAATGTAATAGTGCTAGAGAAAGTGGTGAATTAAGTTTGATAATTAGTATCCAGGTAAGAAAATATTATGTTATTTTTCTTTATATTTCTATCTTTACACACATATACTTACAGTGGAGTTAAAAAATCTCAGTACATTTGTACTGATTACTTTTAAATGCTCCTTCTCTTCAAATTCAAATACTTCAGTAAAATTGTGTGTAAAAGCTATCAAATTAGAATTATTTTGAAGTTCATTAATGTTATAATCAAATAGGCTGAGATATATATAATTTAATCATGTAAATCTTGAAAATATAATTCATTGAAGTTAGATATTTTATGTGAAAATTGCGATTTCGAAATCTGGAGTTCAAGCGAACGCCAATTGAAGAAAAATCGTTTTTAAGAGTTGCACCATATCAATTACAAATTCACTTCTTTAATTCTAGACATAAATCATTTACATATATTAAATATTTTCTCCGAATTTTATAACAATAACTTCTCTTGCTCTTTGAAATTCTCATAAAATATAAATTGTAAATGTGTCGTTTAATAGCCTTTACTTTACTTTACCTTTAATCAAGTACAAATGTATTGAAACTTTTTGACCCCAGTGTACACATACAGACACACACGTGTAAATCCCTAAAATTGACGTTTAAATTAAATTGAATACTTGTTTTCAGATGCCAAAATTGATTTATAAATAATGGAATGCAATATTTCGAGACGAAAGCTTTTTGACACTTGGGTCAGTGAAGAGAATGTTTCCGATAGATTAACTACTGTGTGTGATTATGTTTTTAAGCAAGTGTGTTTAAATAATTTTCAAGGAAATATTGAAGAACAGGTGAGAGAGAAATGCAGAAATTTTTGTAAAAATCTTACACATCGATGGAAACAATGCTACTATTCAAGAGATAAATTTGTGACGAAGAATAATGGTTGGCTGAATGAAAATGAAATGTTTGTGAAATCTGATAATGTTCAATCGAAGCAAGATTTTGGTCGTCCTCACAAGTCTTTCGATGAGAGTTCCCAGAAAACTCGCAAAAGACGGGTTAAAGCATTAATGGAAAAAAATTCCACTGAGGAAATTGTTCTCGCCGCAGAAATAAGTTTAAGATCTGCTGGAAAACGTGATGCTGCTAGTTTAGTAAGGGAAGCTTCAACCTCTTCTCCAACCAGACCTACAAAAATAAAAAAGCGTATCATAGTCCCAATCTAGAAGAACCTGTAAAACTGTCAAATGATGAGGCTCTAGCATTTTTCATCGATAAAAAATTTACTAAAGATCAATATATTTCGACTCGTCAAATAATTAAGGCTCATAATGCGGACATTTTTGCAAATTACCAAATGCTCCTAAAAGCAAAAAAGTGTTGCTATCCAGAAAATATTCAGATCACAGATTATTCCGGAGAGGTAAAATTACAATCATTGTTGGATCACACTATAAATCGTTTAACATCAGTTCAAATGGAGGTACCAGAACAAGTGCGTGTAGGTATTGATACGATACCAACCTTAAATATTATTTTTAAATGGGGCTGCGATGGATCCTCTGGACAAGGCCGGTACAAACAGTTGTATTCAGAAATTGAAGAAGGTGTGGATGACTCGTACATATTTATCGTTTCAATTGTACCTTTGCAAATGAGTACATATTCTATTGGACTAAAGAGTAAAAAAATAGTATTATGGCAGAATCCATTACCTTCGTCGACGAAATATTGCCGGCCTATAAAATTTATTTTAAAAAAGAGACTTGCGAGTTAACGATAGCAGAAATTGGGCATGTAAAATCTCAAATAGTAGATCTGACTCCAACAATAATCTATGTTAATGGTTGCCGAATTTCAGTGAAACAAGAACTTATTCTTACCATGATTGACGGCAAAGTATGTAGTACTATTTATGATCGGTCTTCGCGAAACTGTCATTTATGTGGCGCGACTCCATCGCAAATGAACGACCTCGATTTTGTTCGAAGAAAAATTGTAAATGAAGAAACACTATCGTTTGGCATCTCAAGTCTTCACGCATGGATCAAATGTTTTGAGTGTATCTTACACATATCTTACAGATTAGAAATAGAAACCTGACAATTAAGGAAAGAAAACAAAGATCAAGTAGAAAAAAGTGTGCAGGAACGCTTTCGGAACGAAATGGGACTTTTGGTTGATAATCCCAAACCTGGATTCGGTACCACAAATGACGGGAATACAGCAAGAAGGTTTTTTGACAATCCATCTCTATCAGCAGATATAACAGGTGTTGACGAAGGGCTCATTAGGAGATTTGCTATGATTCTAAAAACAATTTCCAGTGGATTCAGCATCAATATTGGTGAGTTTGAAAAATATTGCTCTGAAACAGCAGAACTTTTATGTAAAGAAGTATAAATGGTATAACATGCCACAAAGTATCCACAAGTTACTTATTCACGGTCCAAGAATAATAAAAGAAGCTGTATTACCGATTGGAATGTTATCTGAAGAGGCACAGGAGGCACGCAATAAAGATTATAAAAACTTTAGGGAACATCACACTTGAAACTTTTCAAGAAATGATACAGTGAGTGACTTAATGAACAAGTTACTACTTTCCTCAGATCCTCGCATAACCAGTCTTTCGAGTTAAGAAACCAAAGAAAAACGATAGCATTTCACCTGATGTATTACGACTTTTAGAGAATTTTGACATTAATCAAGGTAGCGAAAAAGACGATGATTAAAATTTAATACTTATTTGCCTTCATTTCAGTCAAATGCAGCTATTTTCCTCTTAAAATGTTATTTTAATAGTTTTGTCTTCTAAAGTTTTAACATTCTCTTTAATGACTTAAGATTAATGCTGTTTTTCAACTTATTTATATTTTAAATAATAAATTCTAATTTTCGTATTTAAAAAATTCATAGCTTTGCAATTTTTTATTTTAAATAAACTAATAAGAACACTGTATAATTAGCAGCCACAGAAGACTCCAGAGTAAAATTTTTAAAAACTCTCATCTAGTTTCTAACAATTCATCAACCATATTTATTATATTATATCTGCGCTGTTTCACTGTTTAAAATCAATTCCACAAAATTCGTAATCTGCGACCTCGAAAACCTCCAGATACCAAATTTCATACAAATCAATTTTTTTTAAATTGTCCGCCATTTAATATTTTAAAAAACTAACATCGGATTCATAATCAGCAACCCGAAATACCCTCGAATATCGACTTTCAAGCAAATCAGATGAATTTTTACCTTTGACGTCAGCCATATTGGATCCGCCATTTTGAATTTTTAAAGACTAACTTCAGATTCGTAATCAGCGACCCCAAAAACCACTTAATATCGACTTGATTTCGATCAATTCTTAAAAAATTTGTCCGCCATATTGGATCTACCATTTTGAATTTTTAAAACTGACTTCAGATTCGTAATCAGCGACCCCAAAAACTCATGAATATTTCCTAAATATTTTTACATGTCCCTAATATAACTTATGAAATCTTTAATTTAAAAAATTGGTATATTTTATTGTAGGGTAAGTGCGTAAATAAAAATTTTAAAGTCTGTAATGCATTCTTTTTTACCTATTGATGACAATTTTTAAACTCTGCAACAATTTTTAAAAAACTAATTTTTTTGGTTTCGTTTAAAAATTAAAAAGTTATCTGCACATAGTAAATTTAATTTTTTTCATTGATAGATAGTAAAATTTTCTTTTTTTGCAGTTTTTTTTCTAGGATGACAAATTATCTATAGATATATTTCATAAAAGTGATTTACATTTTGTAATTTGAAGTTGCATTAATGTGGAAATGATTGTTGAATGATGAAAATTGGAAATGGAAATTAGAAATGGAAATTAGAAATGGAAATTAGAAATGAAAATTAGAAATGGATATTGGATATAGATATTGAAATTGGATAAAAGGGAATTGAAAATATAGAAAAAAGAGAAAATTAGAAATAATTTTAGTTGGAAATGGAAATAGACATTTTAAGTTAAATTGTACTAATTTCTTTATATTTCTTTATTTAAAATAAAAAAACGTTATTTATTTAAAAGTAATTTTCACTGCATTGGTCAACATTACAAAATAGAACCATGGCTAATAAAAAAGAATTAGTTAACTTAAGTGATGAAAATTATGATATAATAGATGATTGGGGTACAAAATCGATGTGTGGGGTATCGAGTAAATTTATATTGCGAAAATTTATATCCGTTTACTTTTAAAAGAAGACAATTTTCTATAAAACTGGCTTTTGCAATGACCAATAACAAATCTCAAGGACAAACAGTTAACAAAATATTTATTGATTTAAGAAGAGATGTTTCTAATCATGGTCAAATGTATGTTGCATTATCAAGATTGCTATTATTTGATCCTGTAAAAATATATTTACGTGGAAATAGCAGTAATATGTATATAAAAAATTATGTTTATAGTAAAATTTTGGACTCTACTTATTTCAGTTTGTTTTGCTAAAAAATTTAATATGTTAGTTATAGGCAATTCCACATGAGATTTATTTATGACCTTCAAAATTCGGTTAAACATATTTTTTCTTAATCTTTATAGAAAAATATGATATACGTATTCTTTATTTTTATTCAAGTTGTCACATCCCCTGTAATCGGAGTCAAAAGTTTTTTACCTCGTAATGCTATTGAACGCACTATACTTTTCCCCTCAAATTCTTATACTTTTTGCTTAACCTGTACTTACTACCACAAAAACAGTAGTACATGTACTAAATCTCAGTGGTGGGAGTGCTACATAATACATATAACGTTATAAAATAGAAGCTTTAGTTCATAATTGTAAAAAAACGTGACGGTAAACTTAAAACTTTTGTACATTTTGGTTCGAAATATAATCGTATTTTAAATATTAGTTTTTGAAAAAATCTATAAATAATTTATGTTAATATTTATGAGTTATGAATGTTTAAAATTGAGCCTCCCAATTCAATAACTCGATCTGCGCTCGGACGATCAGTATGAAGGTTGTCAAAAGCTCCAAAATATGACAAAAATTAAAAGTTAAAATAAAATTTTTTTAAAAACACTATCTTATAGAGAATCAAAATCCGCATCTTTTTTCTCTTGAGAATTTTTTTGTAAAGTAAATATTGTAGACACTAAAGACAAAAAACAAGAAAATTTTCATTACTCGATTTCATTGATTTTTGAAACATAAATCGTCATAAGTTGGACAAATATTAACGGATTTTTACAAAAATTGGTATGCATGCGTATTATGGTCTGCTAAAGATGATGAGATGATAAAACTATTAAAAATGACCCTTGGTTAAATAATATTTAATTATAAATCAATGAGTGTCGATAATGACAGTTTCCTTTTTTCGTCGACAAAAAGTCTGCACGGAATTTTCGAATTGAACAAACTTCCAGTGAGAAATTTGTTCATTATGAATCAAAGAAGTTTTTTGGAAAGTTTGATGCAAATTGATGGAAAAATATCAAAAATATATTACAAAAGAAAAAAGATAAAGAATTAGAAAAAATAGCCATTAGAAAAACAGTGCTCCAGTCACGACTTTCAGATGTTTTCATGTATTATTTTTTGACAGTCTTTTTCTTGCTAATAAGTTCTCGAGATAATAATAAAAAATAAAAACAAATAATTTCTCGAGATAATTGCAGAATACAATTTAAATAAACATTTTTTTAACAAGCTTTTGGTTAAAAAAGCATTAACTTATTAGCAAGAAAAAAACTGTCAAAAAATAATACATTAAAACACCTGAAAGTCGTGACTGGAGCACTGTTTTTCTAATGGCTATTTTTTCTAATTCTTTATCTTTTTTCTTTTGTAATATATTTTTGATATTTTTCCATCAATTTGCATCAAATTTTCCAAAAAACTTCTTTGATTCATAATGAACAAATTTCTCACTGGAAGTTTGTTCAATTCGAAAATTCCGTGCAGACTTTTTTACGACGAAAAAAGGAAACAGTCATTACCGACACTCATTGATTTATAATTAAATATTATTTAACCAAGGGTCATTTTTAATAGTTTTATCATCTCATCGTCTTTAGCAGACCATAATACGCATGCATACCAATTTTTGTAAAAATCCGTTAATATTTGTCCAACTTATGACGATTTATGTTTCAAAAATCAATGAAATCGAGTAATGAAGATTTTCTTGTTTTTTGTCTCTAGTGTCTACAATATTTACTTTACAAAAAAATTCTCAAGAGAAAAAAGATGCGGATTTTGATTTTCTATAAGATAGTGTTTTTAAAAAAATTTTATTTTAACTTTTAATTTTTGTCATATTTTGGAGCTTTTGACAACCTTCATACTGATCGTCCGAGCGCAGATCGAGTTATTGAATTGGGAGGCTCAATTTTGGTTTTGTAAATGTAGCCCTATTTTCAGTAACCTACAAGTCTGAAAATATTGAGTTTAGAAAAACATTTTTAAAGAATGAAAGTTTTAGTTTTTTTAACTTTGGACATGATTTTTTGAATTTTTTCAAAATTTATTTATACCTTACAATATAAAAATTTTCCAAAAAGTCCTAGAGTTAACCGATGCATTTAATGAGTTTTACAAAATATTCAAAAATCACGTGCAAGCTGCTCGTTTTCTAGGCTACACCTTAATGTGGGGTTTTTTCACAATTTATTATTCAAAAATGTCTACAGCCTATAATTTTTAAATAATTTGAATATTTTTTGTTTTAAATTAAAGGAGAATAATTTAATAAAATATCACTACATGCAAACCTGAAAATTTTCAATTGTTTATATTTTTTTAAAACTTAAAGTTAACGAATTAATTGTGTAGTTTCCATTAAAAATGAATAATTTAGCTAAACAATATTAGCTAAAATTAGTTAACTTTAGTTTCTCCTCATCAAAAAATCTTGTTAGTTCATATTTATATTGCAATTCAACAAAAATAGAAAACATTTATTTTGTTTTTTTATAAATTATTAAGAAAAAATATGTTTATCCGAATTTTATAGATCATAGTTAAATCTCACATGGAATTCCTCATATGTAATAATTAAAGTTAGTACTAAGAACAGACATTTTGAAATTGTCAGTTATATTATTAAATATTGCAATATAAAATAAGAAACATGTAAAGAAAATTCGATTATTTTAAAACATTTAATCATCATAATAGTTGTAATAGATGGTATAAACTATTTCATTCATATTAGTAGTTAAAGTTTAAACCTACAAAATAGGTAGATATGCTAATTAGGTAAAGAGAGACAGTCTAATCTTATATATCTTCGAAAGAGGAAGAAAGAAATAGCGTTAGATTTTCGGCTTTATAAACAGAGACCGGTTTATGTTATTTCTATTTGGAAAGAGAAAGGAAGCAATAGCGTTAGCTTTTCTGCGTTATAAACAAGGACCGATTTATGTTAGTCATTTAGAATGAAGAACACAGAAAGATATTTGAAAGGTATAAATATATATAAATATAAATATATATATATATATATATATATATATATATATATATATATATATATATATATATATATATATATATATATATATATATATATATATATATATATATATATATATATATATATTATATATATAAAGAGAAGCAAAAGGTCTGCTCGAGTGCCTGACCTATTGTTCAAAGGGTTCCTATTAACCAGTGCTCAGTCAATTGTACATGCACGTACAATTATATATATATATATATATATATATATATATATATATATATATAAGGTGTCCCAGTCGAGTGTGTACATATTGAAGGGTTTTACTGTGCTGAAAAAATTTAGACGAAAAGTCCTTTGCACTTTTTAAATATTTTTAGTAGTTTTTCTGTAAATCGCAATTGAAAATTTAAAAACTATGCATAGCATAGTCATGAACGCTCTGTGAGCCGGTAAGTGCGGCATACTATTGCAACGTTTGCAGGCCTGGGCGTGTATCAGCAATCCAAGTGAAATAAATTTTTGACAGTAATTTTTTGTTTCTAAATTTAGATTGTCTTAAAACCAATAAACTTGTAATCTAGAAAAAAATTACTGTTAAAAATTTACTCTACGCGCGTTGCTGGTACACGCCTAGGCCAGCAAAGCTCGAATAGTACGTCTCGCCTACCGGCTCACAAAGTGTTCAAAGGACTTTTTGTCTTAATTTTTTCAATAGAATACAACCCTTTAATATGTACACCCTCGACAGGGACACCCTGTATATATATATATTCCGGAAAGAGTGAGATTTTTGTTTTAAATTCGGTAGAGGATAAAAACAGAAATTTTCTACTTATCTTATACTTTTTTGTCAGCTCAATAGATAGTGAGTTTTCTCAAGTGAAACAGTGAAAGGGAATTTCTTTCAATCATAGTAAATTAATTTTTGTTTGATAAGTGATTATATAAGTGATTAAAAAAAGGAAAGATTATGAATATTTATATAAGTAAAGATGTATCGAGCTTCTATGTAAGCAATGTTTTTATTACTAAAATGTTTTTTATCAAATTTTTTTGAAATTTAAGTTGCTTTTAAATGGAGTTTTCTTTTGTTTTTTTATTTTGTAGCTATTCGTAAGGAATAGATATTCAAATGCAATTTCTTTAAAATACTATATTTTTAATTTCGTTTAAATAGTAAAAAGTTTATTTTCTCTGTTAATTTTGTTATTATATTATTAATTAAAAAATTTATTTGTTAGGAGTAGATGTTAAAATGCAACAATTTTAAAAAAACTAGTTTTTTTGGTTTCGTTTAAAAATTAAAAAGTTATCTGCACATAGTAAATTTAATTTTTTTTCATTTGTAGATAGTAAAATTTTCTTTTTTTGCAGTTTTTTTTTCTAGGATGACAAATTATCTATAGATATATTTCATGAAAGTGATTTACATTTTGTAATTTGAAGTTGTATTAATGTGGAAATGATTGTTGAATGATGAAAATTGGAAATGGAAATTAGAAATGGACATTAGAAATGAAAATTAAAAATGGATATTGGATATAGATATTGAAATTGGATAAAAGGGAATTGAAAATATAGAAAAAAGAGAAAATTAGAAATAATTTTGGTTGGAAATGGAAATAGACATTTTAAGTTAAATTGTACTAATTGCTTTATCTTTCTTTATTTAAAATAAAAAAAACGTTATTTATTTAAAAGTAATTTTCACTGTATTGGTCAACATTACAAAATAGAACCATGGCTAATAAAAAAGAATTAGTAAACTTAAGTAATGAAAATTATGATATAATAGATAATAAAAATGCAATGTTAAATGATGATCATATGCATGAATTTCAAAAGCTTTTAGAAAGACAATCAAATTTGTTTTATAATATGCAAAGCACTTTATGTTTACAAGCGCTTGATCTGATAGTTCCAATCAAAAAAAATAAGAGACACATTCAAATACTTTTTAGTGGTTCTTTCAAATCTGGTCACTAGATTTGCACTTATTATGATAGAACAAGACTTTATATTTTTGGCAGTCCAAACAAAGGCTCTTTAAATGAGGATCAAATGAACTATTTAGTTAGATTATATCCCTTTAAACCACCAGTAGTATTTTCAAAAGTTCACCAACAACCGTTAGGCAGTGTTGATTGTGGAGTATTTGCTATAGCATTTGCAACATCTTTATTTTTTAATGAAATGCCAAAAACTCTTTATTACAATTATTGTCAAATGAGAAATCTTTTGAAGTTAATTTTTAAAAACAATCATTTAAATCGTTTTCCGACTAATAAAAATTGTATTAATCCACGTTTGATGGTTAAGTATGATTGGGAGTGTCTTTTGAATGATTCGGTTAAAGAACTCCTATGTAGAAAAATAAACCCTAATCAAATCATTAATCAAGAAATTCCTTGTGAAAGAATTTTAAATAATGCAAAGGTAATTAATAATCCTTTGAAAAAGTAACAATATAGTGCTATACTCAAATCCAATAGTAAAATTAAAAATATGTTTCATTCAGATAAAGTAGACGTTTCCTCTAAAAAAAATTCAAACTCGTATTCCTTTAATAACGAATGCACATGACAGTGTAAACGAAAAAAATTCTTTACTCAAAAATGCCCGAAAAAGTGCAGTGGAAAATCAAAGAAATTATCGTGCCAAACAAAAATTGAAAAGAAAAATTAATATTATCAATCATTCAAACGAAGTAGATGTTTCGACTGTAAAAATAAAACAGAGCCAAGTAGAATACCAAAAAAATATAGGGAAAAAAAGAAATTAAAAAAAGAAAATGAAAAAAGCTCTTTGTTTGATGATTCGACAAATGTTAATTCGAATGAATTAAAAAAAGAAATAAAATAAGCTCTTTGCTTGATGACTTTAAAATTGTTAATTCTAATCAATCTATTGATTTAATAAATACGTTTAGTTAACAAAAATCAATTGTTCCTCTGTTAAGCATATCAAATGACAAAATTGTCTATAAATCAAATTCTAATGAAAATTATCTAGGAATAATGAAATATTATTGTAATAATTGTCAAGCAAAGCATTTTAAAGATAAAAGAGTTCGTGGCAAAAAACACAGTTTTAATGATTGTTGTGGTCATGGTTGTATTATATTGCCTTCTGTGCAATATCCAGAAGAATTAAGAATATTGCTAGAAGGACTTCATACAAAATCAGGTCATTTTAAAAAGAATATAAGATTGTATAACAATTCTTTTTCTTTTGCATCTTTAAATGCCAACGTAATTAATTTTAATAACAGAAGAAGAGGACCATTTTGTTACAAAATTCAAGGTCAAATTTATTTCCAAATGAATAGTGCTTTATAACCTGATAAAGGTCCTGAAGACCCATGTTTTGGTGAATTGTATATTTACGATCCTGAAGAAGCAATTCGTTATAGATTAAAAAGTAACAAAAATTTAGATAAAGTACTTTTACAAACTATAGAAAATATTATGAGAACTTTTAATGCATACACAAAATCTTTTTGATGATGTCAGAAATAATTAAGATTGAAACTGAATTAGCAAGACAAAAAAATAAAGAAAAAGTCCTGAGTTACAATTGTTGCTTACGTTAAAAAAGGTTTTGATAAAAATAGATACAATTTTCAAAGTTTTAATGAAATTGCTGCTATTTTTAATACAAATTCTAAAGGAGAAATACCAGAATCTTATGTAACGGTTTATAATAAGTCTACAAAGGAATTAAAATTAGTAAGTAATTTAGATCCGAATGTTGAACCGTGGATTTATCCCATATTTTATCCATTCGGAAATAAAGGTTATAATATTAATATGATTTGTAGTGATAGTGCTTTTAAAAGTAGAAACTATACTATTTCTCGGTCTGCCTATTGTAAATAAAAAATACCTATTAGAGATAAGGAATTTAATCAATTTTTATATGGGGGAAGATTAGTTCAACAATGGGTTGTTGACAATTATGTAAAAATAGAGAAAGATACATTACGATTTTGTGCAAATAATCAAGATAAATTGAGAAGTGAAACATATAAAGAGCTAATCAATTATTTACAAAATCATGAGTTAGAAAATAATGTACATGTAGAAAAATTCTTATATTGCCATCAACTTTTATAGGATCACCTCGTAATATGATGCAGCAATATCAGGAAACCATGGCCATTGTTGATCGTCATGGTAGACCAGATTTATTTATTACAATGACGTGTAATTCAAATTGGAAAGAAATACAAGAAAATTTGTTGCCCCATCAAACTGCTTCTGAAGACCTGATATAGTAACTAGAGTTTTTCCCTTGAAGGTTAAACATCTTTTAACAGTTATTGTTCAGAACAAGTTATTTGGAGAAGTGAAGTCTTATGTTTACGTTATTGAATTTCAAAAGCGAGGATTGCTACATATTCATTTGTTAGTTATATTACAAAAAATTCTAAATTATTAACAGTTGACAGTGTTGATCGTTATATTTCTGCAGAAATTTCTGATGAAAATAGCAATCCTTCTTTGCATAAAGTAATAATGCAAAATAACATTCATGGACCTTGTGGAGATTGGTGTTTAATTGATGGTAAATGTTCAAAAAAATTTTTAAAAAGCTACCAAGAAGAAACTACAATTGAAGAAAATTGTTATGTTCGTTGTCGGCGAAAAATAATAATAAAACGTATGAACGACCAAACGGATTTGTTGTTGACAATTCTAATGTAGTTCCATATTGTCCTGTACTTTCAGAATTATTTAATTGTAATATAAATATGGAAATAGTTTCAAATATCAAATCTGTTAAATATTTATATAAATATATGTATATATTCAAGGGTCATGATGATCCATTATTATTACAAATGCGAATGGTGAGGTGACTGTTGATCACAATGAAATTAATCATTATGAAGAGAATAGATATGTAGGTCCTGTTGAGGCAGTTTGGAGAATTTAAAGTAAACCATTGGGGAAAAAGAGCCATAGTATTAATCGTTTACCCATACATTTACCAAATGAACAGAACGTTATTATTCGTGAAGGGAAAGATAATAACAATGTTTTATTTGATATGCAGAAAAATACAAAATTGCTCGATTTTTTTAAACTTAATGAACGCGATATTTCTGCTCGTCAGTATTATTATTCAGAAATACCAGAACATCTTACGTGGGTAACGAAATCTCTTGAATGGAAAAAAAGAGTTGGTATAGAAAAAGTATTAGGAAGAATGTATTTAGTTAATCCATGTCAATTAGAGTTATTTCACCTTAGATTATTTTTGCTTACAGTAAAAGGAGTAACTTCATTCCAAAGTTTAAGAACAGTTAATTGGAGTTATTCATGAATCTTTTACATCTGCCTGTTTAGCATTAGTACTCATAGAAGACGATAGTGAGTGGATCAGGACAATGGAAGAAGCTGCCTTATGGATGATTCACTTCGACAATTATTTGTAAAAATTATAATTCATTGTCATCCTGAACATCCGGAAAAACTTTGGGAAAAATTTAAGGGTCAAATGTCAGAAGACTATTCAAAACATGACAATATTGATGCTGAAAAAGCAGCTTATAAGAATATAAAATCAATGTTATTAAATGAAGGATATAGTCTAACTGATTTTTAGGTATTATTATACATTAATGAAGATTTATCTTGATGATGTAAATATTTTTGAACTTATTAAGATAGGAGAGCAAAATTATAATAAATTAAATGTTGAACAAAAAAATATAGTTGATTATATTCTTGAAGTCATAAAAGATTCTTCTTTAAATAGTTCTAAATGCTTATATATTAATGGTTGTGGAGGATCTGGAAAAACTTTTATATATATTACTTTATGGCATTTATTAAAAAGTAAATAAATAAATGTTTGCAACATTGCTTTTACAAGTATAGCTGCCACTTTGCTTCCTAACAGGAAAACTGTTCATAAAGTTTTAGGCTTACCTGTTCCACTGTACAGTGATTCATTTTCAAATATTAAAGTTCAGTCAAAAGAAGCACTTTTTTTAAAAAACACTGATGTTTTTATTTGAGATGAAGCACTAATGGCTGCAAAATATGCCATAGAAGTTATGGATAAGTTATTAATAGACATAATGAAATCAAATGAAGTTTTTGGTGAAAAAATTGTTGTCCTAGGAGGAGATTTTCAACAAATTTTACCAATAAAAGAACGAGGTACTAGATCAGAAATAATAAATTTATCAATAAAAAATAGTATATTATGGAAACATTTCCGAAAGTACACATTAGTAGAAAATATGAGATCTTTTCCAGAGGAAACAGAATTTGTAGATTTCCTACTTAAAGTTGGTAATGGCGAATTAAATGATATAGATGATAACATTCAAGTACCAGAACATATTATTCAACAAGGCAATATAGATATAGCTGAAGAAATGTATGTATGTATGAATGTATGTATGAATGTATGTATGAATGTATGTATGAAAATTGTGATAATGGAAAATTTTCTGAAGCTTTATTACCAGAATATTTAAATACTCTCTCTCCACCTTCGTTACCACCACATGAATTACATTTAAGAATTAATTCTGTCGTAATGCTTATTAGAAATCTTAGTATTAATGAAGGATTATGTAACGGAACGAGGTTAATTATTTTAGATTTGTTACATAATGTATTTAAATGTCAAATATTAACAGGTGATAAAAGTGGAAATATTGTTTTTCTACATTGAGTAACTTTATATTGTAAAAATTTATATTCGTTTACTTTTAAAAGAAGACAATTTCATATAAAACTGGCTTTTGCAATGACCATTAACAAATCTCAATGACAAACATTTAACAAAATATTTATTGATTTAAGTAGATATGTTTTTAATCATGGTCAGATGTATGTTGCATTATCAAGAGTGCGATAATTTGATTCCGTAAAAATATGTTTAGGAGATAATAGAAGTAATATGTATATAAAAAATTATGTTTATAGCGAAATTTCGAACTCTACTTAATTCAGTTTGTTTTGCTTAAAACTTTAATATTTTAGGATATTATCATTTTTTTGTAAAACAGTATATTATAGTTTAAAAACATTTTATGTTTCCGTGAAGTAATTTTTTACACACTGTTTTAGGGGAAAATCTTTAGAAGCTTTAACATTTGAATTTGAATATTTCAAAAAAAAAAATTTTTGCACAATTTTAATATTTTAGTATTACATCTTCGACCAAAATAAATTTCATTTTTATTATTGTACAACCGTTATTTGGTTGCCTTCTATTTTAAAATATAAATTTTTGGAAAGAAAGTAATGTTAGATTTTTAAAAGCTGTAAGAAGATATACATAAACATTTTATCTTTTACACTTAAGCATGTTATTTCTCAGTGTCACAAAAACATAATTAAACATGAAAATAAATATAACAAACGTCTAATACAACTAATAAGGACAAATTTACAAAAAAAATGAGAAAAAATTTTTTACGTATAATATGTAACATGTACACTCAGATGCATTAATCGTGTTCTTCCGGTTTAAAGGAATTTTGAAAAGTCGTGTCATTTCTATCAAATATTCTTAGTTCGTGACTTACAAACTATTTTAATTTGACCAGCGACACAAATATTGAAGAAAATTTTTTAGAAGATTATATCTTTTATAATTTATACTTTTTATTTTTTTAAGTTTGTTATGGAATTGATAAGATAGTTTTAAATAGTTTATAACAGTAACAATCTTGTTTTCCAAAAAATATAATTAAAACAGTTAAAATAGTTTTAGAAAAAGTGAAAGTGACACTTGCAAAACCATGGTATTGTGAACTTTAATAAAGAAAAACATATAAAAAATGAACAAAATAATTTATATCAATGGTCAAATCGTAATCTTTATTTTCTTTTTAAAAAATGTTAATATTTAAAAATTATTGGTTTTTATATTTCGGCTGTTTAAGTGAAAATAATGTGAAGAACATAAAGCTTAAAAGTTCCAGAGATTTGTCCATATAAATAAGTACTTTACACACAGTCATTTATAATTTCATTTATTCTCTTTGTAAATTTTCTATATTAATTTACAAAAGAAACAGTTATAATATGCATTTTTTTCTTCATGACGTATAATTTAGCATCATCTGAAAAATGAATAACAATATTATTATAATGCTTAAAGAACCATTTCAATATTTAACAATATTGTAAAATTTGTATTTTTATTGTTCATGCGATTCAAACATAAATTATATATTTTGTTAAATAACATAGGCACACAAAAAATAAAAGTTATCTGTTTCTTGAACCAGTCCTACATGTCTTATAACACTGGGTAACACAAAAATGGTCATGTTGTGTTTATTTCAACATTTTTGTGTTTATTGAAAGTTTGGGTGTCAGTGAACAAGAAAATAACAAGAATTTTTTTTTAATTTATTCAAACCCCTAAAATAAAAAAATAAATCTTAAAAGAAAGCTTAAACCTTAGTCGTTAAGAACCAAAACTGAAAAGTAATGTAAAAATTGCAGAGGACGTGTATTTACCGAGTACCCCCCCCCCTAATGATTCATACGCTCTGGTAAATATGACTAGGAATCTAAGCATTGGTGCATATCAATTTTTCATCATCATATTGGCTTCAAATTTGTTATTCGGGGGTTTTTGGGGTCGCTGATTACGAATCCAAAGTCACCGTTCAAAAATTCAAAATGTCGGCTTCAACATGGCGAATAAAATGTTAAAAATCGTTCGGATTCGTTCGAGACTTGGTACTTGAGGTTTTTGTTGAAGCCGCCATTTTAAATTTTTTAGAATTTACAAATAAGGAATCTCTTTGAAAATTTACAGAAAGCTTTGTTACATGATAATCAACAAATGTCTCACTGGAAGTTTGTTGAAACTTAAAATTCCTCGCAGACTTTTTGTTGTCAATGTTAAAAAAACGTCTTTGGTGACAAGGCTCTATTTACAATTAAAAATGTTTAAACAAATTTTCATTTTTCGAAATTTTTATTATGTCATCGTCTTCTATGGACCCGAACGAGTGTACACAATTTTTTTAAATTAAATGCATCAACATTTGCCAAAGATATAATGAATTATGTTTTAAAATTAAATGATTTTTTATTAGCAAAATTTTTTCAGTTTTTCATGTTTATTATGAAAAATATTTGTTTTAGAAAAAAAATTTTATGGAAAAAAGTTGCGCCTTCTTATTTCCTATAAGGTAGAACTTTTTAAAACTTAAAAATTTGAATTTCATTTTTTCCGAAATTTTGGAAGCTTGACTGACTTGAATATACGTGGAGAGAGCGTACGTCCCCTTATTGCAGCCAAGCCTTCATATGTTATTAAATATTTAAATATAAAATAAGAAACAGGCAAAGAAAATTCGATTATCTTAAAATATTTAATCATCACAATGGTTGTAATAGATGGTATAAACTACTTCATTCATATTAGTAGTTAAAGTTGAAAATCACAAAATAGGCGCGCGTAGCGCGCAAAAATTAGTTCTAGTATTTTAATATTTAATAACGTATGAAGGCTCGGCTGCAATAAGGTGACGTACGCTCTCTCCGCGTATATTCAAGTCAGTCAAGCTTCCAAAATTTCGAAAAAAATGAAATTCAAATTTTTAAGTTTTAAAAAGTTCTACCTTATAGGAAATAAGAAGGCGCATCTTTTTTTGCTTAAAATTTTTTTTCTAAAACAAATATTTTTCATAATAAACATGAAAAACTGAAAAAATTTTGCTAATAAAAAATCATTTTATTTTAAAACATAATTCATTATATCTTTGGCAAATGTTGATGCATTTAATTTAAAAAAATTGTGTACACTCGTTCGGGTCCATAGAAGACGATGACATAATAAAAATTTCGAAAAATGAAAATTTGTTTAAACATTTTTAATTGTAAATAGAGCTTTGTCACCAAAGACGTTTTCTTAACTTTGACAACAAAAAGTCTGCGAGGAATTTTAAGTTTCAACAAACTTCCAGGGAGACATTTGTTGATTATCATGTAAAAAAGTTTTCTGTAAATTTTCAAAGAGATTCCTTATTTATTTACAGAAATATAAGAGTATTAACAAATACGGTGGCGCCGCCAGCTACAGCCACTATGCGTAGATACACAGCATAACAGCTGATAATAAAGGATTTTTCTTTACAGAACATATAAACTTATATTTATAATAATATTTATTTATATAATATTTATTTATATAAATAAATAACAAATGAATTTATTTTATATATATATATATATTTATATATATATATATATATATATTTATTTATTTATAAGAAAATGTTTTAAATATAGAAACATTGAAATGATAATTCGGCATTATTTGTTGATTAATTCAAAATTTTATTTTCACAAATAATTTGCTGGTCAAATATATAATTTCTTTAGATTTTTATTTAATTTGCATCAACATTAGGACACATATGACTTTAGATTTATTTAAAACTGTGCATAAGTTTTTATTTATTCTAATTCTCATTTTATTATTTTTTACGTAAATATTCAACATGTCGCTCGTCAAATATGTCGCTTGGTCAAATCAATCGTTTTCTAATCGATCTAAAGTTTTGAATTTATTTGTTCCATGTTACTTATCACGAAGTAATCAAAAATATAATAAATAATATTAATTTTTATTTTCAATTTTTGTTTGGCACGATAATTTCTTTGATTTTCCACTGCACTTTTTCTGGCATTTTTGAGGAAAGAATTTTTTTCGTTTACACTGTCATGTGCATTCGTTATTGGAGAAATAGAAGCAAAGATATTTTCTAAATTAACAGATTGATTCATGTTATCATTATTTGAATCATTAACTTGATTGAACAAATTTTTATCTTCAAACAAAGATTTTATTTCATTTCCTTTTTGTAATTCATTAGAAATTACATTTGTTGAATCATCAAATAAAGAGCTTGTTTTCTTCTCATTTGATTTCTTTTTTCCCTGTATTTTTTTTGGTATTCTGCCTGGCTCTTTTTATTTTTACAGACGAAACATCTACTTTGTCTGAATGATTAATAATATTAATTTTTCTTTTCATTTTTTGTTTGGCACGATAATTTTTTTGATTCTCCGCTGCACTTTTTCGGACAGTTTTGAATAATGAATTTGTTTCCTTTACACCATCATGTGCATTCGTTATTAAAGGAATACGAGTAATAAATAAATTAACAGATCCATTCATGTTATCATCATTTGAATTAATAACTTTTCAGAAAAAATTTGTATGCTTCAGTAATCCTCTATATTCTTTTTCTCATTGTACACTACTTTTTTTATAGGAATCTACTTCATTATTTATAACTTCATTCTTTCTTTTATCCGAATGTTGTTGTTGGAACTCAAACTGACTTGTTTGAATTTTTTTAGAGGAAACGTCTACTTTATCTGAATGAAACATATTTTTAATTTTACTATTGGATTTGAGTATAGCACTATATTGTTACTTTTTCAAAGGATTATTAATTACCTTTGCATTATTTAAAATTCTTTCACAAGGAATTTCTTGATTAATGATTTGATTAGGGTTTATTTTTCTACATAGGAGTTCTTTAACCGAATCATTCAAAAGACACTCCCAATCATACTTAACCATCAAACGTGGATTAATACAATTTTTATTAATCGGAAAACGATTTAAATGATTGTTTTTAAAAATTAACTTCAAAAGATTTCTCATTTGACAATAATTGTAATAAAGAGTTTTTGGCATTTTATTAAAAAATAAAGATGTTGCAAATGCTATAGCAAATACTCCACAATCAACACTGCCTAACGGTTGTTGGTGAACTTTTGAAAATACTACTGGTGGTTTAAAGGGATATAATCTAACTAAATAGTTCATTTGATCCTCATTTAAAGAGCCTTTGTTTAGACTGTCAAAAATATAAAGTCTTGTTCTATCATAATAAGTGCAAATCCAGTGACCAGATTTGAAAGAAACACTAAAAAGTATTTGAATGTGCCTCTTATTTTTTTCGATTTAAACTATCAGATCAAGCGCCTGTAAACATAAAGTGCTTTGCATATTATAAAACAAATTTGATTGTCTTTATAAAAGCTTTTGAAATTCATGTATATGATCATCATTCAACATTGCATTTTTATTATCTATTATCGTTCTGGTACAAAAGGTCCAAACCAAAAGATCCAAACCAAAAGATCCAAAACATTAAAAATCCAAAAGGACAAAAAGTCCAAACAAAAAAAATATTTTCTATTGTTTTTATTTCGTTTTTTTTAATGTAAAAAGTGCAAAGAAATATATGTTCTATTGTTTTTATTTTGGTATGAAGTTGTTACAGAAGTAACCTGAATGTCATTAAATTTGTAGTCTACATTTTTGAAGATTAGATATTCCAAATTTTCAGTTTATTTTTAAAATGGCTACTGCGAGTCAAAATTTAGAAGTTGAAGTAATAATGAAGGGTAAAGTTCGATATTTACATGTAAATGGTTTTTTATATAGGGGAGAATGGGGAGTTATGAAGCACGCTTTGTTTATGAGTTGTAACTTCAAAAAGAAATTTTTATTTCAAATTTTCTCCACTTGAATCTCTAGACGGTCTTCAAATATGCTTACTGGTTGAAGAATTTGCATGAAATAAAATAAAATCGACAATTTTTTTCAGTTGGACTAAAAAGCTGCTTTTTCAAGTTTTTAAAAATCATGGAGAGTTGTGAAGCACTACTAAAAATCGCTAAAAATTATATTTTTTGGTAAATATTCTTTATTGCGATTTTGCATAAATCGTTTTAAATTTCGAGAACCTAATCATTGCTGGGTATTATATGGGTGAACTTATCTTTTTGATTTGTTCGCGAATTTTGTAAGAATTCTGTAAAATGGAGCACACAAAAAAACTTTATAAACGAAAAATTGAACACATTGTCTTGAAAGATATGCAAAATATCTTCTATCGGAATGAATCCAATTACAAAACGAAGATATTAGGTGAAAAAATATTCAGAGTAAGTGACATCTATCAAAACAATTACTATGCGAGATCTATGGCCGTGCTTCACAACTCCCCATGCTTCATAACTCCCCATTCTCCCCTACAAAACATTCAAGTGGCGTTGAAGGAAAAATTTATTGGCGATGTAGAAGTAAGGGTCAGTGCGGGGCAAGAGCAACTACAATTACTACCGGACATACATTGAATCTTGTTTCTGGAGGAGCGGTAGAATCTCATACTGACGCGCCTGATCCGGAAGAAGTGGAAGCCCTTAGGCAAAGGGCAATCGTATGAAGATGAAGAATATAACTTAACTTGTGGTAGAATTATTATATATGCAACTCGAGAAAATGTAAGAAAGCTATTTAAAAGTGCAATGTGGTTTGTAGATGGAACTTTCAAGGTCGTTCCATCTATTTTTTTCCAACTTTTTGTAATTATGGGCTCAGTAAAACAAAATTATCGAGGTGTAGAACGAGATATAGCACTTCCCTTTGTATATGCTTTGCTCGAAAGCAAACAAGAAGATGCGTACTCGAAAGTATTCCAAATTATAAAGGCTAAAGCTCAAGATTTCGGAATTCAAATTCGGCAGCCACAGACAATAATGTCTGATTTTGAACTCGGTATAATAAATTCCGCTCAAGAAAATATTGGCAATGTTGTACGTTTATGCCTATTTCACTTATGCCAAAGTGTTTATCGTCGGATTCAATCTGATGGCTTACAGGAAATGTACAATAATCCAAACGACGATAGTATTCGAGAAGCATCACGAAGCATGTGTGCCCTAGCGTTTGTACGACCGGAAGATGTGCCTGCAGTTTTTGACTTGTTCTTGGATCAAGTACCGGAGGATTTTGTACCCATAGCAGAATACTTTGAGGTTAAAAATTAAATCTGAATTTTAAAAATTAAATTAAAAAAATTTATTATTTAATACATTACAATTTTTCTTTAGGTGTGGTACATTCGTGGAAAACCTGTAAGAGGCAGAAGGAAAGCCGTTTCCGTTCGATATGCCCCTATATTGTGGAATCATTATCAAGCTGTCAATCAAAGAATTGCAAGAACTAATAACGCGTCAGAGGGGTGGCATAACAGATTTCAAGTTGTGCTTGGTCGATATCATCCTAGTCTCTATGCTTTTCTAAATGAATTACAGCAAGAACAGAGCGACACAGAATGCATGATTAATCAGCTCAATCTGGGCCAAAAAATACGAACACTACCTACAACGCATTTTCAAAAGATGGAGGAAAGAATTATTAGTATTGTATCACAGTATCAAAATTACGTTGATGAAAATCGAGAAATAGATTACATAAAAGCGCTTGGACACCACTTACATTTTTAAAGGATTTTACATATTTTGGACAATTTGCAATTTTGGACTTTTTGTATTCTTGGATTTTTTGTACTTTGGATAAAAAAATTTTTGGACCTTACGGATTGGACCTTTCGTCTTGAACCTTTTGGATTGGATCTTTTGTACCCCAATCGTAGAATGACAATATTTCCACTTTTATCACTCGTTGATATTTGACATTTAATACATTAGGTTACAAATCTAAAATAATTAACCTCGTTCCGTTACATAATCCTTTATTAATACTAAGATATCTAATAAGCATTACGACAGAATTAATTCTTAAATGTAATTTATGTGATAGTAACGAAGGTGGAAAGAGAGTATTTAAATATTTTGGTAATAAAGCTTATTAATTATTAATTAATATCATCAGATCAAAGTTTCTAGGTGCTAAAATAGCACACCCAGACTACTCCTTTTCATTCTGTGGTATTAAAAGACAATACATTTCTTCAGCTATATATGTAGCCTTGTTGAATAATATGTTCTGGTACTTAGATGTTATCATCTATATCATTTAATTCACCATTACCAACTTTAAGTAGGAATTCTACAAATTCTGTTTTTTCTGGTAAAGCTTTCACATTTTCTGTCAATGTGCATTTTTTAAAATGTTTCCATAAGTAACTATTTTTTATTGATAAATTTATTATTTCTGATCTAGTACCTCGTGCTTTTATCGATAAAATTTGTCAAAAATCTCCTCCTAGGATAACAATTTTTCTACCAAAAACTTCATTTGATTTTATTATGTCTTTTATTAACTTATCCATAACTTCTAAGGCATATTTTGAAGCCATTCGTGCTGCATTCCAAATAAAAACATCAGTATTTTTTTAAAAAAGTGCTTCTTTTGACTGAACAATTTGAAAATGAATCGCTGTACAGTGGAACAGATTAGCCTAAAACTTTATGAACAGTTTTCCCGTTATGAAGCAGAGTGTCAGCAATATCTGTAAAAGCCATGTTGCAAACATTTTTGCCTTTACTCTTTAATAAATGCCATAAAGTAATATATAAAAAAGTTTATCCAGATCCTCAACAACCATTAATATATAAGCCTTTGGAACTATTAAAAGAAGAATGTTTTATGACTTCAAGTATATAATCAACTATATTTTTTTGCTCAACATTTAATTTATTATAATTTTGCTCTCCTATTTTAAAATGTTTAAAACTATTTACATCATCAACCTGTGCAGATAAATTTTCATTAATGTCTAATAATTCCTGAAAATCAGTTAGACTATATCTTTCATTTAATAACATTGATTTTATATTCTTATATGCAGTATTTTCAGCATCAATATTGTCAAGTTTTGAATAGTTTTCTAACATTTGACCCTTAAATTTTTTCCAAAGTTTTTCAGGATGTACAGGATGACAATGAATTAGAATTCTTACAAATAATTGTCGAAGTGAATGAGGCATCATCCATAAGGTAGCTTCTTCCATTGTCTTAATCCATTTACTATCATCTTCTATGAGTCCTAATGCTAAACAGGCAGATGTAAAAGATTCGTGAATAACTCCATTAACTGTTCTTAAACTTTGGAAAGAAGTTACTCCTTTTAATGTAAGCAACAACAACCTAAGGTGAAATAATTCTAATTGACATGGATTAACTGAATACATTCTTCGTAATACTTTTTCTTTACGAACTCTATTTTTTCATTCAAGACATTTCGTTACCCACGTAAAATGTTCTGGTGTTTCTGAATAATAATACTGACGAGCAGAAATATCACGTTCATTAAGTTTAAAAAAATGGACAAATTTTGTATTTTTCTGCATATCAAATGAAACATTGTTATTATCTTTCCCTTCACGAATAATAACATTCTGTTCATTTGGTAAATATATGGGTAAACGATTAATACTATGGCTCTTTTCCCCCAATGGTTTACTTTAAATTCTCCAAACTGCCTCAACAGGACCTACATACCTATTCTCTTCATAATGATTAATGTCATTGTAATCAACAGTCACCTCACCATTGGCATATGTAATAATAATGGATGCAGCATCATGACCCTTAAATATATATTTATATAAATAATTAACAGATTTGATACTTGAAACTATTATCACATTTATATGACAATTAAATAATTCTGAAAGTATAGGACAATATGGAACTACATTAGAATTGTCAACAACAAATCCGTTTGGTCGTTGATACCTTTTATTATTATTTCTTCGCCGACAACGAACATAACAATTTTCTTCAATTGTAGTTTCTTCTTGGTAGCTTTTTGGAATTTTTTTGAACATTTACCATCATTTAAACACCAATCTCTACAAAGTCCATGAATGTTATTTTGGATTATTATTTTATGCAAAGAAGGATCGTTATTTTCATCAGGAATTTCTGCAAAAATATAACGATCAATACTGTCAACTCTGTTAATAATTTAGTATTTTCATTCAATATAACTAACAAAAGAAAATATGTGGCAATCCTCGCTTTTGAAATTTAATAACATAAACATAAGACTTCACTTCTTCAAATAACTTGTTGTCAACAATAACTGTTAAAAGATGTTTAACCTTTAAGGCAAAAGCTCTAGTTGCTATATCAGGTCCGTCAGCAGCAGTTTGATGAGGCAATAAATTTTCTTGAATTTATTTCCAATTTGTATTACACGTCATTGTAATAAATAAATCTGGTCTACCATGACGATCAACAATGGCCATGGTTTCCTGATATTGCTGCATCATATTACGAGGTGATCCTATAAAAGTTGATGGCAATATAAGAATTTTTCTACATGTACATTATTTTCTAACTCATGATTTTGTAAATAATCGATTAGCTCTTTATATGTTTCACTTCTCAATTTATCTTGATTGTTTGCACAAAATCGTAATGTATCTTTCTCTATTTTTACATAATTGTCAACAACCCATTGTTGAACTAATCTTCCCCCATATAAAAATTGATTAAATTCCTTACCTCTAATAGGTATTTCTTATTTACTATAGGCAGACCGAGAAATAGTATGGTTTCTACATCTGAAAACACTATCACTACGAATCATATTAATATTATAACCTTTATTTCCGAATGGATAAAATATGGGATAAATCCACGGTTCAACATTCGGATCTAAATTACTTACTAATTTTAATATCTATTATTATAAAAACCTTTTTTTTAACGTAAACAACAATTGTAACTCAGAATTTTTTTAATTTTTTTGTCTGGCTAATTCAGTTTCAATTTTAATAATTTCTGATATCATCATAAAAGATTTTGTGTATGCATTAAAAGTTCTCATAATATTTTCTATAGTTTGTAAAAGTACTTTATCTAAATTTTTGTTACTTTTTAATCTATAACGAATTGCTTCTTCAGGATCGTAAATATACAATTCACTAAAACATGGGTCTTCAGGACCTTTATCAGGTTATAAAGCACTATTCATTTGGAAATAAATTTGACCTTGAATTTTGTAACAAAATGGTCCCCTTCTTCTGTTATTAAAATTAATTACGTTGGCATTTAAAGATGCAAAAGAAAAAGAATTGTTATACAATCTCATATTCTTTTTAAAATGACCTGATTTTGTATGAAGTCCTTCTATCAATATTCTTAATTCTTCTGGATATTGCACAAAAGGCAATATAATACCACTGTGACCACAACAATCATTAAAACTGTCTTTTTTGCTACTAACTCTTTCATCTTTAAAATGCTTTGCTTCACAATTATCACAATAATAATTCATTATTCCTAGATAATTTTCATTAGAATGTTTATTCATAATTAATTTTGTCATTTGATGTGTTTGACAGAGGAACGATTGATTTTTGTGAACTAAATGTATTTATTAAATCAATAGATTGATTAGAATTAACATTTTTATAGTCATTAAGCAAAGAGCTTATTTTATTTTCCTTTTTTAATTCATTCGAATTAACATTTTTCGAATCATCAAACAAAGAGCTTTTTTCATTTTCTTTTTATCCCTATATTTTTTTTGGTATTCTACTTGGCTCTGTTTTATTTTTACAGACGAAACATCTACTTCGTCTGAATGATCAATAATATTAATTTTTCTTTTCAATTTTTGTTTGGCACGATAACTTCTTTGATTCTCCACTGCACTTTTTCGGACAGTTTTGAATAAAGAATTTGTTTCCTTTACACTATCATGTGCATTCGTTATTGGAGAAATAGAATCAAAGATATTTTATAAATTAACAGATTCATTCATGTTATCATCATTTGAATCATTAACTTGATTCAACAAATTTTTATCATTAAACAAAGATTTTATTTTGTCTGCCATTTTTTATTTTTACAGACGAAACATCTACTTCGTCTAAAAGATTAATAATATTAATTTTTCTTTTCAATTTTTGTTTGGCACGATAATTTTTTTGATTCTCCACTGCACTTTTTCTAACAGTTTTGACTAAAGAATTTGTTTCCTTAACACTATCATGTGCATTCGTTATTAAAAGAATGGGAGTAATAAATAAATTAACATATTCATTCATGTTATCATCATTTGAATTAATAACTTTACATAGAAAATTTGTATGCTTCAGTAATCGTCTATATTCTTTTTGACATTGTACACTACTTTCTTTTTGATAGGAGTCTATTTCATTATTTATAATTTATAACTTCAATCTTTCTTTAATCCGAATGTTGTTGTTGGAACTCAAACTGACTTGTTTGAATTTTTTTAGAGGAAACGGCTACTTTATCTGAATAAAATACATTTTTAATTTAACTATTGGATTTGAGTGTATCACTATATTGTTGCGTCTTTAAAGGATTATTAATTAGTTTGAATTATTTAAAATTCTTTCACAAGGAATTTCTTGATCAATAACTTTATTAGGGTTTATTTTTCTACATAGAAGTTCTTTAACTGAATCATTCAAAAGACACTCCCAATCATACTTAACCATCAAACGTGGATTAACACAATTTTTTTAATCGGAAAACAACTTAAATGATTGTTTTTAAAAATTAACTTCAAATTATTTACTATTTGACCACAATCAACGCTGCCTAACAGTTGTTGATGAACTGTTGAAAACACTACTGGTGATTTAAAGGGATATAATCTAACTAAATAGTGCATTTGATTCTCGTTTAAAATCCCGTCGTTAAGACTCAAGATGTTAAGTCTTGTCCCATCATAATAAGTGCAAATCCAGATACCAGATTTGAAGAAACCACTAAAAAGTATTGAAATGTGCCTATTATTTTTTTCGATTGGAATTATGTCTAATACTTGTTACCATGAAGTGCTTTGCATATTATAAACGAATTTGATTGTCGTTCTAAAAGCTTTTGAAATTCATGCATATGATCATCATTCAACATTGCATTTTTATTATCTATTATATCATAATTTTCATCACTTAAGTTAACTAATTCTTTTTTATTAGCCATGGTTCTATTTCGTAATGTTGACCAATATAGTGAAACTTACTTTTAAAATTTAAATAGATAACGTCTCTTTTATTTAAAAAAAGAAAAATGAAGCATTTAGTACAATTTAATTCAAAATGTCTATTTCCATTTCAAACTAAAATTATTTCTAATTCTGCTTTTTTTCTTTATTTTCTATTCCCTTTTATCCAATTTCAATATCTATTTCCAATATCCATTTCTAATTTCCATTTCTAACTTCCATTTCAAATTTTCATCATTCAACAATCATTTCCACATTAATACAACTTCAAATTACAAAATGTAAATAACTTTTATGAAATACATCTATAGATATATCACAGAAAAAAAATAAAAACTGCAAATAAAGAAAATTTTACTGTTTACAAATAAAAAAAATTAAATTTACTATGTGGAGATAACTTTTAAATTTTTAATCGAAAACATAAAATTAATTTTTTTAAAACACATGCATTTTAACATCTATTCCTAACGAATAACTTCTTTAATTAATAATATAATAACAAAATCAACAGAAAAAATTAACTTTTTATTGTTTAAACGAAATTAAAAATATAGTATTTTAAAGAAATTGCATTTAGATATCTATTCCTTACGAATAGCTATAAAATGAATTAACAAAAAAAACTCCATTCAAAATCCACTTAAATTTCAAAAACATAGAAGCTCAATACATCGTTTACTTACATAAATATTAATTATCTCTACATTTTTTAATCACTTATATAATCACTTATCAAACCAAAATTAATTTTCTATAATTGAAAGAAAAACACTTTCTCTGATTTACTTTCACTTCTATTAAGCTGACGAAAAAAGTATAAGATAAGTAGAAAATTTCTGTTTCTATCCTCTTCCGAATTTAAAACAAAAATCTCACTCTTTCCGGAATATACAGGGTGTCCCAGTCAAGAGTGTACATATTATCGGGTTATATTCTACTGAAAGAATTAAGAAGAAAAGTCCTTTGCACTTTTTAAATATTTTCAGTAGTTTTTCCATAAATCGCAATTAAAAATTAAAAAACTACGCATAGCTAATTGGCCGTGTACGCTTTGTGAGCCGGTAGGCGGACGTACTATTCGAGCTTTGCGGGCCTGGGCATGTACCAACAACGCGCGTAGAATAAATTTTGTTAGTAATTTTTTTCTAAAACACAAGTTTAGTGTTTTTATACAGTGTAAATCTAGAAACGAAAAGTTACTGTCAAAAATTTATTTTACGCGCATTGCTGCTACACGCCCAGGTCTGCAAACATTGGAAAAGTATGCCCCGCCTACCGGTTCACTAAATGTGCACGGCCAATAGCTATGCGTAGTTAACAAATTTTTAAAAGGCGATTAATGAAAAAACTACTGAAAATATTTAAAAAGTGCAAAGGACTTTTTGTCTTAATTTTTTCAGCTGAATAAAACCCTTTAATATGTACACTCTCAACTGGAACACCTTATATATATATATATATGTATATATATATATATATATATATACAGTCAACTCTCGATAAGACAAACTCGAAGGGAGACCGAAAAAACTTTGAGTTATCGAATGTTCATAATTTTAGGGTCTTTCGTGAATAAATAGTATCATTTTTTTAATTGTATACAAATTGTATTTAATATCTTTTAATATCTAAATTTTATATCTTTATGTCAGATTTAAAGTTACACATTTTTAAAAAAGTAACTAGTCAAAGTTGTTTGCTTCGTCTTATGTAAAGATTCTTTCTCTATAAAATTTTCAAGCGTATATAGAGCCGAAAAAACCTCATCGGGGACATTACATTGTACATGCGCATATTTTCGAAGCTTTGATAAGTAATTAGATGCTTGCATTGTCGATATAGGTATTTCCACATTATCATTTACTTCTTCTTCTTCTTCATCGCTTGACTCCACTTTTTCATCTTGAATTTGACTAGCATTGATGATGTCAATTTGAGAAGGGTAATCCGTTGTTACAATTTTAGAATCTACGTTGACATAATCCTCAAAGCTTAAATCACAAATATCTGGAATATGCTGCTTATACTTTATCCATTCAATTGGAATAGTATCTGGCACATTTTCCTCTTCTTCGATATTTGTATTGTCTACTGTAAATTCTGTAAAATAAGATTAAAATTGTAAGCTTCTGTGAGATAAGATTATTAATGAAAATAAGAGTGTGAGATTAAACAAAGTCTGAAATTTTAATTTAGCTTACCATTTTTGAATCCTGCATGACTGAAACAATTAGCAATTGTAAGTTGTGAGACAGCTCTCCAGGACTTATCCAACATTTCTATACCTTCTAACAAAGTAATAGATGTCATTTCTTCATTCGACTCCATTCGTTTCAAATTCTTTTGCATAACAAATTTTCGGTAATGATGCTTTACATTTTTAATTATGCCTTGATCCATTGGCTGCAATTTTGACGTCGTATTGGGAGGTAAAAAAACAACTTTAATTGCTTGTAGATCATGTGAAAGAATTTTTGGATGTGCAGGGCAATTATCTACGAACAACAGTACTTTTCTTTTTTGTCGGGAGAACTTTATGTCTAAGCCATACAGCCAATCCTCGTAAATGGAAGAATTCATCCAGGATTTTTTATTAAATTTGTAAGTAACTGGTAACGATTGTACATTTCTCTTTTTGAAACATCTTGGTTGTTTACATTTGCCAATCACAATTGGCTTTAATTTTTCTGTACCATCCATATTAGCACCGATTAAAACAGTTATTCGTTGTTTACTTTTTTTTCCTCCGTGACACGAATCGCCTTTGAAAGTCAAGGTTCTGTCTGGTGTACATTGGAATAATAGTCCAAATTCATCGGCATTAAAAATGTTTTTTGGATGATATCCTTTTAATAGACCTAACAAAACATTTTTCCTATACTGTTCACAGTTCACTTCAGACACAGCTGCACTTTCACCTGAGATAATTTTTTCAACGATTCCGTTTCTCTTTTTAAAATTTGTCAACCAGCCATCACTACCTTGAAAACTCAAACCCAATTTCGTTGCTATTTCCTTAGCTTTTTCTTGAATTATTGGCCCTGATATTTCTAGATGACAGTCCCTTGCTTGTTTTACCCACTCTGTCATACTTTTTTCCAATGTAGGAAATGAAGAAAATTTTATTCTCTTTCTATGAGGCGAAAGAATTCCTTCTGCAGCTGCTTGTGCAATTTTGTCTTCATTTTTTAAAATCGTAGATAAAGTACAGGCCGGTATTCCAAAATCATAAGCAATGTCTTTTTTGCGCTTTGCACCCGTTTTAACTGCTTCAATAATTTTTAATTTATCGGAAACACTGAGAGTTTTTAATTTTCTTTTATTTTCCATAGTGCAAAATTACTTATTAACATCAGCTAGAGTGACAATATACTGGCTATACGTTGTGGAAAATCGTCAGATTAGAGAAAAATACAGATAATGAATAAATTGAATGACTATAAAGCGTGACTCATGTGAAAGTGTTTATTTACTTATAGTATGAATAACAGAAATTTGACTTATCGAGAGATAATCCGACAATCGGGACCCAAGAAATACTTTGACTTATCGAAAAGTTTGAGTTATCAAAATTTGAGTTATCGAATAAAATTAACACGCAATGCCTATAAGGAATAATCGGGACCCAAGAATTACTTTGACTTATCGAAAAATTTGAGTTATCGCGCTTTGTCTTATCGAGAGTTGACTGTATATATATATATATATATATTATTGTACGTGCATGTACAATAGACTGCCCACTGGTTAAAGGAAACCCTTCGAACAATAGGTCAGGTACTCGAGCAGACCTTTCGCTTCTCTTTATATATATAAGAATCAATTTCAGTTGGTAGTTGCACGCAGTTTGTTCTGCTCCTTATTATTTTACTATTTTGACACAGTTTTACCGTTTATGTTGTGCTTTTTTTTTGTCTGATTCAAACAAGACTCAACCTAACCTATCTGTTAGGACTTGTGTACGATGTAATAAGAGAGTGGTTGACGCTGTTGTATACTGTAAGGGATGTAGGTCTGCTTATCACTCTTCTTGTGCATCGGCCACTAGTGTTTTGGATGGTGGTGCATTTTCGCGATGCTGTGGAGCACGTGCAAGGCCGCCAAATGCATTGGATTCGCCAACGACTTCCGCTGCTGGAGCAGCTGCGACCGTCACTGATGTTGAGCCCATTGTTAGCAGTGCTATTGGCAACCTCAGCCAGCACCTAAATCAACATCTTAACCAGCATCTGGGTCCTATGAAAGATTCAATTGATGATCTAAACAACAGATTTTCCGACATAACCTCAAATTTGAAAGATATATCATCTGATTTGCATGATTTGAAGACAAAGGTTGGCAACACTGATGTCAGAGTCGACGAACTTTCTAAGAGACTTAATGAGATGGAAGGTACGATTTCTGCTATATCAAATAACACTAGTCAAGCTGTTACAAAATTTGATCTAAATAACCGACAGATTGGGGAAATGGAAGATAGACTTAAACGCAAAAATAATCTAATCTTACATGGCATTCCTGAGTCATCTTCTATTACCCCAACCGTAGATGATAGGCAGAATGTTGAAACAATATTTTCCACTTTTTTAAATACTGACTCATGTGGTGACTTTACATTACAAAGAATTGGTAAATTTGTCCAGGACCGCCCAAAACCACGACCAGTGAAAATGATTTTTCGAAGCTCGGAACAGGCTGGATCACTGCACAGAAAGTTCTTGGAGCTGAAAAAAGTGCTCATTTGGACACCACCTTCAAGGGAATCAGTCTTCATCCGGACAGAACGAAGATGCAGATGGAGGAGTTGTCGGTCCTAAGGAAGGACTTGGAGTTACGTATCTCGAAAGGGGAGAAAGACCTTCGGATTGTATATCGTCTTGGAGTGCCGCAGGTTGTTCGAAGCATTCCCCGAGTGACCATAAGCTCTCCAAACAATCCCTAGCAGGGCATAGCGAGGCATCTGTCGGTCAACGACTTGTAACTTTTCGCCAAATTAATACTACTCGTATCGACACCCCATATACATCAACTTGTCGCCTCTCTATGTATTACCAGAACACTCGAGGCTTGCGCACTAAATTACATATACTACGTCAAAATATACCTCTCACAGATAATGATTTGTTTATTTTCACTGAAACATGGCTGAATGTGAATTTCTTGAGTTCTGAATTGGGATTGGAAAATTATGATGTTTTTCGATGTGACAGGTGCTCCTTTACTAGTGTCAATCAACGTGGTGGTGGAGTGTTAATTGCGATTGCTCACAAGTATAGAGCGAAAATACTCTTGACATCTTGCAATACTATAGAACACATCTTCGTTAGTTTTCGTATAAATTACACACTATACATTGTTGGCTGTTTTTATGTTCCACCAAATAGCAATTCGGAATGTTATTCTTTGGTCTGCTCTATTTTAGAGGAGGTCTGTGGTCCATTTCCTGATGCCGTGATTTGTGTTTTTGGCGATTTCAATGTGCCGTTCATAGAGTGGAATGTTTTGACATGCGACGGCTTTGCACATGTACTTCGTCAAGGGTCAACACGTACACATAAAGAGATTTATACAGCGTTTATGGATGTTATTAGTTTTCTAGGATTGGAACAAATTAACAAATTTTATAATTCTGGAAGCTCCATGTTGGATTTGTTGTTTTATAATTTTTTAAATTACTACATCGGAGAAGCAATTGACGCAATCTTACCTGTTGACATTTATCACCCACCCCTTTTATTTGTTATTGATGTCTCTGCACTGCAAGTTTCGCATTACTTAGGTGAAACAAATTTTAAATATGATTTTAACAAAGCAAATTTACCTGCATTCTGTACTTTTTTGGATTCAGTCAGATGGTGTGAAGTACTGGACAGTCAAAATGTCGATGATGCTGTCAGTATATTTTATGATTACGTTTATGCTGCGTATGATTTGTTCATTCCTACAGTTCGAATTGTTAAAAGCACTTATCCGAAATGGTTTAATAATGACTTAAAAAGATTAACATTCTTAAAAAAACACTATCATTTACTATACAAAAACTCAAATAGCAGAATATTTTATAATTATTTTTCTAAACTCAGAGCTGAATGTAAAAAATTATCTAGAATATGCTATGATACTTACATTAAAAAAACCGAGAATTCTTTAATAAACAATCCCAAGGCTTTTTGGAATTATTCTAATTCTTTTAAAAACCATGAAAGAATTCCTAGTTATATGAAATTGTTAGATTACAGTGCTGATAACAATAAGGACATTGCTGATTTGTTTGCTACTTATTTTTGTTCTGTCTACGATGTTACAGGTGTGGTCGACTCTCAATCCATCACTCTTGAAACTAATAATAACTTAAACATTGACATCTTTTCTATTGATAAATAAACTATTTTTAACCAATTGAAAAACCTAAATATAAATAAAGGTGCAGGATCTGATGGGGTTCCTCCTGCTCTTTTGAAGTCATGTTGCTCTACATTTGTTGTTCCATTGCATATACTGTTTAATAAGTCCATTTCATGTGGAATTTTTCCGTCAGATTGGAAGAATGGAATTATTATTCCAGTGTATAAAAATGGAGATAAACACAATATTGCTAATTACCGTCCGATATCATTAATTAATACTATTGCGAAAATTTTTGAAAAGATTATTGGGAGTGTTATCTATAGACAAATTGCAGACTTGTTAATTCCTGAGCAGCATGGCTTTACTAGAGGAAGATCAACAGCAACTAACCTGGTTATTTTTACTGACTTTATATCAAGGAATATTCTGGCTGGTGACCAGGTTGACACAGTATATACTGATTTCAGCAAAGCTTTTGATAAAGTCAGTCATAAAATTCTTATTGATAAATTAAAACGGCTTGGATTTAGTAATAGTTTACTTTCATGGATTAGTAGTTACCTTTCTAACAGATTTTCGATGGTTAGAGTCGACTACGCCTATTCTAAGACTTTTTGTTCTGCCTCAGGTGTACCACAGGGCTCGAACCTCGGACCTCTTTTGTTTCTGCTATATATAAATGACGTTAAAGCAGTTATTAAAAACTCATTCTTTTTACTGTTTGCTGACGATTTAAAGTTATATAAAGTGATTACCAACACTCAAGACTGTTTAGATTTACAATTAGACATTAAACACTTATATACTTGGTCCAATAAAAATAAGCTTCCAATTAATGTTAATAAATGTAGTGTCATTTCTTTTAAAAGACGGAAATTATCGTCTCAAATTACATACAATTATAATCTTGATGACACAATAGTTCCAAGGGTCTCCGGGGTTCGTGATCTTGGGGTCACATTTGACACTAAACTGAATTTTAGCGATCACATTGATAATGTTGTGCGCAGTGCTAAAACTGCTCTTGGCTATATCACTCGTAACGCAATTAACTTTAATCATTTACGAGTGCTTAAGGTTTTGTATTTCGCCAATGTGAGATCTAATATGGAGTATTTGACTATAATATGGAAACCATATTTTGATATAGACATTATGAGAATTGAAAGGGTGCAGAATGCTTTTTTACGTTTTGCAGCAAGGCAAACTGGAATTTATTATGATTTTTATTCACATGACTATACAGAACTTAGGATAATGTTTGCGATACCAAAGATGGAGGTTAGATTTTTATACGCAGATTTAATGTTTTTGTTCAAAATTATTAACGGATTTATCTACTGTCCTGAAATTTTGTCGCGTATAGATTTTTTTGTTCCTACAAGACAATTGCGAAGTTCTCCCTTGTTTCGTGTCAATACTACTAGCTCAGAATTTGCGGAAAATTGTTTGTATGCTAGGATTTTTCGAGAAGCAAATTCAGTATCCAACAGATTGGACTTTTTTCACACTCAATTGAGAAATTCTCAGCTGATCTGCGTGCTTTGCTCTACAGTAACAATAATTTAAATGATTAAGAGCTCTTATGTATGATGGTTTGAATTGTTTTACTGTTTATTTATGATTTGTAAATTTTCTTTTAATTATTATTTTTATAAATTAATTAGAGTACTATGTACTAAAGGGCTTTTTTTATCTTTGTAGCCCGTATACACATGAAAATAAAAATAAAATAAAAAAAATATATATATATATCTTTCTGTCTTCTTCTTTTTAAATAAATAACATAAATCGGTCCCTGTTTATAACGCAGAAAATCTAACGCTATAGCTTTCTTTCTCTTTCCAAATAGAAATAACATAAATCGGTCTCTGTTTATAACGCGGAAAATCTAACGCTATTGCTTTCTTCCTCTTTCGAAGAAAAATAAGATTAGACTGTCTCGCTTTACCTAATTTGCATATCTATTCGTTTCATAGAAGGATAAAATAAGAAACAGGCAAAGACAATTCGATTATCTTAAAATATTTATCATCACAATGGTTGTAATAGATGGTATAAACTACTTCATTCATATTAGTAGTTAAAGTTGAAAATCACAAAATAGGCGCGCGTAGCGCGCAAAAATTAGTTCTAGTATATCTTTAAAAAAGTCAGCAGATTTTGTTCCCTGAAAGCTGAAAACCAGTTTAAATAGTAACTTTAATACGGATTAATTTTATGGCTAATAAATAAAAGTAAACGAATCAATTATAGATTTAATTTATTTAATAGTTCAATGTGAATAAATAAAAAATATATGTACATTTCTTAAAAAATAAATATAAGCAAGAGCCAAAGCTTAAAGAAGTACAATTTACTATAAAATTCTACTCTATAATTATAACTCTATAATTCAACGAATCAAAAAAAGAAACAAAATTTCGAAACTTAAAAAGAAAAATGAAATAATTAAAAATAATGTCTATTAAAAAAATTAAATAATTTTTATTAAAAAAATGTAAGTAATTACTAACAGAATTTATCATTTTCACATTTATACAAATAAACTAAAATAATAGCCAAAATTAAAAATTTTGTGGAAAATCTTCGACACTTGATTTTCAACAATCATGTGACAAGTCAACGAACATAAATGTAAATTTATTTGAGCAAATAAAATGGCGAAACAAACTTAACATTTTTTGAGCGTTTTTTACAATTTTATGAGAAAGTATTTGTGAAATATTTGGAGTATTCCTTGCCACATAGGACATACATTTTGATTTTGCATTTCAAATTTTTTTCAAATATTTTTTTTCTTTAAGTTCTTTCATTTTTCAAAATAATTGTTTTCAAATTATTTAATAAAGTGATTTAAGAGATACAGATTGTTGAAAAATTACGTTTATTACGTGAATTTTTTTTTGCTTATAACTTGGCCAAAAATTGAACAAATTAGACGCTCTTGTTTGAAAAATTTTTTGTTTTTATACGAATTTTATTATAAAAATATTTCAAAATTCATTTTAACAATTTAAAACTAAAATTTTTTAATTTTTAAAATAAAATTTTATTTTTAACAATGTATGTACACTCTCAATACTGTCTATTTAAGTAAAAAAGGAATCCTTTTGCTGTAAGTGGACTTTCCTTTTAATGTTTGTCTAAGAGAAATTTATTTTCTATTAAAAGGAAATTACTTTAAATTATATCCTTTAACTATAGAATGATTTTTGTTTACTATCAAAAAGAAACATATTATCAGTAGTTTAATTTATTCGTAGTGTCAGTGAGTTATTAATTCATTTAATAATAAAAATAATTTATTTATTTTTGAATCAAATTTAAAAAATATTTGAAATTTAATTGAAAATAAAATAATAACAGTATAAGCCTGCAAATAATATATTAATAGTCAAGAAAAATATATAAAAATAAGAACTAAATTTCTTTGATCATAATTTCCATATAATGTAACCTTTTATCCATTTTTTTATTTTAAAAAGTTATATGAATTACATTTTACATTCTTTAATAAATTAAATTATAGTTTTTAATTACATAAATAATCATTATAATCATCCTAAATTGTTCATATTTTATTTAAATGATGAATATTATTTATTTTATTAAGTTAATAATTTAACTTTTATTGTTATTAATCATTAAATTTATTCAATGTAATTTTAAAAGTAAATAATTATTGTAAAAAATTGTGCAGATTATCTTTACATTATGTAAAGAGTGAAATTAACCTTTTGATATAAAAGGATTTTATTTAAAAATAAAAAAAATCAGTTAATATTAAAACGTTTTTATTTTTTCCAATAAACTTTTAACTCTTTAATATTCAAAAGATTCCTTTACAGTAAAACTATTTCTGCTAATAATTAAAGGACATAATTAAAAGGGAAATTAGTTTGATGTTTGAAAGATCATTTTTGTGAGTGTATAGATCAATATTTTAAAAAAATTTTGTAAGAAACTAACTCTAAATTAACCATTTTTAAGCCTTGTTTGATTGTGGACAAACAATTAAAAATTTTTAATTATTAAAAAGAATTTTTTCATATTTTTTGTTAAAAACTATGTATAAAAACAGAAGCATTTAAAAAAAATTCATTTAAAAAAGTAATTTTTTAAAAATAAGCCCCATATATAGAAGGTAGGTAGCTCCATGCCTAAAAAATCAAAGTTGTACACTAGTTTTTCGATTTTGTTGAAACTTCGAAATTTTAAAGTGGAATACATGCCTGTAAAGAGCCTCATTACGATTTTAAAAAATTTTAAAAAATTTTGAAAAATTTTGGATTTACGAGGTTTTTAAAATTTTTTTGAAATTTTGAAAATGGTATATCTCTAAGGAAAATGAATGAAATTTTTAGGGAATGCTTATTGTTTACAGCTAATTTAAGAAAATATTTTAGAAAAAAAAATTTTTTTCAAACAAATTATTAAAAAAATAATTTTTAAATAAACAATTTTTTTAAAAGTACCTTTTTTATTTTTTTTTAAATAATAATTATTCGATTCCCACTTATTTCACGAGTATTTTCCAAAAAAAAAAAATTGATGGAGGGTCTGAAACTTTAGGAGATATTGAATTTTTTGTCCTTGCGCGCAACCGTAAAATTCCGACTATACTCTACATACAAACTAACGTTCACAGTGACCTCTAAGTCGTAAATTTTAACCGAATTCAATTTTTCTTTTTGAAGACTGTCAGGCTATAAATTCGTAAGAATACTGTGCAATTTTTAAATTTATATTTGTTTAAACAAATTATTATTATTGTTAATTACTAACTTTTTACATATTGTACACAGAGAGGAGTATTTTTTTCTAATTTTGCAATTTACTGGACCCAACATAAATACCATTTCAAATTTAAAACATAATTATTATTGTTTTAGCAAGATTTAAACAAATTATTATTGTTAATTACTAACTATTTACAGAATAGTATACTTAAAAGTTTCAGTTTTTTCTAAACATGCAAATATATCAAACTTTTTTGATATGCAGATTTACATTAAAAATAAAATTATATTTTAAACAAAAATAAGAATAATAACTTTTTTAAAAATTAATTAACTTTAAATTAGGGTTGGTAATGTTTTCCCTAATTATATTATTTTTCTTTCAAAAAAATTAAATTTTTGTAATTACTAAAAAAAATTTTAAAAAACAAAGCTAAAAAATTGTTTAAGTAATTGTTAACAACAATTGTATTTAATATTAATTGTGTTGCTTTTCTTTGTAAAAGTTTATTTCACTTAATTTTGTGAACTCAATAAAGTGTTCTTGTTTTTAATGTCTCAAAAATATTTTAATTTCAAGAGCTTTCAATTTAGGTAATTTGTTCTTTATTTAATATTTATAACCATGATAAACAAATAATTATAAAGTCGTTTTCACAATTTTCATTTGCATGTGTTCTGTGACAATTTCTCAATCGAAGAACTAGGAAGCAACTTTAAATTTTTGGCATGGAGCTACCCAGATTAAAATTAAAAGAACAATTTAAAGTTAATTAATTTTTAAATAAATTATTATTCTTATTTTTGTTTAAAATATAATTTTATTTTTAATGTAAATCTGCATATAAAAAAAGTTTGATAAATTTGCACGTTTAGAAAAAACTGAAACTTTTAAGTATACTATTCTGTAAATAGTTAGTAATTAACAATAATAATTTGTTTAAATCTTGCTAAAACAATAATAATTATGTTTTAAATTTGCAATGGTATTTATGTTAGGTCCAGTAAATTGCAAAATTAGAAAAAAATACTCGTCTCTGTGCACAATATGTAAAAAGTTAGTAATTAACAATAATAATAATTTGTTTAAATAAATATAAATTTAAAAATTGCACAGTATTCTTACGAATTTATAGCCTGACATTCTCCAAAAAGAAAAATTGAATTCGGTTAAAATTTACGACTTAGAGGTGACTTTGAACGTTAGTTTGTATGTAGGGTATAGTCGGAAAATGCGCTTTTACGGTTGCGCGCAAGGACAAAAAATTCAATATCTCCTTAAGTTTCAACCCCTCCATCAATTTTTTTTGGAAAATACTCGTGAAATAAGTGGCAATCGAAGAATTATTTAAAAAAAATAAAAATGGTACTTTTAAAAAAATTGTTTATTTAAAAATTATTTTTTTAATAATTTGTTATAAAAAAAAATTTTTTTTTTCTAAAATATTTTCTTAAATTGTCTGTAAACAATAAGTATTCCCTAAAAATTTAATTAAATTTCATTTATTTTCCTAAGAGATATACCATTTTCAAAATTTCAAAAAAAATTTAAAAACCTTGTAAATCCAAAATTTTTCAAAATCCAAATGAGGCTCTTTACAGGCATGTATTCCACTTCAAAATTTCGAAGTTTCAACAAAATCGAAAAACTAGTGTACAACTTTGATTTTTTAGGCATGGAGCTACCCAGGAGCGGGACTGAGTTAGCGCCACTATAATAGCGCCACTATAATAGCGCTCACTATAATAGTGCCATAGCTCCACTATAATAGTGCTCACTATAATAGCGCCACTATAATAGCGCTCACTATAATAGTGCTCACTATAATAGCGCCACTATAATAGCGCTCACTATAATAGTGCCATAGCTCCACTATAATAGTGCTCACTATAATAGCGCCACTATAATAGCGCTCACTATAATAGTGCCATAGCTCCACTATAATAGTGCTCACTATAATAGCGCCACTATAATAGCGCTCACTATAATAGTGCCATAGCGCCACTATAATAGCACGCAATATAATAGCGCCACTATAATAGCGCTCACTATAATAATGCCATAGCGCGCACTATAATAGCGCTCACTATAATAGTGCCATAGCGCCACTATAATAGTGCTCACTATTATAGTGAGCGCTATTATAGTGGCGCTATTATAGTGAGCGCTAATATAGTGGCGCTATTATAGTGAGAACTATTATAGTGGCGCTATGGCACTATTATAGTGAGCGCTATTATAGTGCGCGCTATGGCATTATTATAGTGGCGCTATTATAGTGCGTGCTATTATAGTGGCGCTATGGCATTATTATAGTAAGCGCTATTATAGTAGCGCTATTATAGTGAGCGCTATTATAGTGGCGCTATTATAGTGGCGCTAACTCAGAGTCCCGCTCCAGGTAGCATGACGAAAGGGGTGAAGCCACAATTTTTTGAAATTGAGATTTTTTTATAAAAAAAATCATGTTAATTCATTTACAGTTTTGTAAAATAATTTTCTTGTAAATTGTTTTTTAAACTCATTTTTAATAAAAATAAGAATAAAAAATAGCATAAATTCTTACTTACAGTGCAATTCAGTTAAAAATCAAAAAATGAAATATTGTTATTTTTTATGAAGTTAAATATATGGGCATTTCCACGCGAGATTTACCCATGATCATTAAAATTCGGTTAAACATATTTTTTAATCTCTATAGCATAATATGAAATACTAATTTATTTATTGTTGTTTAATTGCCAAAATTTTCGAGTTATGAATTTTAGAAATTTTGAATTTTTAAAGGTAGGACTATTTTAATAGCTTATAAGTCTGAAAACATTGAGTTTAGAAAAATGTTGTCAAAGAATAAAAGTTTCAGTTCTTTTCGACTTATCGGAAATGTCAAAAAACATTTTTTAATTGTTTATTAAAAAAAATTTTTTTGTAAACAAATTAATTTTTTTTAACTTTGGACCCAATTTTTTTTCTTTTCTTTAATTTATTCATGTCTTATAATGTGGAGAAGATTTTCCAAAGACTCCCGCAATGAGACTAATGCGTTTAAGGAGTTTTAAAATCACGTGTAATTATAATCTATATAATATTTTGAGGTTTCCATGAAAAAATACCTTGACAAACACTCAAATCGATTAAAAATTATAAACTGTTCACTTTCTTTAAAATTAATTATAAAAAACATCTTATAAGGCTTGCATGAGATTTTTGAAACTTTTTTAAAACTCATTAAACGCATTAGACTCATTGCGTGTGTTTTTGGAAAATCTTCTCTACATTGTAAGATATGAATAATTTAAAAAGAAAGAAAAAATCGGGTTTTTTTAACTCAATATTATCAGACTTATATGCTATTAAAAATTTGGGCAATTAAACAAAAATTAAAAAAATACTTATTTCAATTATTCTATAGAGAATAAGGAAAAATATATTTAACCGAATTTTAATGATTATAGGTAAATCTCACGTGGAATCGCCCACATATTAAATTTCGCTGAAAATTTTTATGATTACTTAGAAATTGTTTTATTCTTTACCTATAATGTTGAACAATTTAAATATTATTCTTCTGTTAATTTTTAAATATTCTTATTTGTGGTTTATATTTGAAAATTTCGGTACTGCTTACTTTCAAAAGTACACATTTAATTAACAATTATCTTGAAAACATACAACTTTTTTAAAGTAAACTTTTTTGCATTTAAATCATCAATGTAATATCAAAAAACAAATTTTTTAAAAATTTTTCTTTAAACTGTATATTTTTTTAAAAACTTATTATTTTTCTCTTCAACCTGTAGGTTTATCTTCATAAATTGTGTTTCCACTGGTAAAGGGAAATAATATTTCGAAACCGTTTTTCTAGATTTTTGTTAAATGATCCAGTGGCAAATGCCTCTGTAAATGTGTTATTTTCGTTTCCTGTAATATCATGAAATTGTGGATTGACCGCTTTTGTCATGACACCCTTCATATATGGATGATTTTCCTCAAACTGTGATATTTATGTATAATCTTGAATATGATCAGACTTACTGCATTTATACGTATTATTTTATATTATATTCTTTATTCTTTGTTTTTTATCAAAGTTATTCTTTCCTGAGATAGACATAGTTAGCAAAATTGTAAATTATTTCCGAAGCTTCTTGAAAATAAAATGGTTTAGTAATAAACAAAGACAAACTGAAAATGTCACTACCATGGCACTTCATGGATGAAGCATCTTTACTATAATTACTCCTCTAAATTAAGTTTGAATAAATACATGTGGAAGTAAAAAATAATAAAATAAATAATTTTTATGTTAATGTGGTTTAACGTAACCTATTTTTTAATAATAACGGGATGTAAATAATTAAATTTAATTTTGATCTTTATTATTTTTTGTATTAATTAATTTATTTATTTTTTTTAAATGATTAAAATTCATCAAACGTTTTTTTATATAATTATATGTGTTGATACAAATACTGATATTTTAATAATGTTTTCATGCATAATGCAATTTTTTAAACAATTTATTATTGCAAAATCATATATTTTTTAAATATAGGAAAAGATTAGAAATTGGATAACAAATTTTCTTTTTTCAGCTTTACTAAGTATTAAATCAATAAATTCAAGATAATATTTACTGAAGCGAATCATAAGTATTATTAAAAAATTATTTAAACAAATTATTGTTATTTACCAACTTTTTACAAAATGCACCTAGAAAGATGCAGTTTTTTTTCTAATTTTGCAATTTACTAAATTACAGATAAATAATAAAAATTAAATTATTATTATTTTTATTAAATTATTAAACAATTTTTAGACAAATTAATAATTTGTTTATAAATTGCAAAACGTAATCATATAAGTTTTAGTAAATTGCAAAAATAAGAAAAAACTGTAAAAAGTTGATAAGTAACAACTGTCTGTGATTTAAATAAAAATAATATAGGGTAGGGTGGAGCATTACTATTCGCGGGGCGTAACTATTCTTTAGTCCTGGAGAGAAAACTATTCATCCGATTAAAATTTTTTTTTACAGTGTATACTTGTCATGTGAAATAAACATTGTATGCCAAATTTGAGCTTTTGGCGCCATTTATCATAGGAGTTAGGTATCCAGATGTGATTTTAACACACTCGCTTACTTGTTTTCACTCATTTAGTCTGCCATTGTTAATAGTGAGAAACGGTAGGAAAAAATTTTGGGTAAGTGTTTTCTAAAGTCAAATTTAGTGCTGAACGCGAATATCATAATGGATTTTCGATATTCTATTGTTCAAAAATTTTACAACTGTTTTTTCAAAAAATGGTCGTGTGGGGCGTAACTATTCTTTCACTGATGACAGCGAAAACTACAAAACAGTGTATGTTTTTTGTGTGTTTGTTTTTAGGTTTTTTGGCACACGTTACATGTTCAAGAATTGAGTTAAACTGGGCTTGCGTCAATTGTGTTTTAAGCGACGAAGAAATGGACATATAAGAAATTTTTTTAAAACATTTTATGTTTTATTATTTCTTGATATATTTTATAAAATAATAAATTTTATTACTGTTCGTAGTAGTTTTTAATATATTGTATAACTACAGATAAAAATTTGATATAATTTGGATAATAAAAACAATATTTATTGTATTTTTTAGTATTATATCATTAATAGCTGAAAGAATAGTTACGCCCCCCGTTTTCTACGACATCGAAAAATTTTTTTTTCGTAAAATCGCTGTAGTTCGGAACAGAATTGAGCTACCGCAAAATAATACATGGCAAAATTGTAGCTAAGAAGTCAAGCTTTCAAACGGTTCTACTCATTATTTTTTATTTTTTTAAATAAATTTTGTAGACTCAAAAATCCAAACAAGAATAGTAATGCCCCACCCTACCCTACAGAAAGTGAATTTATCATTCAGTTTACAAATATTAAATGAGAAGAAGCTATCAATTTTCTGAATAAAATATAACAAATAATTAAGTCTTAAATAAATCTCTATAAGGTCATTTTTCGAATTCACCTGTGTTTAGCTCTGCTGCGATCACACCCCACAGCGGTGTAGAAGTAAGCCCATCGGCCTCGTGCAATCGGACGCTCGAAAAAAGGTGTAGGTATAGTCATTCGGGATGTTATTTTCTTTTGTGAAGTGTAAATGATTTATAAATATTGGCAAGTAGTTAAAATATTGTTATATAATTTATATAATTAATCTTGCGCATAATGCAAAAATTGTTATTGACATTATTTAATTAAATATTTGTATTTAAAAAAATTTATATTTATTATAATCTATTTAGAAAATGTTAATAACTTATAGAAAAGTTCTACATAAATTTAAAGAAGATACACATTTTCTTGTAGTAGATTATGTGTTATAGTCGTATGTATTGTATTTCAATGTATTTGAATGTGACGAAACTTCGGATGAATGATTTTTTGTATTAATTTGACTTATTAATTTCTGTTAATAATACTTGTAACGTGACATACTAATTTTAAATAAATCAATTTATTTACAAGAAAGTTGTTTAATCAATTAATTTTACAATTAGACTTTATCAAACCTTTTAAAATCATGTTTTTAAACATAATATTAAAAATTTATACACGGAATTATATAAAATAATTTCTTATTAGACTTCTTTAAAAAACATTTGTAAATTTAAAACTATAAAATTATCACAACTTAAAATCTTCTTTGATTATTTATTTTATATTTTAAGTTAAAACAAATTAGAAATAAAATTAATATTAATTGATAATAATAATTTTAATTATTATAAATAATATTACACATTTTAGTATAATGATATTTACAATTAATTAAATTTTATATGTATATAATAATTAATATTATTACTTTTATTAATAGTATAAATAAGAACATAGCAAGACAATTTTTGGAAAGCTAGCACAGTTCTCGGCGTGCTAGGTGTGCAACTGTGCTTGTTCGTGGGACATCTTCGTACCCTTGTGGGTGCGCTGCAATCCTACAAAGCGAGCATCAGTACTCTCAAAGGTACAGTACCGGCCAGAATTGTCAGTCCACTTACAAAATTCGTATTAAAAACATGCCTCTCGTTTTTTGATAATATTTCAGTTAAAAATAAGTCTAGAAAAATTTAAAAATAACCATTGGAAAGCTTATAAAATTTCGCGTGAAATGAGCTAAAGTTCAAAACTATTCGTTAAATAGAAACTGAGTTAGAGTGTGAGAAATATCGTCTAATTTTCTGATTTTTGAAAATTCTGTTATCCAACTTCAAGTTCAGGATTGCTCTAAACGAGGTTAGAAAAAAAATTCAAATTCACATATAATAAAGCTTGAGATCTCCTCTTTAAAAGTAAACTAAGTAGCTTAAAAAGTATTACGTGGTTTAAAAGATATTGGAGATTTTAAAAAGGTCTGCACGATTGACAAGCAAACCATCATTCAAGCAAAACAGTCACATCGCGCCTCATAGCCAGGGCCGAATAGGACGCTTTATCAAAAACGGACCCCATTATTAATTATTAATTATTAATTATTAATTATTAATTATTAATTATTAATTATTAATTATTAATTATTAATTATTAATTATTAATTATTAATTATTAATTATTAATTATTAATTATTAATTATTAATTATTAATTATTAATTATTAATTATTAATTATTAATTATTAATTATTAATTATTAATTATTAATTATTAATTATTAATTATTAATTATTAATTATTAATTATTAATTATTAATTATTAATTATTAATTATTAATTATTAATTATTAATTATTAATTAAATGAGATTCTTTAAATAAAACTGTAATTTGAACACATTTTATAGTTTTTTTTATTAGAAATTATTATTTTAATTTTAATTTAATTAACATTAAATAATTTTTCAAAATTATAAATTATCAATATTATAAATTAATAAATTTCTCTAAATTAAAAATAAATTAGTTAACTAGAATTTTAGTAAATTAAAAATTAAATATAATTAATAATAATTCATAATTAATTATAATAATGGGGCCCGTTTTTGATAAAGCGTCCTATTCGGCCCTGGCTATGAGGCGCGATGTGACTGTTTTGCTTGAATGATGGTTTGCTTGTCAATCGTGCAGACCTTTTCAAAATCTCCAATATCTTTTAAACCACGTAATATTTTTTAAGCTACTTAGTTTACTTTTAAAAAGGAGATCTCAAGCTTTATTATATGTGAATTTGAATTTTTTTTCTAACCTCGTTTAGAGCAATCCTGAACTTGAAGTTGGATAACAGAATTTTCAAAAATCAGAAAATTAGACGATATTTCTCACACTCTAACTCAGTTTCTATTTAACGAATAGTTTTGAACTTTAGCTCATTTCACGCGAAATTTTATAAGCTTTCCAATGGTTATTTTTAAATTTTTCTAGACTTATTTTTAACTGAAATATTATCAAAAAACGAGAGGCATGTTTTTAATACGAATTTTGTAAGTGGACTGACAATTCTGGCCGGTACTGTACGAGAAAGCAGCGCCACCACGGCAGAGACGGCTTGGCCCTCAAATTTTTTTCAAGTGATGAGCTTATTGAGATTTATTTAAGACTTAATTATTTGTTATATTTGATTCGGAAAATTGCTAGCTTCTTCTCATTTAATATTAAATGAAAATAATTATTAATTTTTAAATATTATTATTTCTGCCAAATACTCTTCAATATACGATTCCATAGAAGATTTTAGTCTTTTTGGAGTAAGTAAACCAATTGCAATGTAATTCAGGAATTTTAATCTACACATAAAAAGTAATGTTTCCACCAAATATTACGTCAAAATATTTGGTAGGTTTTGAGATTGCAAAATTTTTTAAAAAATTTGAAATCGTGATATCTCCTTTCCATTTTAACCACTTCGGCGGCATGGCGTTTCAATTGGCGTTCCATGAGTAAGTGGCAGAAGCGGCAAAAAATGCGAAAATGGCGTTCCTACTTGAACTCGATTTCAAAAGTCTGTAGTCAAGTTAAACTTGCCATAATAAAATATTCTTATTATTTGAGATAAATGAAGATGAATAGGACAAAAAAATTATTTTTTAGAGATGTTTAATAGTTTTTTTAAGGTTTTAATGTAGCCAATTTTTAATACTTTTTACGAATGGCGTTCCAATATTCAGCCAAAATAGTTGATAATTTTGAATCCGCCTATTTGAATTTTTTTAAATCCATTTAAGATTCATAATCTCAAATAATAAATAACTTTTGGTTTGGTTGACTTAATTTGTTTACAGAGTTCAGGAATAAAGTTTAAATAGGAACGCCATTTTCGCATTTTTTTGCCGCTTCTGCCACTTACTCATGGAACGCCATGCCGCTGAAGTGGTTAACCAAATCCCTTTATTTTTTTGGAAAAAATTGAGCATAAATAAACGAAAAATTGTTTATATTATGTTTACATAAAATTTTTATAAACAAAAAAGTTATTAAATAAAAATTGAATAACTTTTGGAATGCACTACGAAATTGAACGAAACAAACACTAAAATAATCTTACCAGTGATTTCTTTAAAATTCCAAAAGAAAAAAAGTATAATTTGATTATCTTCATATAATATATTAATATTTTTATTCACTTTTGAAAGTAAACATTAGAAGTTTCTGCTGCTTAGCGTGAAAATTTAGGTGCGCGCGCAGACCTCTCTTTCTAATCATCTACGAATTTCCGGTTTTGGATAGAGAGGTCTGCGCGCGCACCTAAATTTTCACGCCAAGCAGCAGAAACTTCTAATGTTTACTTTCAAAAGTGAACAAAAATATTAATATACAATATGAAGATATATAAATTATACTAGGGGAAGAGGTTCGGTTGGAAGAGGGCATGGTTCGGTTGTAGACACCCACGCAGAACTTTTGACAGAAATGAGATTTGTCTAATCTGTCAAATATCACTTATATATTATGACCTAACGTAGTTTTCTATGCGAATACAAAAATGATTAGACAACTCCGCTTTTTACTATAATATATAAATTAATTTTTCTACACGTTGAATATAACAATAACGTATTTTTAAACATTGTTAAAAGTTCAACAAATCGAAGTGAATTAATTAATTCCTGATGTTTTAAAATGATCGTGAAGTTTGGTTGTGGACACCACTCTTATTTTTGATAAATAGTGAAATATCGTTGTTGATATAATAATAAGTAATTCCTTACAACATTTAATAGTGTTTTATGAATTTTAAGAGTTTCGTGGTCCATCACGGAAATTAATATAATGAGATTTTGATGTCCGTACGTCGTTCGCAGTTATAGTAATTGTTGTAACTGGGCAGTTCATGTTCAGTGTGAGAAATCTTATATGCCCTTACATGAGGAGCATGTATTATCAAAATTAAAAGAAATCATCCTTATGTAGTTAATAAATGGTTACTTAATTAATTTTTTTGCATTTTTAATATATTTTTCAAGAGTGCCCACAACTGAACCAAAATTTTTTTTGTTAGAAAAATGACCAATTTATTGAATTTTTAATAAAATTTTTCTAGTCAACGAAATCAATTTATTTTCTTTGCGAGTAGTTAGCTAAGGTCCCTAGCTTTAAATACACATACATATGTTAGCTTAATATCTACAAGGAAACAAATTATGAGTCAAAAACGAAACTATGCTCACAACCGAACCTATTCCCCTATTTTTCTTTCGGAATCTTAAAGAAATCACTGATAAGATTATTTTAGTGTTTGTTTCGTTCAATTTCGTGGTGCATTCCAAAAGTTATTCAATTATTATTTAATAACTTTTTTGTTTATAAAAATTTTATGTGAACATAATACAATCAATTTGTATTATGTATTGTATTTGTCTTATATATTTTTCGTTTTTTTATGCTGAATTTTTTCCAAAAATAATAAAGGGATTTGGATAAAATGGAAAGGAGATATCTCGATTTCAAAATTTTTCCAAAATTTTGACATCTCAAAAACTACTGAATATTTTGACGTAACATTTGGTGGAAACATTTCTTTTTATGTGTAGATTAAAATTCCTGAATTTCATTGCAATTGGTTTACTTACTCCGAAAAGACTAAAATCTCCCATGGAATCTCACTAATGCAAAATCTCACTAATGCACATTTCCTACTTCATAAATGCAAAATGTTAAACAATGTTTTTCTAAACATTGTGTTGTCACTACCGTGGAAACACTAATCGACTATTTCTAGAATATCTTTGAAAATTTTACATTCGTAGTAGCATCACTTTTACTACTTATTCTACTAAGAAATATAAGTAGAATACAGTTATTACCAATTTTTTATTCGAAAGTTTAAAAAAAATTTAGCATCTGAAATATCACAGTTTGCGGAAAATTATCCGTATAGCACATTTTATTGTCTAAACTAATGATTTTTAATTAACGAGTCATTGGTTTTAATCAATAATTTAATGAAGGAAGAAAGAATTTATCTAACTTTTACACAATCATTCTCAATTTACTAAACACTACTTGCTTCTTCCGTTTCTGTTTCTTGCATGGTATTGTTATCGTGATTTTTATAGGCCGAAAAGAATGCTAATGCTTTCATGAGCTGGTAACTCTTGCTTATTGGAATGTTGCTATCGTAGAGAGTTTTCGATGATTTACAATCAACATAAAACCACCAGTTGCATTTTAATATTGTTTGATCAAAGAGAGTTGACTCGGGGCACAAAAAACTTTTCATTATAAGACCATCGTCGGTTAATGCGCAGACATGGAAGACCTGTAACAACAAAGAAAAATAAGGATATTAATTTTGCATAATTTTTTTCATGTCTCTGAAGTTATAGCATCTACTTTTAGCGTACAAAAAGTTATGGTATTTCATTTTAACATTACTAGGAATTTTTATTTTTTTGAAGTTCAAAATAGAGGTTCAAAAACGGCGGCCAAAATATCGAAAAGTTTAAATAACCGGAAAAACATATTGCTGTCATATTTTCTCATAAAAATAACTAATAAATATGAAACTAACATATGTGATGAAATTTATCACTGACTAATGGGTAAGAATTCCTGAAGTGGCCTCCTTATTTTCTTTTGGTTAATGAAAATAAATGATACTTATATATTTTGATAGTCCATGATGTCACTAATAACACCTCCAAACGACTTTTTAAAATTATAATTTTTGTAATTTTTATAAACAATTAAACTTTTTTGCATCATTTTAGAAAAAATTGAATTTCTGGAAATTGGCTAAACCGATTTTAATGAATCTTGTATCGTTAGAAAGATTAGAAAATGTACTATCCAGAAAAAATATAATATGAATAAAAAGTTTAATATGTTTAAACAAATTATATTTTTAATTTTTATTTTTATAAATAAACAATGTTCGCAACAGATTTTGGTCACTTTTTTATAGCATCATAAAGCATCATGAAAAACTTTTCATGATTCCATAGCAAAAATAAAAAACTGGAACTCTTTAAAAGTACACCGAGATTTCTCGGTATCTAATAATTAGATACCGAGAAAGCTCGCGCACGGCGAGACTAAAACTGATGTAACTTCTAAACTTTTAGAGAGTTCCGGTTTTTTATTTTTGCTATGGAATCATAAAAAGTCCCTCTTTATAATGCTATAAAAAAGTGACCAAAATCGATTGCGAACATTGTTTATTTATAAAAATAAAAATTAAAAATATAATTTGTTTAAACATATTAAACTTTTTATTCATATTATATTTTTGTCTGGATAGTACATTTTCTAATCTTTCTAACGATACAAGTTTCATTAAAATCGGTTTAGCCAATTTCCAGAAATTCAATTTTTTCTAAAACGGTGCAAAAAAGTTTAATTGTTTAAAAAAATTACAAAAATTAAAATTTTGAAAAATCGTTTGGAAGTGTTATTAGTGACATCATAGACTATCAAAATATATAAGTATCATTTATTTTTATTAACCAAAAGAAAATAAGGGGGGCCACTTCAGGAATTCTTACCCTAATAGTTAACAATATTTTAAACAATTTTTATAAATAACTTGTAATTTGAATATTTCTATATTGAAATAATCTTTTTTCTTTGCGTATCTTTATTTCCACAGTTCCAATGAATTTTAAAAATAAAAATCATTTAAAATTATTATTTGATATGTTGTAAACAATTTTATAAATAAATTAAGAATTAACAACAATAATAGCTGAAAAAAATAATTCCCTCTTCCACCGACTTGTTTTTACTAAAAGTAAAGTAAGACTTCATTGTACACATGTCATAAGGTCTTTACAATTTTCTCAAAACTTATTTTACCTTCTAAAACTAACTCACAACACAAATTAAAATCCCTACTTTGCGATTGTATCCGACTTGAATTAGGAGTTCTCGAATTTGTCTGGACATCTGGCCGGGGAAGAAGAAAACTGCAGAAAACTACTCCCAAGCGGTTTACTGGCTTTCGAGTCATGAATGTACATTTGGATAGACATCACAAATGTACAAATATAGCTTTGGCATATATGAATAGACTTTTTTTAATATTTTCTTAATAAGTCTTTAAGATAAACATTATTTATCGTTATTATTTAATAACTTATAAACAATTATTATAATTAAATTCTGAATTAATATTTTGAATATGGAACAAATAACTATCTCTAATAATGCCTTCCTAAAAATTTAATTTCTTCCTCAAGTTCCCTATATTAATTTTATGATGCAGAAAATATTTGTATAATAATCTTTAATCGTATAAAACTGACTCTCCCATTTACTCCCTAGATTTAAAAAATTTTCTAAAAATAGGGGTAAATCTAGACAGCATTGTTTTTGAGAAAAGTGTACACTGAGAAAATGTTTTGTACAAACTTTACTCAAAAGTTGAGTAAAATGGCTACACATGCGCTTTTGAATAAAGTTTAACCAACTGTAGTTCAAAATAAATTTTTCGTACAGGTGAAAATAAAATTGGTCAGTTTTTAAATTAAATTTCATAGAATTTCAACAATACTTTGTAAAGAAAAGAAAAGTGTTAAAATAAAGCCTAATCTATGTTTGAACACAATATAAACAAAAAAATGAGAGAACGTATTCAACACATTTCAGAGAGTGATCTATGGAAACTTAAATTTCAGTCAAAAGTTGAGTAAAATGTGAACAAGCTATTGGTAAAATGTGGGGAAGGAAATGTGGTGGGGAGACTTGTAAAATCATCATACATACATACCGACGGTTGATTCCTAGGACTAATTCTTGTATTACCAACATTTTTAAAACGAAAAAAAAAATTAATTATCGATTGTTGATTTTTATATGTTGTACGAATTTCTGCATTACTTACACATTTTGCATTAAACAATATCTCTATTTCACACATACACCTTATCAATAATCAAATAAATACAGTTGTTCACTCAAATACAAATACAACACTCTTAACATATAACATAACCTAACCTAATACACACATATAACGTAAAACTTAGTTCGCACACATTTACATATAAATGAATGATTTCAACTGTCCTTATATAGTAAGTGGCAGAGTTGATTCACAACTTGCGAGAAACGGATTAAAAATAAATAACTAATAAATTACTTGTTATTTTAGTTTTATTATTTTATTATTAGTTTTAAATTAATTAAAACAATTCGTGATCAATTAATGAAGTGTTATTATTTATAAATTAAAAATATTTCTTTGGATTTTTCAACTTATCGTTACAAATATAAATAAAACATTAATCTATTTAAAAATTTAAAATAAAAATAAATTAAAATAAATATTTATGCGAATAAATCTTATTTTATTTTAAAATAAATAACTAATTAGAAGATAAAATAATTTTAAATTTATGTATTAACAGATTTTTTCACGTATATATATTTCTCTATTTATACATATTCTTCTTTTATAAATTTATACAGACACAAAAGCAAATAAGAAATAAAGAAAATAGTTTAATTAAACATCATAATCTATAATATCTTCATTTCATGTAAATTATAACTTTTAAGTAATTAAAATAATAAATTATTAATAATTAATATCTTTGATCTTCCTTAACTATTTTGTTAAAGTAAATGTTAGTAATTAAGGTTTGATAGATTTAAAATACATTTATAAATATTGTTAAAAGGACAAGTTTCCTAAGAGCTCCTAGAATTTCACATACAATCCTGATAGTATAGTTGCGTGGTGGGGCTTTCATTTTACCCAACTTCTGGACAAACTGTGACACACGTAGGTAAATATCTACCAAAGTACAGCAGGGTAACTCCATGCCTAAAAAATCAAGGTTGTACACTAGTTCTTCGATTTTGTTGAAACTTCGAAATTTTGAAGTGGAATACATGCCAGTAAAGATCCTCATTTCGATTTTAAAAAATTTTTTAAAATTTTAGATTTACGAGGTTTTTAAAATTTTTTTTTGAAATTTTGAAAATGGTATATCTCTAAGGAAAATGAATGAAATTTAATGAAATTTTTAGGGAATGCTTATTGTTTACAGACAATTTAAGAAAATATTTTAGAAAAAAAAAATTTGTTTTAACAAATTATTAAAAAATAATTTTTAAATAAACAATTTTTTGAAAAGTACCACTTTTATTTTTTTTAAATAATAATAATTCGATTCCCACTTATTTCACGAGTATTTTCCAAAAAAAATTGATGGAGGGTCTGAAACTTTAGGAGATATTGAATTTTTTGTCCTTGCGCGCAACCGTAAAAAGCGCATTTTCCGACTATACTCTACATACAAACTAACGTTCAAAGTCACCTCTAAGTCGTAAATTTTAACCGAATTCGATTTTTCTTTTTGGAAAATGTCAGGCTATAAATTCGTAAGAATACTGTGCGATTTTACGATTTATATTTGCTTAAGCAAATTATTATTATTATTGTTAAATACTAACTTTTTACATATTGTACACCCCAGGTGCGAATTTAGGTTGGCTGCCAGAGTTTGAAGGTTGGCCCACGGTTGGCCTAACTTTGGCAAGCGAAGTTTTGGTTGCCAGAGTTTGCCCAACTTTGGCAAGTACTAGTGCCCACAGTTGGCCCGACTTTGCAAGCCAACCATTACATGCAGAGTATAACCAACCGTCGGGCCAACTTTGGCGACAAAGGTCGGCACAACTATGGGGAACGTATCTCATATGACTTACAAATTTAGGTTGGCCAAACTCTGGGCCACGGTTGGCCCGACGGTTGGCAAAACTCTGTAAAACGCAGTTTAAATAACTCAAACTTTATGGTTGGCCAAACTCTGGGCCGCGGTTGGCCCGACGGTTGGCAAAACTTTGTGAAAAACAGTTTAAATGACTTAAACTTTCTCGGTTGGCCTAACTCTGGGCCACGGTTGGCCCGACTGTTGCAGCTTTAATATACATTTAACGGTATGGACTCCCATGTGAGCGTAGCGTAGTGGTCAGTGTATAAGTCTTCGGCGCGTTAGGTTAGGGGTTCGATCCCAGCAAGCGGTAGATATTTTCGAAAATGTATGTATGAGATTGTGTTTAATAATAATAGGTAAAGGTTATATCTGATGTTCTTGCTAATAATAACGTGTTAATTGTTTAAATAATTTAGTTTTTTAATAATTTTTTACCTTTGGCTGTTAAAGTTGGCCAAACTTACGCATTTAAAGTCGTGCCAACTTGGCGTCAGTTTTTGGACCAACCATTGAAATGTATAGCTGGCACAACATATGCATTTTAAGTTGGGCCAACTTCCTTATGACTTGTTGGGCCAACCATCGTCGCCATTAGACGGCCAACCGTTATCATCTGTATGGTTGGCCCAACCTCTTGCACGAGAAGTTGGACCGACCTTGTAAAAGTTGGCCCAACTATGGGCCAACCGAAAATTCGCACCTGGGACAGAGAGGTGTATTTTTTTCTAATTTTGCAATTTACTGGACCTAACATAAATACCAATGCAAATTTAAAACATAATTATTATTGTTTTAGCAAGATTTAAACATATTACTATTGTTAATTACTAACTATTTACCTAGTTCTTCCATTGAGAAATTGTCACAGAACACATGCAAATGAAAATTGTGAAAACAACTTTATAATTATTTGTTTATCATGGTTATAAATATTAAATAAAAAACAAATTACCCATATTGAAAGCTCTTGAAATTAAAATATTTTTGAGACATTAAAAACAAGAACACTTTATTGAGTTCACAAAGTTAAGTGAAATAAACTTTTACAAAGAAAAGTAACACAATTAATATTAAATACAATTGTTGTTAACAATTACTTAAACAATTTTTTAGCTTTGTTTTTTAAAATTTTTTTTAGTAATTACAAAAATTTAATTTTTTTGAAAGAAAAATAATATAATTAGGGAAAACATTACCAACCCTAATTTAAAGTTAATTAATTTTTAAAAAAGTTATTATTCTTATTTTTGTTTAAAATATAATTTTATTTTTAATGTAAATCTGCATATCAAAAAAGTTTGATATATTTGCATGTTTAGAAAAAACTGAAACTTTTAAGTATACTATTCTGTAAATAGTTAGTAATTAACAATTATAATATGTTTAAATCTTGCTAAAACAATAATAATTATGTTTTAAATTTGCGTTGGTATTTATATATTAGGTCCAGTAAATTGCAAAATTAGAAAAAAACCCCAGTAGCACATTAAATTACAGCAATATTGAGAACATTGCCTCAACATTACAAACCATTGCCTCAATGTTGTCAATGTTACTGGAACATTTTGTGCTACTGGGGAATACACCTCTCTGTGTACAATATGTAAAAAGTTAGTAATTAACAATAATAATAATAATTTGTTTAAACAAATATAAATCTAAAAATCGCACAGTATTCTTACGAATTTATAGCCTGACATTCTCCAAAAAGAAAAATCGAATTCGGTTAAAATTTACGACTTAGAGGTGACTTTGAACGTTAGTTTGTATGTAGAGTATAGTCGGAAAATGCGCTTTTTACGGTTGCGCGCAAGGACAAAAAATTCAATATCTCCTAAAGTTTCAGACCCTCCATCAATTTTTTTTGGAAAATACTCGTGAAATAAGTGGGAATCGAATTATTATTATTTAAAAAAAATAAAAGTGGTACTTTTCAAAAAACTTTTTATTTAAAAATTATTTTTTTAATAATTTGTTTTAAAAAAAAAAATTTTTTTTCTAAAATATTTTCTTAAATTGTCTGGAAACAATAAGCATTCCCTAAAAATTTTATTAAATTTCATTCATTTTCCTTAGAGATATACCATTTTCCAAATTTCAAAAAAAATTTTAAAAACTTCGTAAATCAAAATTTTTTAAAATCGAAATGAGGCCCTTTACAGGCATGTATTCCTCTTCAAAATTTCGAAGTTTTAACAAAATCGAAGAACTAGTGTACAACCTTGATTTTTTTAGGCATGGAGCTACCCAGCATAAAGTATTAAAAATAGTAAATGAGTTTATGATCAAATGCATACCAAAGTTTAATCTCATGTCTGTTTTAATCTTTAAATTACTTTTTGAACATTCTTTGGAAAATGCATTTTAATATCCATACAAGAGAATTTTAAACATTATTAAAATGCCTATGTGTAGCCATTTTAACTAACTTTTGACTAAACTTTATACAAAATATTTTCTCAGTGTAAGAAAGAAAAAATATACCATAAAATTTTATATATATATAAATTTATATATATATATATATATATAAATTTATATATATATATATATATATACTAGGGGGGCTCCGCCCCCCTGCGCGCTTCGCGCGCCAACCCCCTGATTTTATATTTACTTCTATTTATGGATAATATAAAGATTGAAAAATGCGATCTTATGATATTAGCCATTCTCAAATTTTCAATCTTTGTCATCAATTTTGAAGTAACATACCAGCTTGTAAGCAAAAAAATGTTCTTTTGCATAGGCTTCGACGTCCTATTTCGCGCTTCCATTTGAGGGGGCAAGCCCTGACCTGTTTGTAAATCACAGATCAAATTTTGACGTAATGTGAAGGACTACATTAAGGCCCCTTTTAAAACCCGTACCTCAAAAAAATAAGTTAAATTGAAAATGTATTTTTTTCGTTCTTTACCCTCTTTTTGACCTAGGTCAAAAAATAGGTCAATTTTGACATATGTTTTGATTTATGTTTTTGACCTATGGGTCAAAAAATTGGTCAATTTTGACATAAGTTTTGAGGTAATGTGAGGCCGTTATTTGTCCTCTTTTAAACCTATAGGTCAAAAAATAGTTCAAATTAGACATAGATTTTGAGGTAAGTGAGGCCGTTATTTATCCTTTTTTTGACCTGTAGGTCAAAAAATAGGTCAAATTAGACATAGATTTTGACGTAATGTTAGGCCGTTATTTATTCTCTTTTAAACCTATGGTCAAAAAATAGGTCAATTTTGAAGTAAGTTTTGACGGCCCTTACTACAGGGGGCCCTTAGAAATCCTGACTCTGCGGCGGCGGCGAAATGTTTTTATATAATAGGGATATATATTTATATATATTACTTTTTGTTTATGTCAATCCATGTTAGTTTTATTTAGCGATTTCGGACGGACTTACCTGAGTCTTTTTGGTCCTGCCGGAAGGACGTTGGACGTTCTATTATTAAGTCAAAACTGCCCTGAAAATTGACCTAAATTTTAAGGGTAGCGGGAATTGTTTGTCAAATTTTGACGTTTAGGTCAAAACTGCCCTCAAAATTGACCAAAATTTTTACATAAATTTAGACGGCCCCTTCGGAAAGGGCGCCCTTAGAACTTTCTGAAACAGCGGCGGCGGCGATATGATTTTATAATAATAGGGATATATATATATATATATATATATATATATAGGGGAGACCGAGGAGGAAAGTAACAAAATTCAGTTTTTTTATTATAGCGTTCAAACTATTTAACGAATAATTTTTGTTAATACGTTAATTGAAAGCTTGGACTTTCACCTCTTAAATAAAATTTGAATTAGACATTTAGATTAAATAACCAGTTCACAGCATGAATTTTTCACGACCTCTGTATTTGTTACTTTCCTCCTAACCCCCGAGGAGGAAAGTAACAGCAGCTAGGAGAAAAGTAACATTATAGAATATGGTTAATATTATATCATTTTAAGACTATTATTAATTTAAAATATTTTTATTATCAACTTAGAAAAATACAAAAATACTCAATGTACAAATTATTCATATTTGATACTTTATTTAATAGGGGAGAGTCACTACGGTCGGGACACTTTTGGACTTGTGCTCATAATTTCCGTTCTAGGCCGAATTTCACGTTTTCTGACAAATGGTTGAAAAGATCTTCTAAAGTGGAATGTTTCTTCTGTACATCAGAAAATGTTTGGACAAAAATTGGAAAAGTTATAAACATTTAAATAAAATGTCGTTACGGTCGGATCAGGTCTTTACGGTCGGTTCACCATAGAAAATCAATGTGATATGAAAGAATATTACTAAAATTAGCCCGTAAATTACACAAGAATGCTGAAATACACTTGAAAATGGAAAAAGGAAATATAAAATTCATATAAAAATTAACCTAAAACTCTCTAAATCTGAATCAGCGATAAGTATGCCACTATTTCAATTAGCGTATATGCACTGTGAGTTAGCAAAATTTCACTGAATAATCAGTGAAATTTCACTGATTAATTAGCGCATATACGCTGATTGAAATTAGTGGCATACTTATCGCTGAGAATCAGTGAAATTTCGCTGATTCAGATTTAGAGAGAAACGTTCTCAGTACACGAAACGTTTACAATACGTTATCGAAGGAGATGTGAAATGAGACTTTTTAAAATGTTTTACGAACGTTTTTCGAACATGAATATATTTTTTTCACTGTAAAATGACGTTCTTCACACATCTCTACCTTAAGCAAATGAATTTCCGATGTCAGAACGCACCATAATTGTAAAATAATGCGTCCCAACAGGCACGATATAAAGTGACCCGACCGTAAGTTTCGCGTCGTTTTTATTTTTTTAGCACACAGACATAAACGCACGATATTTATTGTTTGCATCTTCCATTTTGTTTAATTAATCTTTTTCGACACTAAGTAAAAGTTTTGCTTAAAAAATTCACCACACATTTACGTTTTACGTTTGTACTGCTCGCGTACTTCATTGGAACTTAATGAAAGTGACATAAAAAGTTTTCTAACATTACTAACAAGTATTTACATGCAATGGTAAATGGCACCAGTTTGTTACAACTAAGAAACCTGAGGTGACCCAACCGTAAAGGTGTCCCGATTGTAGAGACTTTCCCCTACATATTCAACACATTTTGGTACATTAATGTCTCATCAATATTATCTTCTTATCTATATTGCAGATGTAGCATTTAATTTTAAAACTTATCGTATATGTAATATTAAATTAATAAAATGTGAAACAAAAGTACTGATTCTATATTTTAAGGTAAATTAATAATTAATAATAACGTAATAACTTTCTCCACTTAAGAAAAATTGCCAAATTTTTCAAATGCTTCATATTTTGGCATTTAAAAAATTAAAAATAAGACATTAATCTTTTAAAACATGAAAATAACTTTATCTAAAGTTTAAAAGCAAAAATGAACAATTATGGCAAACATGGAATAAAACAAAATAAGAACACAGAATTAAAACTTGCCTGGTTCAATAAACCATTTTTAGGTTATGTTAATATGTCAAAACGAAAGTCAATTTACTTATAATTTATTACATTTAACGAACAAAAGTTAACCTGTAACTATAAATATGATTTCCTTGACTCATTTCATAAAGTATCCACAATATATTGAAACGAGGAGGAAAGTAACAACGTGTTACTTTCCTCCTAACTCTCCTTCTCAACAAAAAAGTTAAAATTACACAAAAGTATTACACGTATTTTAGAAATACACTATTGCAATTTAAAGATAGATAATTAAGCTACAAAACCCCGAAAAGAACATTTTATAAAACTGTGTAATTACTAAAATATGAGGTTTTGAAAGTTGAAACTAAAACTTACTTTTGACGAATTTTTGTAACGTCACGTCAGTAGCGGACTTCACCTAACCGGAAATGCTCTTGAACACTATGAAGAAGTTGTAGGGGGTACTACTGACTAAAAAAAAATTTAGACTCTGTATTTTCGCTAATTTGTTTAAAAGATATTAGCGTTGTTACTTTTCTCCTCTGTTACTTTCCTCCTCGGTCTCCCCTATGTGACACGGACAGTTAAAAGGGACCTACGACCCGAAAAAAAGATTTCGAGAAAAACGACTTCGAAGTTTACCAAGTTAGTTCTTTTGCACTGTTTTTTGTCAAAATACCTAAATTTAAAGTGAAATTGTGAGAAAACTAATACAGCTAGAAAGCTGCGGTTTATTGCGTTGGAAAGAGCAGCTTATTTACTATAAGAATAAATAAAAAAGTGAAAATCGATTTTTTCAGATCGTAGGTCCCTTTTAACTGTCCGTGTCACATATATATATATATATATATATATATATATATATATATATATATATATATATATGAGGCATTACATGTCAAGTGATCCAGGTGGAGAAAAATTTGTCTCCAATCGTAGCAAAACTTGGGGCTTTTGTAGTACTAATAGATAGTAATTTTTCGTGAAAATATTTTTTTACCTAGTCCAATATTTTCCGAGGGGGAGGGGTTTAAATTTTTGGGATTTTCAGTACAATGCTTATTTCAATAATTTTTTACTCTTAAACTATTAAACATGAAAATTTGGCAAGATACATTTTGGAAATGTTTTTTCATGCTCTTTCGATTGAAAATAGGCATTAAAAAAAAAAAAATTTTTTGGCCCAAAAAAATCAAAATTGAAAATAAATTTTAATTTTTAGGAAAAAGGGCAGCTTTTTTTTTTTTAAACGAAAGCTGAGGTTTTTTCCTAAAAGGACATATAAATGAAAAAGTTAGACAAGAATGTTTAAACATTGAAAAAATTAATTTTTTCGTAAAAACCGGGTTTAGAGCGCTCCGGTGAGTAGAAACCTCTGTTTTTCAATGTTTAAACATTCTTGTACTACTTTTTCATTTACATGTCCTTTTAGAAAAAAACCTCAGTTTTCGTTAAAAAAAAAGCTGCCCTTTTTCCAAAAAATTAAAATTTATTTTTAATTTTGGTTTTTTTTTGGGCCAAAAATTCCCAAAATTTCATGTTTAATAGTTTAAGAGTAAAAAATTATTAAAAAAAGCATTACACCGTAAGACACCTGGGTCACTTGACATGGAATGCCTCATATATATTCCTTAAAGGAATATATATATATATATATATATATATATATATATATATATATATATATATATATACCAAATGCTTAATCTTTATTATAGAGTAATTATTTTAAAGTAAAATTTAAAAAACTTTAAAAAATAAAAAATTTGAATTTTTTGTGAAAAATATAAACAAACAAATTTTTTTCTTATTTTGAAAAAAATTTGTACGTTGATATATTTGGAAATCCTTGTGTCAGATTCTAGGTATTAATGACTGAAATGAATCTACAAAATTTCAGAAAAATCCATTGAAACGTGTCTGAGATAATTTGTACACAATATTTTGTGACATACACATATGAGCGATTCCATGTCAAGTAATTAAGGTGAAGAAAAATTTTTCTCCAATCGTAGCAAAACTTGGGGCTTTTGTAGTACTAATAGATAGTAATTTTTCACAAAAATATTTTTTTACCTAGTTCAATATTTTCCGAGGGGGAGGGGGTTAAATTTTTGGGTTTTTCAGTACAATGCTTATTTTGACAATTTTTTACTCTTAAACAATAAAACATAAAAATTTGGCAAAGTACATTTTAGAAAAATATTTGTCTTTAACTTTAAGAATGAAATCATCTCTTTTTATATAGAACTAGTAAAACAACTTGTTAACGAGAAAAGAAACTTGCGCGCCCTGGTGACAACTTATCCTAAGTAATTTCAAACATAAGCAGCGCGGGACTTCTTTTAAAGGCGAACAATTTCCCATTGGTTAGAAATAAATACTGGACGAAAAGTGTTTATTGTTTTTATGCAAAGCAATTACTGAGTTTGATTATTTAAATATTTTATTTTATATGATAAATAAGTTTTTTATATTATTTATTATATCCAGTTTTGTTAAACAGAATTTATATAGTTGAACAACGTAAAGTAGTTAATGTAGTGAAACTATACAGATCCTAGAACGTTTAACAATATAAATCAGTTAATGAACCCAGGTGCGAATTTTCGGTTGGCCCATAGTTGGGCCAACTTTTACAAGGTCGGTCCAACTTCTCGTGCCAGAGGTTGGGCCAACCATACAGATGATAACGGTTGGCCGTCTAATGGCGACGATGGTTGGCCCGACAAGTCATAAGGAAGTTGGCCCAACTTAAAATGCATATGTTGTGCCAGCTATACATTTCAATGGTTGGTCCAAAAATTGACGCCAAGTTGGCACGACTTTAAATGCGTAAGTTTGGCCAACTTTAACAGCCAAAGGTAAAAAATTATTAAAAAACTAAATTATTTAAACAATTAACACGTTATTATTAGCAAGAACATCAGATATAACCTTGACCTATTATTATTAAACACAATCTCATACATACATTTTCGAAAATATCTACCGCTTGCTGGGATCGAACCCCTAACCTAACGCGCCGAAGACTTATACACTGACCACTACGCTACGCTCACATGGGAATCCATACCGTTAAATGTATATTAAAGCTGCAACAGTCGGGCCAACCGTGGCCCAGAGTTAGGCCAACCGAGAAAGTTTAAGTCATTTCAACTGTTTTTCACAAAGTTTTGCCAACAGTCGGGCCAACCGTGGCCCAGAGTTAGGCCAACCGAGAAAGTTTAAGTCATTTAAACTGTTTTTCACAAAGTTTTGCCAACCGTCGGGCCAACCGTGGCCCAGAGTTAGGCTAACCGAGAAAGTTTAAGTCATTTAAACTGTTTTTCACAAAGTTTTGCCAACCGTCGGGCCAACCGCGGCCCAGAGTTTGGCCAACCAAAATTTGTAAGTCATATGAGATACGTTCCCCATAGTTGTGTCGACCTTTGTCGCCAAAGTTGGCCCGACGGTTGGTTATACTCTGCATGTAATGGTTGGCTTGCAAAGTCGGGCCAACTGTGGGCACTGGTACTTGCCAAAGTTGGGCAAACTCTGGCAACCAAAACTTCGCTTGCCAAAGTTAGGCCAACCGTGGGCCAACCTTCAAACTCTGGCGGCCAACCGAAATTCGCACCTGGGAAGTAAAATTGTACAGTAGCTAGACCATTTTGATATAGATTTACGTGAATAGTTTCACGAGTTGTTTACGGTATAGTTTTTATCTTGCATATATTCCAACAAGAAATTTTTCTACACGGGCGGTGAAAGGAAACTTACGCCCCAAAAAATTAATTTTTAGTTATTAATGCCATTATATCGATTGAAAAAATCTGGATAGAATGGTATCAATAACTCAAAATTAATTATTTTGGACGTAAGGTCCCTTTCACCGCGTCACGGCACAAATATTAAAACAATACTTGCAACATTTATCGTTAAATGGTAGAATTAAAATAAACAATTATAAAAACATATTAAAATCATTTTATGAAAAAAAATATTTAAAAAAAATTAAAGTATTGTATATCTAATATTGTAAACAATAATAAGTAGAGGAACAAAATTCGCACAATTAGTTTCTCTACTTATTATGGTTTACAATATTAGATATACAATACTTTAATTTTTTTTAAATATTTTTTTTATCAAATAATTTTAATATGTTTTTTTAGGGTTCCGTACACCGTAGGTGTACTGACGGAACTCTTATGAAATCACTCGTGTGTCCGTCCCAGCCACGCAAAATGGGATGTCCCCCCCCCTTAACTTCTACAAATCTCACCCTTGTGAGCTGAAATTCGGTAGGGATCTTCAGTTTTAAGTGCAGATTACAGGAAAAATATAGCGACCCGATTGGCCTACATATTTGCAAAATAGAAGGGAAAGAAATTAAATTTTTTCGAAAAAATTGCAAAAAATGACCCTGTCCCCCCCCTTAACTTCTACAAATCTGAACCTGGTGAGCTGAAATTCAGCTGGGATCTTCAGTTTTAAGTACAGATTAGGAAAAGGAAAGAAATTAAATTTTGTCAAAAAAATTACTAAAAATGACCCTGTCCCCCCCCCCTTAACTTCTACAAATCTCAATCTGGTGAGCTGAAATTCGGCAGGAATCTTTAGTTTTAAGTGCAGATTACAGGAAAAATATAGCAAACACGATTGGCCTACATATTTGCGAAATAGAAGGGAAAGAAATTAAATTTTTTCGAAAAAATTGCAAAAAATGACCCTGTCCCCCCCCCCTTAACTTCTACAAATCTGAACCTGGTGAGCTGAAATTCAGCAGGGATCTTCAGTTTTAAGTGCAGATTACAGGAAAAATATAGCGAACACGATTGGCCTACATATTTGCGAAATAGAAGGGAAAGAAATTAAATTTTTTCGAAAAAATTGCAAAAAATGACCCTGTACCCCCCCCCCCCCTTAACTTCTACAAATCTGAACCTGGTGAGCTGAAATTCAGCAGGTATCTTCAGTTTTAAGTGCAGATTACAGGAAAAATATAGCAAACACGATTGACCGACATATTTGCGGAATAGAAGGGAAAGAAATTAAATTTTTTTGAAAAAATTGCAAAAAATGACCCTGTCCCCCCTTAACTTCTACAAAGCTTAACCTGGTGGGCTGAAATTCGGTAAGGATCTTTAGTTTTACGTGCAGATTACGGGAAAAAACATAACGAACACGAGTGGCCTACATATTTGCGAAATAGAAGGGAAAGAAACTAAATTTTTTTGAAAAAATTGCAAAAAATGACCCTGTTCCCCCCTTAACTTCTACAAATTTGAACCTGGTGAGCTGAAATTCTGCAGGAATCTTTAGTTTTAAGTGCAGATTACAGAAAAAATATAGCGAACACGATTGACCTACATATTTGCGAAATAGAAGGGAAAGAAATTAAATTTTTTCGAAAAAATTGCAAAAAATGACCCTGTCCCCCCCCTCCTTAACTTCTACAAATCAGAACCTGGTGAGCTGAAATTCAGCTGGGATCTTCAGTTTTAAGTGCAGATTACAGGAAAATTATAGCGAACCTGATTGGTGAACATAAGTACAATTACAGAGAAATATAAAAATTTATTAATAAAATAAAATAATAAAAATAATAAAAATATTTATTCTAATCTTATAACAGTATATTACCATTTTGTTTAATTTGTTTTTAATTTTAAAAGAATTGTTAAAATAATTTAAAAAAAATTTTGTTTGAATATTTGTGTTCGGAACCTTCGATCTTAGTGCGAGTGCAACTCGCACTTGTCCGATTTTGTTAATTATTTATTTTAATTCTACTATTTACCGATGAATGTTGCAAGAATAGTATTAATATTTGTGTACGGAACCCGCCATTGCAGTGCGAGTTCAACTCGCACTTGTCCAATTTTTTTTAATTTTATTTAAAAACTTTTTTTTAGGTGAAGAAATTGAAAAAAAAAATAAAATTGTTATTAATTTTCTTTTAAACAATTGCAAAAATCGTGAAGTGCAATTTTCAGGGTCTTCGTTTAATGGGCGAATTTTAAGCAACAACAAACTTTCAGTGAGAAAGTTGTTTATTGTAATCCAAAGAAGTTTTTTGTAAAGTTATATTACAATTGAATAATTAGTAACAAATTAGTGATTGTTTAAAGTTTCACGCGCGGCCCGACGTGTGACGCCCGTTTGTTGAAAGAAGCTCGACTGAATATGTCACAGCGTTGTTTCGCCTTTAGATGTTAAGTAAATCGAAACAAACCATCCGTTCAGCCGCTCGCGCAACATTAAAGATTCACTAATTTGTTACTAATTATTCAATTGTAATATAACTTTACAAGAAACTTCTTTGGACTACAATAAACAACTTTCTCACTGAATGTTTGTTGTTGCATAAAATTCGCCCATTAACCACTTCACTGGCAGGGCGTTCCAAATGGCGTTCCACGCGCCGAGGCCCAGACTGGCAAAAACACCGAAATGGCGTTCCCGTGTGGAAATTTGTCACGTATCTGTAGCGTAACGGTATAGTTTTACTATTTACTGTATAGTTCCGGTATTGTGAAATGTTATAGAAACTGTCTAGAAATGTAACGTTACGATCATCAAATTTCTAGATAATTTTACTACATCAGAACAATCCTGTAAATCTGTATTAAAACTATATTGTGGTTCTAAAACAATTTATGTACATCCGAGGAAAATGCCGGAATTTTCAAGCCTTGGTTGTTCATTGACAACAAATATTGGAACAATATTAATAACCAATTATTTTCAAGCGCTTTAAAATTAAATTAATGAATGGTTATTTCTTGGTTATCAATATTGAACCAACTTCTGAAATTAATATTTTATTAATACAACACATGGCAAAAATTGTTCAAAAAAATAAATAAAAAAATAAAGTACTAGTCTAAAGATGGAAAAGGAATTAATTTAATTGGAACACTCTATTAAAAACAGTGTGATAAAAATCAGACCAAAATAATATTTGTCTTTAAGTTTAAGAATGAAATCGTCTCTTTTTATATAGAACTGGTAATTTCAAACATAAGCAGCGCGGGACTGCTTTTAAAGGCGAACAATTTCCCATTGGTTAGAAATAAATACTCGACGAAAAGTGTGTGGGTGATTCTCCCGAAATACTCCTTTTTGTGAGTTACAAACAGAAAAGAGAAAAAATTATTATATATGGATTAATTCAGTCAATTATATTGAGCTTTCAAAAATCTACCACCTCTATAGTATGATCATGCTAACTTTTAGCTTTTAAAGTATATATTTTAAATTATAAAATTTACAAAAAAATTAAGAGGTTAAAATTTGACGCCAGCGTTTTTTATTATATATATGTTTCTGTTTACAAAAAATTATTTAATAATCATAATTTATTAATATTATCTATAAATTTTATAGATTTTGAAATACTTACAGTTATCAAACATCTCTTTTAACAATTGGCAAAAATTATTTTTCATACATTTTAGGTTAAAGTACCTATTTTCATGTTTTGAATAATTGTTTTACGTATTGAAAAAATGAAAAACACTTAGATGACAGGTTAGAAAATCAATTTTGAGGTGGTAAAATATTTTAAAAATGCATTAAACAATAAAATTTCACAACTTTTTCTTGCAGAACATTTAGAAAAAGTGATAAAATAGGGAAATATGACTTGGTATTTTTCTAAATGATTATAATTATTTAGAAAATCTTGACTACATGCAAAATGAGGTTTTTTGGAGAATCACCCGTATATTGTTTTTATGCAAAGCAATTACTGAGTTTGATTATTTAAATATTTTAGTTTATATGATAAATAAGTTTTTTATATTATTTATTATATCCAGTTTTGTTAAACAGAATTTATATAGTTGAACAACGTAAAGTAGTTAATGTAGTGAAACTATACAGATCCTAGAACGTTTAACAATATAAATCAGTTAATGAAGTAAAATTGTACAGTAGCTAGACCATTTTGATATAGATTTACGTGAATAGTTTCACGAGTTGTTTACAGTATAGTTTTTATCTTGCATATATTCCAACAAGAAATTTTTCTACACGGGTTCCTAAAGAAACTCTGTTTTTAAAGAGTGTACACCACATTCAACTCTTGTAAAGAAATATTTCTATATTTTAGACATCAGAAAACAAGATTATCACAATAAAAATTTACATTTTTGTGATTTTCAACGTTTTTCCGAATGTTCAAATCGGCTATTTTTAATATTTTTCAACAAATGGCGTTCCATTTTTTTTCAATTTTTACACAATAAAACTTGTATTTTTATTGAAAAAATATATTTACATACAATATTATAATATAATAATATATCTATTAATTAAATATATAAATATAAAATATATTTAAATAACTATTATTGATTATTATGAATGGTAATATTATACGTATGTGTTTTTGCTAGTCTGGGCCTTGGCGCGTGGAACGCCATTTGGAACGCCCTGCCATAAAAGTGGTTAAACGAAGCCCGTGAAAATTGCACTTCACGATTTTTGCAATTGTTTAGAAGAAAATTAATAATAATTTTATTTTTAATTAAAACAATTTTTTCTTCTTTTATCATTCTTAAGATATTTCAACGAGTAATTTAGTTTTTGTGATATTGGAAAATATGCAAAATTGACTGAAATATCGCGGGTTGAAGTGAAAAATTTAATTAAATTTTATGTTTACAAAAAATGGTTTTTCTTTATTATTTCGAAAACGGCAATAGACAGAAAAAAATTTTATTAAAAAAAAAGATGCACAATCAAATTTTCTATAAAGATATACATAATAAACATTTAAAATCAAAAGTTTAATTTTAAATGTCCAGGGGCCAACGTTTTTCAGCGCGGCGAGTTTATGTGCCCTTCTTTGATGCGGCAGCTCATTTATTAAATTAATTTTTTTTAATTTATTAATAGTTATTATTAATAATATTCCTGAAACGCACAACAATCACAAACATTTAACATAACCTTCTCAACTTGTAGATTGTTATGATTTTCTCAGTTGTCTGGGTAAGTGAGAAAGACAGAGACAAATATATTACATGTGCGCATGCGCGAAAACTATAATCTTTGTTCTTGTATATAGTTTCAATGCGACGAATGGTTTCACTTCTATAGCATTAGTGCAGTCTCCTTAGTCTAAGGCCAACGCAGAATAGAAACGTAACCGCTCTCGCAACCGCTAACGTTAACGTAAGAATGAGTTAGTGGAGGATAAACAATATACCTATCCTTCTCTAACTCATTCTTCTGTTAATGTTAGTGGTTGCGATAGCGGTTACGTTTCTATTCTGCGTTGGCCTTTACTCCCTGTTGTTGACATACCAGTAGTGCCGAACTGATTTCATGAAGTTATTAAAATTAATAGCGCCACTGTCCATTAGCTACAATATGGCGCTAAAATTCAAAATTTATTTATTCTATTATGTTTAACTTACATTAATTAGGTTACTGTTTAAGTAATAAATTTACTTTTAAATATAAAGGCATTAAAATATTTTCCAAACTTAATGCAAAGAAATATTTTTCACAGTAACTATATGAAATAGTACAATGTGACAAAACTGCAAATGTTACCAACCCAACATTCTGAAAATATTTATCGACAGGCAATACTCATTTTGAGCAACTTGAAGTTAGTAATTTGTTAAAATTGAGTAGTACTCAAAATGAGATGCAACAAAAATGAGACCAAGTTCTTTCTGTGTATATTACTCACAATTTGGGGTTTTCGAGGTCGCTAATAACGGATGAGAAATCACTCACTCTCTCTTACACCTGTGTGGAAAAATGATGTGTCAGTCTAGAGTCAAATGATTTCCCGATTAGCAATCATCAAGTCCGTCTACTCTAGGCGGTCCATCAACGACTTAAATAGGCTTATTAAAAAAAATTTAGTTCAAGTAAGTCCGTTCAGTAAGGTGTTATTAAGAAGGTTTAGATTTGGTATAGGATGTAATATGCGCATGCGGCAATCAGCGAGTGGTACATTTTGTTTGTGAATTTTAGTGTTTATTGTCCCACATAGCACAATATAATACAGTAAGGCTATGGTAAGTTTATTTGTATGGCTTGTAAGATTACAGAGTAAACCTGAAGTATACTTATGGTGAACTAAAAAGTTCCGCCCTGACAGTAACGTTACACATACAGGTTGTAGTAAGATTAAAAATAAAGGATGAGGTAACATTACAAGTTAAGGTTGTAGTAAGGTTACAAGTGGAGGTTGTAGTAATGTTACACGTAAAGGTTGTAGTAAGATTAGAACTAATGGTTGTCGTAAGATTGCACGTAAAAGCTGTAGTAAGGTTACAATTAAAGGCTGTAGTAAGGTTACAAGTAAAGGTTGAGGTAAGCCTTAATAGTAAGGCTGTGGTAAGGATACAATCAAGTTGTAAGGTTGATGTAAGATTGTGGTAAGGTTGCTACTTAATATGAGTATTAATAAAGTAAGTTTCAATGTAATAAATAAATATTTAATAAAAAAATTATGATTGATTCTTTAATATTATTTACGTAGAAACTTAACATTTCACAGAAAATCTGTAAAACAAATTTGATAGGACTGGGATTCGAACCCGGTGTCGACACGCATTAACCTAATATCCTAACAAACTGAGCTAAGTGGGGAACTGGCAAAGAGAAAATCAGTTTTGCTTTTAAAGAGTTAGTTATCATCTTGGTTGACCTTAAAAGCAAAATTGAATTTCTTTTTGTCAGTTCCCCACTTAGCTCAGTTTGTTAGGATATTAGGTTCATGCGTGTCGACACCGGGTTCGAATCCCAGTCCTATCAAATTTGTTTTAAAGATTTTCTGTGAAATGTTAAGTTTCTACGTAAATAATATTAAAGAATCAAACATAATTTTTTTATTAAATATTTATTTATTATATTGAAACTTACTTTATTAATACTCATATTAAGTAGCAACCTTAACACAATCTTACATCAACCTTACAACTTGATTGTATCCTTACCACAGCCTTACTATTAAAGCTTACCTCAACCTTTACTTGTAACCTTACTACAGTCTTTAATTGTAACCTTACTACAGCTTTTACGTGTAATGTGTTATGTCGTTGTTTTCTTTAAAATTTAATTTTAAATGTACACTAAAAACATTTACTACTATGCTTCTCCTTCAAATTTAGTAAAACCTAATGATTCAAAAAATCATCGAGTGATATTTGAGAATAACAACACTCAATAACGAATTTAATAAAATTTTATTTATTAATTCCACTAATTAGTGGTTGACGCATAAAGATCGGTGCTGAGTATTATTTTCATGTAAAAAAATCTTATTAAAATTATTTTAGATATAATAAAGTTTTTACATTCTAAGAATAATTGTCATAATATAGCGGCCCTGTCGGAATAAAGAAATTGAATTTAAATCAAGTTTGATTGGAGGCAGAATTTTGATAGTAATTGATGAAATTTGATGGAATAAAGTATTACTAATGAAATTGGGTTAATATTTTAGTTAATTTGTGTAAGAATTGAGTTGAATTAATCGTTAATTAAAGTGTAATAAGTGTGTAAAATGAAGTACTTACATTTCAGTATTAGCGGTTTTTAAATAGCATATTTAGAGAATGAAGACAAGAAAAATTTAGAAAAACTTATTTAATTTGACAAAAGTAACAATTAAAGCATTTATTTCTTACATTTTTAGGGCTAGTTCATATTTAGTTATTGAATAAATCATATTAAAAGTTAGAGATATTAGTTCTAACGTGAGACTTATGTCTGTGTATGTGTGTGTAAAGCATTAGTGTAATATACTACTTATATATCGCCGCGCATTTGTCACGACAAATGGCGGGACTGGCATTTGTACGTATGTGGCGGCAGCCTAATGTTCGCTTTGCTTGCCATAGAATTGGCCTTTAGGTTTCCCCTCTTTTACCTTCATGAAAATGACTAAATGTGAAATGAGAAGTACGAAGATCAGTTCTTGTTGTTCCGTCGAGTACAGAACATATATTTTTAAGTGAGTGTAAGCCAGATGGCAAATTGTTAATTCTAATAAAGAATATTGATGAAAGTTTATTTAATTATTTGGTCTCAGGGAACCTGACCAATTTTGGTATTTTACCATCTAAATTTTCCACACTGGTGACCCTTCGACACGAGTTATATTTTGACTATATAACATCGTTGGCAGCACGCTTTACCGGCGTCATTAGTTATCTACGTATATCGGAGTTTTAAAATTACATCCGATGTTGTTTCTTATATAAACATATAAAGAAAAATTTATTGTATAAATTTTTCCAAAAAGTTTGTGTTTATATTCTCTTTTACACAACTTATGAATCTTTTCCATGCAGTCACGTTTTATGTTCATGGATACGCCATCTTTTATTTTGCTTACACTCTTCTACTCGACCAATTTTCAACACATCTCCACCGACCTTGATGGATGTAAACCTTTCTCGTGTCACTGGATTGTCACTCAACAATTTTTTTCTGCCTTCGATTTTGGACTTGGTGATGCCATCGCAGTCAGCCTGATTCCAGAGACAACTAGTTTTTGTTAAAAACGTTTTTTTTGTTTCCATGGGCTCATCTACTTTGCCCATGCAACAGAAATTTCCCGGTGTGAGTTTGTTAATTTTTTTTTCTCTTTTCAAGGAAAATTTTAATTTTAATTTTGCATTGAATATTCAACATTTTAAAGTCACGTTAATCGCTCGATTCTTTTTTTTATATTTCGATAGTCTTTGACCTTTTCAAGGTCAGACCGCGATTGTATTGACTTTCATTGTTTTTACTTTTTCGATCTCACATATTTATTCAGCACAATTTATTTTCGAGAAATTTAATATCGTTAAAATTTTATTTTGTCGTTAATAATAATCTTCGTGAACGGATTTTTTCCGGGATTTTTGGTGAGTGACCGGCATTGTGATACTTTGAATCTTTTTCTTCCTCGCGAAGTTTGTCTAGGATTGATTTGGTCAACTTGTCTTCCGAGATCGATTTGTTCTAGCTCGCTTTTGCTTAGAGCTCTGATCAGAGTTTGAAGGAGGTACTTTCAGATTCTAAATCATCTCTTTGTCTCAAGCAATTGTCTTTCGGTCCTCAAAATATTGCTCTTTTTTGTGACATTTCTGGCTATAATATGCGTCCCTTTATTCCTCTTTCTCTTCGAGAAAAGGTGATGAGCTCTTTCCATTCTTTGTCGCATCCAAGTGCTCGTATTTTGGATCGTATTATTAGGAAGCGCTTTGTTTGGCCTGAGATGCACAAGCAAATTTCCAATTTTTGTAAAGCATGTCTTGATTGTCAGAAAGCTAAAATCTCACGACATAATGTCGTCTTGCCTGCTCAATTTGTTGCTCCTGAATCGCGGTTTGAGCATATTCACATGGACATAGTTGGACTTCTTCCGATTGACAATGAATTTCGCTATTGTTTAGCTCTTATCGATCGTTTTTCTCGTTGGCCTGAGGCGGTTCCAAATAAAAATATCGAGGCTGCCACTGTCGCACATGCTTTTGTCAGCACATGGATTTCTCGTTACGGTACTCCTAAAACGATAACTACCGATCAAGGCACTTAGTTTGAGGCGAGATTATTTTCCTCTCTACTCCAATTATCAGGTTGCTACAGAGTCCGCTCTTCTGCCTACCATCCCGCATCCAACGGGATGGTGGAACGATGGCATAGGACTCTGAAAGCTGCTATTATGTGCCACTCTGATTCGGGTTGAATGTAAAAAGGACGTCCAAAAGACATCTTAAAGATGTCTTTTAGACGTTTTTTTATGTCTTTTTGACGTCTTTTCTTGTGTCTTTTAGACGTCTTCTGGACCAGACATACAACGTCTTTTAGTTGTCTTTTTGATGACTCAGACACATTACCATCATTGTCCCCGAATTGTATTGTATTTTTAGAAAGTTAAATATGAACAGTAGGGTGTCCGTAAAAAGTCGACTTTCGAATTTTGTTTACGCCACCCCCCAGTTTGGTTCGAATAAAATAAAAAAAATTTTTCCCAAAGTTTGGAGCCGATTGATTAATATTAACACGTGCCAGTAATCGATCGAAATTTCCCATTGAAAATACATGGGAAAAATGCACTTTTTTAAAAAAAATTCGTAACTTTTTTAATTTTTATGCAAAAAATTCTCCAGGTCACATTTGTCTTCATTTTTAGCTACACTATAAGATAGCACTTCGAAAAAAATTCAATTTTCGAAAATTTTCAAAATGGCGGACTTTCAAAATGGGTCATAAAAATTCACCACTATGTATCAGTGGTTTTATCACATAAATGTTGTCAGAAATTCAAAAAATTTTCTTAATCGGGGGTATTTCCGATCATTCGTCATAAATCTGATATCAGAAATAAATTTTTCAAAATTTTTTATCCAAAATGGCGGATTCAAAATTTTGATTTTCCACATTTTTGAAAAAAATTTCTAAAACAACGTCAAGGGCGATTTTTGGAATCGCTATTTACGAATCTAATGTCAAAAATTTATTTTTAAAATTTCCAGATCCAATATGGCGGATTCAAAAAAATTTTTTTATACATTCCTTAAATAATCGATTTTAAGAACGGAGGAAAATTATAAAAAAATTAATAAAAAAATAAGATAATAATAATAATAATAATAATAATAATAAATAAAATAATAAATAAATAACAAATAAATTATAAAGTAATAATAATAAAATAAAAGAAATAAAAATAAATAAAACAAATTTACATCGTGGATGTAAAGTATATGGAATAATTGTATATTATGGATTCAACCTTATACTGTGCCATAGATGGGTTATTATATACAAATGTGCGCATGAAAAATGCGCATGGCGCCCTATTACTAGCGATAACACACATGGCTAACATAACCTTATTTTTAACAAATTTACTTAATGCATAAATTTAAAGTAAGTGTACAATTTTGTTGAGTTCCTTACAATGAATTCAACTATTTTGCGTGAAAATATGTATTTAATTGGTAATGTAAGTCAATGTTTTCGTTTAAGCAAATTACCGTCAAAAAAAGAAGTTTTGCGTGTTTTATTTTTTAACATTCGTATTGTTAAACTGAATCTGCGTGAGAGTGCAAAATTGACTGTGAAGGAATTGTTTGTTGTGTGGGAAAAGGCCAGAATTATTATTCAGGATGAAAAGCATTGCATCGAAAAAGTGGAAAAATTGTATAATAACTGGAGAACATTACAAAAAGGTGCTACATTAAAAAAACCGCTAGTAAAATTGGATTCATTTGTTTTTGAATTAGATGACCTCTTTGACATAGCACATGCAAGTGCACTAGATCGCATGTCAAATGAAAATGACCAACAATTTTTATTACATCAAAAGCAGAGAGGAAGGCCTGGATATATTCTTGGAATTATTAATGAAGAAGACAGTAATGAAACACCTTCTCAGATACTTGCAGATCAAAAACGACGTAGTGATCGTGAAATTGAATTAAATGGTTAGTATTTTTATTACTTATATTTGTCACTTTTCAATATGTACAAAAAAAATTATAATTATAAGTAAGGTAAATAAAAACGAATTCATTCGGACCAAATGTTGGTCCGTAATTTTTAATTATTTAATTTTTATTATCTTACAATTTGTATTATATAATTTTATTATTTAATTAATTATAAAAATTTAACATTTTATTTTATTAATTTCAATTTATTATTTACTTTATTTTTATTTTAAAAATTTAAAAACTTAAAATTCAAAATAAAAAATTGTAAATTGTTAAATTTAAATAGTTTTTTAAATCGTTTAGATTTCAAAACGTTGGAGAAAAAATATACAATAACATTTGGTCTAAATGAATTCGTTTTTATTTACTTTACAACTAACTGCTCGGACGTAAAAGATTGATCATTTACAATTATAAGTTTTAATTTTCAGAATCTAAAATAGAACTTGCATCTTCTACTTCTAATAGTCAAGAGACAGTTGATGAGGCATCAATTGAAGAACGAGCCGATTTTGATTTTCCAAAGGAAGAAATAGACAATCGAAAAAGAAAGAGAGGAAATCAAAATATAATAACAACAAAATTAGTTTTGGCGCTTGATAAGTGTAAAATTAGTGATCGAGATGCAGTACATATTCTAATAGCTACAGCTGAAGCTCTAGGACACAATGTAGAAGATCTAATTATAAACAAATCAACAATAAATTTAGAAAGGATGCGTATACGTGAAGAAAAAGCAGCGTCATTAAAAGAAAATGTTAAAAATTTAAATCTACAAAGTCTTATTGTTCATTGGGACGGAAAACAACTTCCTTCTTTAACTGAGAAATCAAAGGTGGATAGATTATCTATTGTAATAAACCATTTTGGAAACACAAGAATTCTACGAATACCACCATTAACGTCAGGGACGGGAAAAGCACAGGCAGAAGTTATTTACGATACACTTTGTGATTATAATTTACAAAATGATGTTGAAGCATTAAGTTTCGATACTACTGCAACTAACACGGGTCGTTTTAATGGTGCTTGCGTTCTGTTAGAGCAAATGTTAGATAAAACTCTTTTATATCTCCCCTGTAGACATCACATTAGTGAATTAGTTTTAAGGAGTGTTTTTGATTACGAATTTGGTAAATCGACTGGTCCCGATGTTACTCTTTTTAAAGAATTTCGTGAATTTTGGCCGAAAATTGATACCTTAAAATTTAAAACAGGTATTGTAGATCCTTTAGTAGGGAAAGCTTTAAATAGAAATTCTTCGAAAATATTAAAATTTATAAGTAGCACTTTAGAAAAACAACAACCTCGAGACGATTATAAAGAGTTTCTTCTACTAGCAGCAATTTTTCTTGGCGATTTATCTCATGGTACAACTTTCTACGTTCCAGGAGCTGTCCATCATGCAAGGTGGATGTCGAAAGCTATATATTTGATTAAAATATTTTTGTTTCGCGAACAATTTCAATTGAGTGATAAAATTAAAAATGCTGTTAGGAAAATTTGTATATTTATATGCGCGGTTTATATTGAACAATGGTTTACTGCCTCAATGGCAATAAAAGCACCAAATCAGGACCTTAAGTTTATGAAGAATATAGTCGCGTATAAATCAATAAATAAGGATATATCCACAGTAGCTTTAGAGAAATTTGTAAAACATTTATGGTATTTTAACACAGAAGCAGTCGCACTGTCCTTTTTCGACGAAGATGTCTCGATCGCATCGAAAAGAAAAATGGTTGAAAATCTGTGTCATTTCTCAGAAGAAAAGGAAAATCTCAAAAAAGCCATATTTGGTGTCAGAGACGTATCTTCATGTCTTTCTTTAGGAATTGAACAATTCGTTACAAACAATACGTTGCAATTTTTTGATAGATTTAAACTTGATACATCGTTTTTACAATTAGATCCGTCAGTTTGGTCAGAAAATGAGAACTTCAAAGCCTCGCAAAACAAAATTGAAAATTTCTCTGTAACTAACGACGTAGCAGAAAGGGCGGTAAAATTAATTTCAGACTTTAATTTGGTACTAACAAAAAATGAGACTACAAAACAATATATTTTACAAAACGTCGAAGAATATAGAAGAGAATATCCTGGATGTAAAAAACAGAATTTGATGTCTTCAAAAGAATAATAATGTAAAAGTTCCTACAATTAAAATATATTAAATGGAGTTATTTCTAAATTACTTAAGTTGTTTTAATTATACTTGGAAATATGAAAAGTTAAATTTCTAAAAAAGAGTTCTCAAAATATCCCAATAATTGTTTCTTGTAACTATTAATCTATCAATTAATATTCAGACTATTTACTTCAAAAATATAGAAAATAAAAATTTTTTTGAATCCGCCATATTGGATCGGGTAATTTTAAAAATAAATTTTTGACATTAGATTCGTAAATAGCGATTCCAAAAATCGCCCTTGACGTTGTTTTAGAAATTTTTTTCAAAAATGTGGAAAATCAAAATTTTGAATCCGCCATTTTGGATAAAAATTTTTGAAAAATTTATTTCTGATATCAGATTTATGACGAATGATCGGAAATACCCCCGATTAAGAAAATTTTTTGAATTTCTGACAACATTTATGTGATAAAACCACTGATTCATAGTGGTGAATTTTTATGACCCATTTTGAAAGACCGCCATTTTGAAAATTTTCGAAAATTGAATTTTTTTCGAAGTGCTATCTTATAGTGTAGCTAAAAATGAAGACAAATGTGACCTGGAGAATTTTTTGCATAAAAATTAAAAAAGTTACGAATTTTTTTTAAAAAAGTGCATTTTTCCCATGTATTTTCAATGGGAAATTTCGATCGATTACTGGCACGTGTTAATATTAATCAATCGGCTCCAAACTTTGGGAAAAATTTTTTTTATTTTATTCGAACCAAACTGGGGGGTGGCGTAAACAAAATTCGAAAAAATAAATTTCCCATGTATCTTACGGACACCCTAATGAACAGTTTCAAACATTCCAAATGGCAATGACCTTTCTTGAAAACAACAAAACAAAATAATTTTTACATGTGAGTAACTTAATTTTAAAAAAAATACACATAATAAAATTCATTATATATAAATTCGAAAATAAAAAACTTTAATATATGGGTAAGACTCCGTCAGAAAATATGCGATTTGCATGGGGTCTTTGGCTTAGGCTGCAATTTGGTGAAATTGTAGTATTAGATACTAGAAACAAGTGTGCCAAAAAATTTTTAAAAATTTGTTAAATTTGACATCATGTTTCTTCTGACTATCACATAAAAAAACAAAAAAAATTTTTTTTGCCTAAAAAAAGTCAAAAAAAATTTTTTTGAAACCGTTTTGCCCGAGAGGGACCTATTTTTGAGTTTTCTTGTCAATTAATAAAATATTCCTTATAATTTCACCTTTCATTTAAAAAAAGAAAATCGACGGAGACTAGTTTTCGAGATATTGCAATTTTTGTGGAAGCGCGACCAGGTTTCAGTGTCAGCGATGTGTGAGTGCCCGGGAATCCTAATTCTTACACTTTACTGTTCAAAATTGTCTAGAACCTACAAATTTTATCCGATTTTGATGTTCTTGGTCTTAAATAAAAGGAGATAAACTTTCTAAAAGTTTCCCCGAAACTGTTGTTTCAATTATTAATTGTTTATATATTTTTTTGTTACTCAAAGTAAACAATTTACAAGAATTTTGAAAAAAATCGTGTTTATTATTTATTTTTGTATTCCTCATGATCGAAATCAATTTAAATTAGTCGAATATTATGACCCGATAAATAATAATGCATAATTCAATTTATTTAAATAATTTCGTTAATTAATAAATAGATAACTCTTGTCCTTCTTAAAAAAACTATATTTTTTACAAATAAATTTATATTTATTTAAGTAATTTATGTCTATTTTGTTACAAAATAATTTTAAAGTTAATTAATAATTATCATTGTTATTAACAATTATATTTATGTAAAATATAAATTAAAAATTAATTAATCAATTTTTTAATACTTACCTTTATCTTTATTTATATATGCATAAATCTGTCTCTAAAAAATACAATTTTTTTAATAATTGTTAATAACAATGATAATTATTAATTTTTAAATTATTTTGTAACAAAATGGACATAAGGGGCCGTTCAAAAAATACGTAACGCTATTTTTCGGAAATTTGGACCCCCCACGTCACACAATGTTATATACATTAGCGCCATTTTTTCTCCTTACCGTAACAAATTGCTTAACCCCCCTCCCCCTAAAACGCGTTACGTATTTTTTGAACGGACCCTAAATTACTTAAATAAATATAAATTTATCTGTAAAAAATATAGTTTTTTTAAGAAGGACCAGAGTTATCTATTTATTAATTAACGAAATTATTTAAATAAATTGAATTATGCATTATTATTTATCGGGTGGTAATATTAGACTAATTTAAATTGATTTCGATCATGAGGAATGCAAAAATAAATAATAAACACGATTTTTTTCAAAATTCTTGTAAATTGTTTACTTTGAGTAACAAAAAAATATATAAACAATTAATAATTGAAACAACAGTTTCGGGGAAACTTTTAGAAAATTTATCTCCTTTTATTTAAGACCAAGAACATCAAAATCGGATAAAATTTGTAGGTTCTAGACAATTTTGAACAGTAAAGTGTAAGAAATAGGATTCCCGGGCACTCACACATCGCTGACACTGAAACCTGGTCGCGCTTCCCTAAAATTGCAATATCTCGAAAACTATTTGAGTCTCCATCGATTTTTTTTTAAATGAAAGGTGAAATTATAAGGAATATTTTATTAATTGACAAGAAAACTCAAAAATCGGTCCCGCTCGGGCAAAACGGTTTCAAAAATTTTTTTTTGACTTTTTTTGGGCAAAAAAATTTTTTTTGTTTTTTTTGTGTGATAGTCTGAAAAAACATGATGTTAAGTATAAGCCTTCCAAATTTTATTAAATTTCATTGAAAACTTTCGGAAATATTAAGATTTAAAATAATTATAACAAAAAAATTCAAAATGGCGTAACTTTAACAAATTTCAAAATTTTAAAAAAATTTTTGGCACACTTGTTTCTAGTATCTAATACTATAATTTCACCAAATTACATCCTAATCCAAAGACCCCATGCAAATCCCATATTTTCTGACGGAGTCTTACCCATATGTAAAATGTTTTGAACAACAATTTGCTACAAGAAAAACACATGTGACTGTTGTTTAGTGGTACATTGAACCAAAAGATGGCGCCAAAGGGTAAAAAATGTCAAATTTTAATTATTTTTAACTGTAAATTAACAATAATAAAATATAATTACTTTTTTGTGAGTGAAAATTCATTATCGATGAAAAACACACAATGTAAGACATTCATTTTGTTCAAATTGTTAAAGAAAAATAATTGTCAGTAAATTAACTATCATGTGACACCGAACATCTGTCACTTTCACACTTTACGAAAAAAACTTTTTTTATTGAATTCTGAATTTAGCAAATGTTAAAAAATGAATTACTTAAATTTATAATCCCGTGTAGAAATCATCATGCTATGCCTTAAATGATTATTGGCCCTAGCCTGGATCTAACTTGGCAACCCCTTTTTATATATCCTAGGCTGGTCCTAACTTGGTACTAACTAGGACATCCAGTTGTGACTTAGAAAATTTTTTTGGAAAATAAAGTGTCAAAATTGATACAGGAAAAACATGTAAAAATTGATAAATATTATTCTCAATTAATATTTATAAAATTAATTGATAATCATATTTTTTTAAACAATTTATTGTTTGACATAAATCAGAAAATTATACAAATATTATAAAATAAAGTTAATTTATTAATTGAGGAATTGTTTAAAACTTTAAACAAATAATTGTTATTTACTAACTTTTCAAACAATCAACCTAGAAACTAGTAGTTTTTTCTAATTTTGCAATAAGTAAATACTCAGATTAGTTAATTGCAAAATTTTAAAAGACTACAAGTGTCTAGACGCTTTATTGTCTCAAGAGTTAATAAATAACAACAATTTTTTGTTTAAACAAATGCTGAAATGTTAAAATTATAAAATATCTCTATTTCATACTTTTTAAATTGGTTTATTGCAAAATTAGGAAAAACTGCAAGTTTCTAGATACTTTGTATCAAGAGTTAATAAATAACAACATTTATTTGTATAAACAAATAACTGAATTGTTAAAATGATAAATTATCTTCATATTTTACTAATCGGGAAATTAGAAAAAAAAACTGCAAATTTCTAAGTAATTTGTACCAAAAGTTAATAAAACAGTAACATTTATTTATTTATTAAAACAGATACAGACTGCAATATAATTATAATTAGTAAAATATATTTTTAATTTCGTTTGCAGATTTTAAGTTTCGTTTAAGTTGGTGCTAAACACTAAAAGATATTGCAGTTTGAATGTGGGCTGACCCACCCAGGTCCAATCCAGGACCTACCTGGACTTCCTAGTTTCATTAGCAAAAATTTCTAAGTCCAAATTTAAAAAATTTTTTGCAACAAAAATTAATGTTTAAAATGATTTGGAACAATGAAAAACGTGTTTTTAACATACATTTTTTGACATTTTTTTAAAAAGTGGATCATCCACTTAATTAATTAGCAAAAATTTCCAAGTCCAAAAGACGAATATTTTTTTAGACCAACAAATTAATGTTAAAAATGATTGAGAACAATGTTTTTAACGAAAATGTATAGATATTTTTTTCTTGATATAATATAAAAATATTAATTTTTAAATTTTTATATTTGAATATTATTTTATTATTATTGTTGTTGTTAAACTATTTTTTTATTTATTATGGTGTATTAGTGTCAATAAATACTATATTGAATCATCAAAAGCAAGTCAACAAGTCACTGACAATAAAAATTTTAATCTCAAATAGTTTCATTAGCATAGTGGTTAGGGCGTTAGTCTCGTAGTCCGTAGGTCATAGGTTCGATTCCCGCGTGCGTTAGATTTTACTTGCTTCTTAGGTTTGCTTTTATTCCGATTTTTCTGCATTAAATTCGTATAAGTATGCAATTTAAAGATTATATATAATGTAAAATAATTTATTTATTTATTTATTTGAACATAAACGGGTTTCAAATAAACCCTATCGTACAGAAGTACTTATTAATAAATTTACATAAAAAGCCTTAAAACTAATTAAGGTAAGTTATTAAGCGCTAGGTTGGACCATAATATTAATGGTTGTGGTATAATACATTTCGCAAAACGTTTACAAATCTACCAAAGGAAGTATCAAAAAACTCAACTGAATCGCTTATCATATTTACCTCTCTACTTAACCTAATAGTTAATGAATTATTAACATAATTCGTTTTATGTAATTCTATATTAAATAGGGAACGATATCTTGACTGTCTTGAAGGTACATTAAGTTTGAACAAAGATAGCAATGCTGGACAATTTATATAACCATTCAACAATTTAAAAAGAAAAGTCATATCAGCATATAGGAATCGAGAAACAATTTTAGGCATTTTTAATCGATCACGCAGTACATCATAATTATGCTCGCGAAAAACGAATGGCAACTTAAATTGTCTAGCAGCGAACCGAAAAAAACGTTTTTGCAATTTAATTAACAAATTTCTTATTTTTTTATAATTTTTAATGTATAAATTAGAGGAATATATATTAATCTCTGCGTATAAGTACTAACATTATTTATGAATTCGCTTTTGGTCATCATTTAATTGAAACAAATAATAATTAATTAAAACTAATAATTATTATTATAAATTTAGGTTATTTCTTTAACAAATATTATAAACTAATTAAAATTATAATGAAATAGAAGATACTGTCTGAGATGATCCTTTCTAGGTCCAAAAATGGCCCCACAAACTGGTCCTAACTAGGCTCTCAAGTTAGGACCAGGCTAAAATTACATCACCAGCCATTGTTGGTCCAAACTACACTGCCTACTTAGGTCCAAGCTATTAACAGGGCAAAATTGGTAGGACCATGCTAGGACCAATTTTCATTTTCCACACGGGATGTCATATTTAATTTGTAATTAGAAATAAAGAAAATTAAATTCATTTACTTTTAGTTTAAGATTTTTTAAATTTATTAAATTTGTTTAAATATTTATAATATAATATTTTTTTATCATTATAAAATATATTTATATTTTATAATTATATATATATATATATATATATATATATATATATATATATATATATATATATATATATATATATATATATATATATATATATATATATATAATATAATATTATATATATTTACAATATAAACAAATCGTTTGCGAACTTTTATCTTACAATTTTAACTGAAAAGTGACAATGTTAAGTGAATATTTTTTTAAATATATTATTACTTTTTGAAAGAATTTGGAATAGCACAAACAAAAATATCCTATCTTTCAGGTTATAATGCTTTTCAAAATGCAGGAAATAATAATGGAATTTCATTTAACGGAGATTTACCGGAATTGAATACCCAATTATATTAATATTTCGTTACTAACAAAATTGAAAACAAAATATATTGTTCACAAGGTTTAAGAGATTTTCTTTCACATGATTTGGACGGTGTGACAAAAAATATTAATCAGTGTTATTTCTCATAAAACTAGATTAAGTGATGGAAAAGAGTACGTTTTTAAAAAGTGGATTTAAATTTAAGTTTTTTCCCTTATGAGTTATATACGAGAGAGTCGGTAGTGGTGAGACACGCTTTGTTTTTTTTGTGTAGGACTCATATTTTCATGAATATTTGGTTTTCTTTTGTGCAGACAGGCTAGTGAGACTATGTTTTACAAATTTACATAATATAGATAGCATGTGTTTTAAACAAAACAAAATGATTACCGAATTTCAAAAATGTCTCGCGACTACCGACATTCAAAAACGTCGGTAGTGGCGAGACATTACCTTCAATTGCAAATTTCATTATGTAAACGATTTAAAATCAAAGGAATTACATAGAAAAAATATAAGTTTTGCCTTATCCAGAATTTACTCCAGAGGGGGTCATCTATAGATGCGGCGAGCGACGACCATAATTAGCTGTATATTGTCTTATTTTATGTTAAAAATACAGGAAAACACTCATCTGAGTTATCAATCTGAGTCACAATTACTGCAAACAAAGAAGCTGTTTCTCATGTCAGCACATTTTAAATGCACTTCGCGTTTACATTCAATACACTCGACTGAATGAAATCCTCGCATTTGTTTTTTAGAAGAGTAATACTGTCTGATAATGTCATAATCGTGCTTTTCATTGGATTGGAGAGATTTTTTTCAATTATAATGTCTTTTACGGCTTCAATATCGATTTGACACACTTGGGTTGTATTGTATTCCTCTTTATTTGTTTACGATTTTTTGCCATCTAATATATAAGTTAAAATTATTATTTACATAATTACAGATAACTTAAAAATACATGCGCAAATTTTAGGTTAGGTTATTGATATGAAAAATATTGTCGACAAAACGTAAAAAAAATATTCCAAAGTTATTATGAAATGTATTATATTTTTAAATGTAAAAAAACAGTGTCTCGCCACTGCCGACAACGAGTGTCCCGCCATTGCCGAAATAGTACTTTACGGGAAAAAATGATGAACGATTGTATAAACGCACTAACATGTACAGTATTCTAAGAATTTTGAAGGAATCTTACATACCAATAATTTAAAACACTTACCTCGCCAAAAGAGGCAGCACTGTCAACTAAACTGTTTGAAATATCGCAGTGTCTCGCTATACCCGCTGTCTCGCCACTGCCGACAACGCCCTATTATATACTAAATATCGTTAGTTCCTTTTTACAGATACATATATTGTATAATAAAAACCAAATAAATAAATAATTTTAACTTAAAATAATGTTCTTCTTTTAAACAATTAAATATAGATATATAGTTAGAAAATAAATTTATTATATTACAAATTTATTAATTATTACCTTATTTTATTAGAATATTCAATTTGAAACTAAATGTAAAATCTAAAAATGAAATAATTAAAAATATTAAAATTCTTTAAATTTTACACACTTCTATTGGGAATTTTTATTATATTATTTTAAGATATTTAAATATGAAATCTTTCTTTAAAAATTTAAAAGCAAAACCTATGGTGGAAATGACATAAGTCTTGAATTCATTTTTCAAAGAGATTCTATGTTTAAATATTTGTAAAGAATGAAATAAAATTCCCCAAGAGAAGTTTCTGAAATTCAACGAATTGCAATATTCTTAATTATTTCATTTTTAAATTTCACATTTAGTTTCAAATTGAATATTCTAATAAAATTAAATATATTTTGTATAGTCCTAAATTAATGGTAATAATATATAGTTAATTTATGAATAAGTATAAGAAATCTAAAGGTTTTGACTAATAGAAATAATAATATAGGTTACTAAAAGATTGTACTAATACCATTAAGTTTTTATTGAAACGATCCACGCCGCCCTGCTCTCATTGTAGTCAGTATGGGAATCGACACTAGATTTGTCTTGGACTCTGCTCAGGAGCGCCTATCAATATGTTCAGTCTGCCTTGAAACGCCTATAAATGTGCATGTGAACGAAAACACGTTAAGCCTACTGACGTGCTTTAAACCTTTTACGAATCATTTCCATGTTTTCTATCCTGGATTCGCAAAGGTAGACAAGTTTGGGAATGAAATCTAAATTACTAGTACTGAACTCTACAGCTTTCAATCGGCTTTTTCTGCGTGCAGAAAATACATTTAAATTACGACGAAAACGAACAAAACAGTCGTATAAAAAATTAGTAACATGTATATAAGTCGAAGACGGGCATATTAAATTAAACACTCACTACTTTTTCCGATTGTTTTTCCTTGGGTCCTCCATTTCCCCTTCTTACCTCCACGGCTCAATTTTCGTCGTCAATATCCTTCCTCCCGGTACGGGAGTGTTGTTGTTGAGGAACAAGGACGACTGATTTATTTGCCGCCCTCTTAATATTTTTTTCTCTTGATAACTGCTCCACTACTCGAATCCTCCCATCCTTACCGGGATACGTTTGTGTGATTTTCCCTTTCGGACACGTATTTCTTGGTAAACTTGGATCAACTATGAGAAAGATGTCTCCCTTTGTCAATTTTCTACATTCTTGATTCCAGCATTTCCTTACTATTAAATTCGGTAAATATTCTTTCAACTATCTAGTCCAGAACATATCCGCTAGCCGTTGGGATATTCTCCATTGCTTACGGCAATTTAAATCTTCGGAGGAAAAGGTTCCACACGTCGCCGTACCAGATGACGAACCAATTAACAAATGATTTAGAGTTAGCGATTCTGGATCTTGTGGGTTTACTGATACATTTGTCAGTGGTCTACTATTTACTGTATTTTCGATCTCGGTAAGAAGAGTGGCTAACGTTTCTTCTTTGGTTTCTTCATGGGGTTTTTGGATTAGGCTGTAATTTGGTGAAATTGTAGTATTCGGTACTAGAAACAAAAGTGCCAAAAATTTTTTGAAAATTTTAAAATTTGTTAAAGATACACCATTTTGAATTTTTTTGTTATAATTTTTTAAATCTTAATATTTCTGAAAGTTTTCGATGAAAGTTAATAAAATTCGAAAGGCTTATACTTGACATCATGTTTCTTCTGACTATCACATAAAAAAACAAAACAAATTTTTTTGCCCAAAAAAAGTCAAAAAAATTTTTTGAAACCGTTTTGCCCGAGCGGGGCTGATTTTTGAGTTTTTTTGTCAATTAATACAATATTCCTTATAATTTCACCATTCATTAAAAAAAAATCGATGGAGACTCAAATAGTTTTCGAGATATTGCAATTTTTGTGGAAGGGCGACCAGGTTTCAGTGTCAGCAATGTGTGAGTGCCCGGGAATCCTAATACTTACACTTTACTGTTCAAAATTGTTTAGAACCTATAAATTTTATCCGATTTTGATGTTCTTGGTTTTAAATCAAAGCAGATAAATTTTCTAAGAGTTTATCTAAAACTGTTGTTTCAAATATTAATTGTTTATATATTTTTTTGTTATTCAAAAAAACAATTTACAAGAATTTTGAAAAAAATCGTGTTTTTTTATTTTTTCACTCCTCATCATCGAAATCAATTTAAATTAGTCTGCTATGACCACCCGATAAATAATAATGCATAATTCAATTTATTTAAATAATTTCCTTAATTAACAAATAGATAACTTTGGTCCTTTTTAAAAAAATTGTATTTTTTGTAGATAAATTTATGTTTATTTAAGTCATTTATGTCAATTTTGTTACAAAATAATTTTAAAGTTAATAATTATCATTGTTATTAACAATTATATTTATGTAAAATATAAATTAAAAATTAATTAATCAATTTTTGAATACTTACCTTTATCTTTATTTATATAAGCATAAATTTGTCTCTAAACAATACAATTTTTTTAATAAATGTTAATTACAATGATAATTATTAACATTAAAATTATTTTGTAACAAAATAGATATAAATTACTTAAATAGACATAAATTTATCTGTAAAAAATACAATTTTTTTGGGAAAGACCAGAGTTATCTATTTGTTAATTAACAAAATTATTTAAATAAATTGAATTATGCATTATTATTTATCGGGTGGTCATACTAGACTAATTTAAATTGATTTCGATCATGAGGAATGAAAAAATAAAAAATAAACACGATTTTCTCAAAATTCTTGTTAATTCTTTACTTTGAGTAATAAAAAAATATATAAACAAATTATAATTGAAACAACAGTTTCGGGAAAACTCTTAGAAAATTTATCTTCTTTCATTTAAGACCAAGAGCATCAAAATCGGATAAAATTTGTAGGTTTTAGACAATTTTGAACAGTTAAGTGTAAGTATTAGTATTTCCGGGCACTCACACATCGCTGACACTGAAACCTGGTCGCGCTTCCAAAAAAAATTGCAATATCTCGAAAACTATTTGAGTCTCCATCGATTTTTTTTTTAAAATGAAAGGTGAAATTATAAGGAATATTTTATTAATTGACCAGAAAACTCAAAAATCAGTCCCGCTCGAGCAAAACGGTTTCAAAAATTTTTTTTTGACTTTTTTTGGGCAAAAAAATTTTTTTGTTTTTTTATGTGATAGTCAGAAGAAACATGATGTCAAGTATAAGCCTTTCAAATTTTATGAAATTTTATCGAAAACTTTCGGAAATATTAAAATTTAAAAAAATTATAACAAAAAAATTTAAAATGGCGTAACTTCAACAAATTTCAAAATTTTCAAAAAAATTTTGGCACACTTGTTTCTAGTATCCAATACTACAATTTCACCAAATTACAGCCTAATCCAAAGACCCCATGCAAATCGCATTTTTTCTGACGGAGTCTCACCCTCTATCCATTTTTCGCTCTAGTGATAGTTATCGATTTAAAGCGTTTTCTCTATTCTTAGGTAATGTTACTCGGTCGTTTTTCCTAATAGGCCGACTTCCCAATGTCCGTCCTTGAATGTCGCCGTATGTTTGATTATTTGTTCTGCTCTATCTTCTTGTTTATTTTTTCGTTGGAAGTTTGTTACTCCAATGCTGTCAAATGCAAAATGAAATTTAACGAGTATATTCAAATCTTCATCTGAATTTGGATCCCAGGTAATTTTGTTTGTGTCGTTTATAATAAAAACATTTTCTTCTACGTCGCTCAATCATTTGGTCGGTATCTGGCCGTGGACTACCCGTCCTAATTGTGTGAGTGAAGCTATAGGACGATTTCTGGTAACATAACGCGTTTGGGTCGCACTAATCAGATCCCAGTGATCTTGGCCTAATAATAGCAGTGGTTTGTCGTTTTCATAATATTCCAGTGGGAGTGACGACAAGTGTTTGTAGCCTCTAATATCTTCATCTTTTACGGACTGAGAAAATAGATTTAGACTCTCCACGGTTGAAGCTCGCGTTATTTTATAAACTGTGTTGCTATCCAAATCACTGATTTTGAAATTTACTCTTTGAGTATTTGAATCGAAAGTTTCGACATTGCCAAAGCAGGTTAGTCCTAATGAAACCTGTGGAGCTTCAATACCTGCTACTCTTGCTATTCCTGCGTCTATTAACGTTATAGTTGACCCCTCGTCCATGAATGCGAAGATTACCATATTTCTTCTGGGCCCATATATTTTAACTCGTATGACTTTTAATATAACGCGAGCATCGTCGATCGGTCATAATTCTTCACTCCCGCCTTGATTCGTTTCTGAGTGTTTATTTATGACGTTGGACGATCCAACTCGTGATCCCTTTTGATATCGATGCAGTAGTCTTTGTAAACCATTGTTAATCCCACAAGGTGTTTCTGAACATCTATTTTGTTGGTGACCTGAATCCTTTAAGCATTTGAAGCAGATTTTATTTTCCCTCGCCCATAGGCAACGGTTTGTAATCGATAAATCATTGAATCGACCACAATGTATTATACTGTGTAATCCTTCATCGCAGAAGTGACAATTTTCACCATTTTTTTTACTTTTCGGTGACGTTTCTTTTTCGGAGCCTTTAGAAGTTCCGTACACTTTTTTTTGTCGTGGGAATCACCGCTTCATTCCTCGATAGTCATCTCTACGGTTTCGCGAATTTCGATCTTTCGATTGGGCACTATTATCGCGTTTCTTCTGCGAATCTCCACATGTTGGGTCAAAGGTTCCTGCCTTATAAGCTATTTCAGCTTCAAAAAATAGAAAATTAACCAGGGTTACGAGGGCAGGTTTGCCAGATTTTTGGTTGTCATTTAAATACCTATTATAATTGTAAATCATTGCATACGGTAGTTTTTGAGTGATCTCTCTTATTAAATCATTACTATGTAGTTAACCAGTGTGATTAGCAGCGTCTAATGCAGCTACAGAATTTTTAACATTTGTCGCAAACGTCACGAGATCTCCATTATTATGAAATATTTTATTGTATTGTTATTTAACCACTGTTAGGCGCTTTCCGCATTACGCCTTGCACTTCTCTCACGATTTCGCGATCGTCGTATTATGACTGATCAAAGATATTCTTTCTCGTTCGCTAATTCTATCGCTAGTTGTTGATTTACCATCTCTAACTCTAATCTTGCCCTTTCCTCTAACAATCTAGACTGTATTTCGAAACGCTTTTGCCCTGCACGTGTTTCTATTTCTACTCTCCTAACTGACGAGATAGCACTAACGGTCTCGATATTGTCAAGATCACTCCCGACCGCCGAATGTTCCACGTCATAATCACTTCACTGACCTCCCCGTACACTTCTTAACCCATCTAATGTCAACATGGATCTCGTATCGAGACTCATCCGTTCTGTACTACTACTACTACCGCGCTGTGGCAATCGACTTTCTTTTACATCATCTATTTGAAGGGCCTTATTAAGTCCTACTTTCAATTTCTACACGGGTTATAATAAATATGTTTCACCTTTATCATAATAAATATATTTAATTTATGTATAATAATGTAATTTACTAGTAACATTTTATTACAATATCCTTATTGTTCTTATTCTTAAGGTTATGTTATTCAGTGGTCACGTGCCCCATATACTTTTCTATGCAAAAACTTTACACTGAATAACATGACCTTAATGGTTATTTTCATTTTAAATTATATCAACCGTTTATAATCTGAATGAAGTTATGTTTTATATAAGCCTCATTTTGTCAAAAACACAACTATGCAATTATGTTCTCCATTATTTTCTACATTAATGACCATTTTAATGATTTTTTAGCTATTGAACTTTAAAGAGCAATATTAAATGTGGGGCGTTCCACGCGAAATCGGACAGTATTTGACTTTTGCATCTCAGATTTTTTTCAAATATTTTTTTTTCTTTTAGTGCTCATTGAAATAAGCTACCATGATTTTTTTCAAATTTTTTCATCAAGCCGTTTAAGAGATACAGGTTTTTGAAAAATCACGTTTTTTACGAAAATATTTTTTTGAAATGGTTATAACTCGGTCAAAAATTGACCAAATTTGAAGTTCTATATATGAAAATTTTTGTTTTTATACGTAGTTTTTGATAAACATATAAAAAAATTTATTTTTTAAATTTACGAAATTTTTTTTTAATTTTAAAAAAAAAATTTATTTTTAAAAATGTATGTATCGATCAATTTTTTTCAAAATTTTTTGCTAGAAACTAGAACTAAATTAACAATTTTTAGGCGTTATCTGATTGTGAGCAAACAATGGGATCTATTTATTTCAAATTTTTTAGTTTTTATATCCATATAATATAGCAAACAATAGGGCTTTTGAGCTAAAATTATTAATAACACAGGTCAACAAAAAAGTCTTACTTTTTTATGAGATACTATAGTGTCCATTAAAGAGGCTGAACACGATCTCGGGTCACAAAATTGGCCTTCACGTCAGGATTTTGAGAAAAGTGGGGGTAAAGATCCCAAAAAAAGTGTTTTTGAGGGTTTTCAAAATTTTTTTATCCTACACCTGACGCGCCAGAAACTTTTACATAGACTTAAATTGAAGCTTGAATTGTCCACTACAAGACCCATATCCGTAAAACCAAAAAAGATTAAAATTTTTTCAAAACATGGGGTTGAAGTTACTAAAAATGTGATTTTTAGGGTCGCTGATTATAATCATCAGATTATAACATTTTATAAGTTTCTGGCACGTCAGATTACAATCCGCGACCTCAAACACCCTTGAGTAACAATTTTCAAGCGAATCCAAAACAATTTTAAAAGTCCATTAAAGCAACCCAAAAAACCACTTTTTGGTAACTTCGACCCCATGTTTTGAAAAAATTTTTATCTTTTTTGGTTTTACGGATATGGCTCTTGTAGTGGACAATTCAAGCTTCAATTTAAGTCTATGTAGAAGTTTCTGGCGCGTCAGGTGTAGGATAAAAAAATTTTGAAAAACCTCAAAAACACTTTTTTTGGGGTCTTTACCCCCACTTTTCTCAAAATCCTGACGTGAAGGCCAATTTTGTGACCCGGGATCGTGTTCAGCGTCTTTAATGGACACTATAGTATCTGATAAAAAAGTAAGACTTTTTTGTTGACCTGTGTTATTAATAATTTTAGCTCAAAAGCCCTATTGTTTGCTATATTATATGGATATAAAAACTAAAAAATTTGAAATAAATAGATCCCATTGTTTGCCCACAATCAGACAACGCCTAAAAATTGTTAATTTAGTTCTAGTTTATAACAAAAAATTTTGAAAAAAATCGATCGATACATACATTTTTAAAAATAAAATTTTTTTTTAAAAATTAAAAACATTTCGTAAATTAAAAAAATAAATTTTTTATATTTTTATCAAAAACTAGGTATTAAAACAAAAATTTTCATATATAGAACGTCAAATTTGGTCAATTTTTGACCGAGTTATAACCATTTCAAAAAAACATTTTCGTAAAAAACGTGATTTTTCAAAAACCTGTATCTCTTAAACGGCTTGATGAAAAAATTTAAAAAAAATCATGGTAGCTTATTTCAATGAGCACTAAAAGAAAAAAAATATTTGAAAAAAATCTGAGATGCAAATGTCAAATACTGTCCGATTTCGCGTGGAACGCCCCATATATACAATCTGGCGTTATCTCAATTTTGACAAAATGTCATCCATGCCTCTACGCACCTCCTCCACAGATTACTAATTTATACTATTGCATTTATTTTGTTATTTAATGATATACTGTGTACAAATTTTCTTTAATCTGGTCATTCAACATACACATATACCTATATATATATACCTATATATATATATATATATATATATATATATATATATATATATATATATATATATATATATATATTCCTTTTCATAAGGAAAACATTTTCAATTATTACAGTTCAAGTTCAATATTTCTTCAATGTTTTATTTCAATAAGAATATTGTCTCTTTCAGAATACTGAGGATTCTTTCTATTTTCTAATTATCACATTCATAGAATGTTAGACAACAAGGATCAAGAAGGTTGCTCAATCGCATTCTGTATATCTATGTATCATAGTGACGTAGACTCTATAGTTATAACGATACTACCGACAACAGTGGTATATTATTCATCTACGGGGGGTTATCAGCTTTACATAAATACCCGGCGCCTCCACCTTCTTGTTACTTTCCCAAATACGACTTCTTGATTCCTCGCTAAACAATGATAGATAATATGAATAATAATACTAGAATGGACTTTTGGACTAAAGGAATAACTTTATTAGAACAGTAATGTAAATCTTTATTATAACGATTGAATTAACACAACTATACAGCAAATGATTATAATGATAGTAATAACCGAACTTAATGCGAATAGAGAGAGTCCTTATCTCAAACAATTACGTATTTTATTTCGAGATACATATCAATATAATAAGATCTTACTTTTATTTGTATGAACGTCACTCCATTCCAGTATCCAATTATCAACGGGTTCTTTTTACGAAACAACAATTAACAATTCGGCCCTGCCGCAATGAACCAGATGAGCATCGGGAGTGCAATAAGTGTGTATCACCGCCTAAATTATAAAACAACATGCTTGGATATTTTTTTAGATATTTCAAAAACTACTGAACGGATTTTCAATTTTTAAAGCTCAAATAAAAGCTGAGACTTTAAAGATTATGTTGCTAGAGTTTGAAATTTTTCTCTAAATTTTTCTAGAATGTGCAGCCACACAAACATGGTGCACAAAAATAGAAAATCTCTCAAAAATATCAAATAATTTTCATTTATATATCAAACGACGCAGAATTTAATTGGCTTTCAAACGATCCAACAACCAAGTTTCTACATTTTTTCAATAATAAAATATGTTAATTTAATTTCGGCACCAACTTTTCGTAGCTCGCCCGTCTTTCAAAATTGAAAATAAATTTTAATTTTTTGGAAAAAGGGCTGCTTTTTTTTAAACGAAAGCTGAGGTTTTTTCCTAAAAGGACATATAAATGAAAAAGTGGGACAAGAATGTTTAAACATTGAAAAAATGAATTTTCTCGTAAAATCCGAGTGTAGAGCGCTCCGGTGAGTAAAATCTCTGTTTTTCAATGTTTAAACATCCTTGTCCCACTTTTTCATTTATATGTCCTTTTAGGAGAAAACCTCAGCTTTCGTTTTAAAAAAAAGCTGCCCTTTTTTCAAAAAAAATTTATTTTTAATTTTGGTGTTCTTCGGGCAAAATTTTTTTTTTTTTAAATGCCCATTTTCAATCGAAAGAGGATGAAAAAACCTTTCCAAAATGTACCTTGCCAAATTTTCATGTTTAATACTTTAAGAGTAAAAAATTATTGATTGAATTTTAACGTAATGTGAAGGCTCACGTTAAGGCCCCTTTTAAAACCCGTAGCTCAAAAAAATTAGTAAAATTAAACATGCATTTTTATTCGTTATTTATCCTCATTTTGACATAGGTCAAAAAATAGGTCAATTTTGACATATGTTTTGATTTATGTTTTTGCCCTATAGGTAAAAAATAGGTCAAATTAGACACAGGTTTTGAGGTAATGTGAGGCCGTTATTTATCCTCTTTTTGACCTATTGGTCAAAAAATAGGTCAAATTAGACACAGGTTTTGAGGTAATGTGAGACCGTTATTTATCCCCTCTTAGACCTATAGGTAAAAAAATAGGTCAAATTAGACATAAATTTTAACGTAATGTGAGGCCGTTATTTATCCTCTTTTTGACCTAAAGGTAAAAAATTAGGTCAATTTTGATATAGATTTTAACGTAATGTTAGGCCGTCATTTATCCTCCTTTTGACCTATAGGCCAAAAAATAGGTCAATTTTGACATAGATTTTAACGTAATGTGAGGCCGTTATTTATCCTCTTTTTGACCTATAGGTAAAAAATAGGTCAATTTTGACATCGATTTTAACGTAATGTTAGGCCGTCATTTATCCTCCTTTTGACCTATAGGTCAAAAAATAGGTCAATTTTGACATAGATTTTAACTTAATGTAAGGCCGTTATTTATCCTCTTTTTGACCTATGGGTAAAAAATAGGCCAATTTTGACATAGATTTTAACTTAATGTAAGGCCGTTATTTATCCTCTTTTTGACCTATGGGTAAAAAATAGGCCAATTTTGACATAGATTTTAACGTAATGTGAGGCCGTTATTTATCCTCTTTTTGACCTATAGGTAAAAAATAGGTCAATTTTGACATCGATTTTAACGTAATGTTAGGCCGTCATTTATCCTCCTTTTGACCTATAGGTCAAAAAATAGGTCAATTTTGACATAGATTTTAACTTAATGTAAGGCCGTTATTTATCCTCTTTTTGACCTATGGGTAAAAAATAGGCCAATTTTGACATAGATTTTAACGTAATGTGAGGCCGTTATTTATCCTCTTTTTGACCTATAGGTAAAAAATAGGTCAATTTTGACATCGATTTTAACGTAATGTTAGGCCGTCATTTATCCTCCTTTTGACCTATAGGTCAAAAAATAGGTCAATTTTGACATAGATTTTAACTTAATGTAAGGCCGTTATTTATCCTCTTTTTGACCTATGGGTAAAAAATAGGCCAATTTTGACATAGATTTTAACTTAATGTAAGGCCGTTATTTATCCTCTTTTTGACCTATGGGTAAAAAATAGGCCAATTTTGACATAGATTTTAACGTAATGTGAGGCCGTTATTTATCCTCTTTTTGACCTATAGGTAAAAAATAGGTCAATTTTGACATCGATTTTAACGTAATGTTAGGCCGTCATTTATCCTCCTTTTGACCTATAGGTCAAAAAATAGGTCAATTTTGACATAGATTTTAACTTAATGTAAGGCCGTTATTTATCCTCTTTTTGACCTATGGGTAAAAAATAGGCCAATTTTGACATAGATTTTAACGTAATGTGAGGCCGTTATTTATCCTCTTTTTGACCTATAGGTAAAAAATAGGTCAATTTTGACATCGATTTTAACGTAATGTTAGGCCGTCATTTATCCTCCTTTTGACCTATAGGTCAAAAAATAGGTCAATTTTGACATAGATTTTAACTTAATGTAAGGCCGTTATTTATCCTCTTTTTGACCTATGGGAAAAAAATAGGCCAATTTTGACATAGATTTTAATGTAATGTGAGGCCGTTATTTATGCTCTTTTTGAGCTATAGGTAAAAAAATAGGTCAATTTTGACATAGATTTTAACGTAATGTGAGGCCGTTATTGACATGGATTTTAACGTAATGTGAGGCCGTTATTTATCCTCTTTTTGACCTATAGGTAAAAAATAGGTCAATTTTGACATCGATTTTAACGTAATGTTAGGCCGTCATTTATCCTCCTTTTGACCTATAGGTCAAAAAATAGGTCAATTTTGACATAGATTTTAACTTAATGTAAGGCCGTTATTTATCCTCTTTTTGACCTATGGGTAAAAAATAGGCCAATTTTGACATAGATTTTAACGTAATGTGAGGCCGTTATTTATCCTCTTTTTGACCTATAGGTAAAAAATAGGTCAATTTTGACATCGATTTTAACGTAATGTTAGGCCGTCATTTATCCTCCTTTTGACCTATAGGTCAAAAAATAGGTCAATTTTGACATAGATTTTAACTTAATGTAAGGCCGTTATTTATCCTCTTTTTGACCTATGGGAAAAAAATATGCCAATTTTGACATAGATTTTAATGTAATGTGAGGCCGTTATTTATGCTCTTTTTGAGCTATAGGTAAAAAAATAGGTCAATTTTGACATAGATTTTAACGTAATGTGAGGCCGTTATTGACATGGATTTTAACGTAATGTGAGGCCGTTATTTATCCTCTTTTTGACCTATAGGTAAAAAATAGGTCAATTTTGACATCGATTTTAACGTAATGTTAGGCCGTCATTTATCCTCCTTTTGACTTATAGGTCAAAAAATAGGTCAATTTTAACATAGATTTTAACTTAATGTAAGGCCGTTATTTATCCTCTTTTTGACCTATGGCTAAAAAATAGGTCAATTTTGACATAGATTTTAACGTAATGTGAGGCCGTTATTTATCCTCTTTTTGACCTATAGGTCTAAAAATAGGTCAATTTTGACATGGATTTTAACGTAATGTGAGACCGTTATTTATCCTCTTTTTGACCTATAGGTAAAAAAAATAGGTCAATTTTGACATAGATTTTAACGTAATGTTAGGCCGTCATTTATCCTTCTTTTGACCTATAGGTCAAAAAATAGGTCAATTTTGACATAAGTTTTGACGGCCCCTTTGGGATAGGGCGGCCTTACAGAATCTTGAAACAGCGGCGGCGGCGGCGATATCTTTTTGTAATATAGGTAGATAGATCTATATATGACGCGATATGAAGAAAGGGACCTATGAAGCCGAGCAATACCAATCGGCTGGTGAGAGTCATCCCCACCATATTGAAGTATCTCTCCATCGCCTTCCATGCGAGAGTCTAATGTGTGTGACGCTTGGAAGGAGAGAGACTTCGATATGGTTGGGATGACTCTCACCAGCCGGTTGGTATTGCTCGGCTTCTTAGGTCCCTTTCTTAATATCGCGTCATATATATATATATATATATATATATATATATATATATACTAGGGGGGCTTCGCCCCCCTGCACGCTTCGCGCGCCAACCCCCAGATTTTATATTTACTTCTATTTATGGATAATATTCATATTGTAAAATGCGATCTTATGATATTAGCCATTCTCAAATTTTCAATCGTTGTCATCAATTTTGAAGTAACATACCAGCCTGCAAGTAAAAAAAAATTTTGGATAGGCTTTGACGTCCTATTTCGCGCTTCTATTTGAGGGGGCAAGCTCTGACCTGTTGGTAAAACACAGATTAAATTGTAACGTAATGTGAAGGCTCACATTAAGGCCCCTTTTAAAACCCGTAGCTCAAAAAAATTGGTAAAATTAAACATGCATTTTTATTCGTTACTTATCCTCTTTTTGACATAGGTCAAAAAATAGGTCAATTTTGACATATGTTTTGATTTACGTTTTTGCCCTATAGGTAAAAAAATAGGTCAAATTAGACACAGGTTTTGAGGTAATGTGAGGCCGTTATTTATCCTCTTTATGACCTATAGGTCAAAAAATAGATCAAATTAGACATAGATTTTTACCCAATGTGAGGCCGTTATTTATCCTCCTTTTAAACCTATAGGTCAAAAAATTGGTCAATTATGACATAAGTTTTGAGGTAATGTGAGGCCATTATTTGTCCTCTTTTTGACCTATAGGTAAAAAAATAGGTCAATTTTGACATATATTTTAACGTAATGTGAGGCCGTCATTTATCCTCTTTTTGACCTATAGGTCAAAAAATAGGTCAATTTTGACATAAGTTTTGACGGCCCCTTTGGGATAGGGCGCCCTTACAGAATCTTGAAACAGCGGCGGCGGCAGCGATATATTTTTGTAATATAGGTAGATATATATATAGATATATATATAGATATATATATATATATATATATATATATATATATATATATATATATATAGATATATATATATATATATGTGTGTGTGTGTGTGTGTGTGTGTGTTTTGCCAGTCGGGACAGAAGTGAAAAAACTATTGCCAAATATTAATGACGTATAAATAAAATCTACGTGTTCTCTTACAAAGTATATTTTGTGGTTCTTAATAGTGTAGTAGTCAACTCAGTGCTACAAAACATTACAAATGGCTATTATATTCTAAGCCTTTAATTAATAACACGACATAAGAACAAATAAGTACGAGTGAAAGTTATCGAAAATTATAATTTCATCAACGAGACCTCTAAATTCAACACGACCATCATTATCAGTAAAGACTGGGAGGATTTCAATAAAGGAGAGAAGAACACTATCAAGAAGCCTAAGGCAATTATCATCAAAAACAAACAACAAGCTGCATCAAACTCACTATTATCTACACTGTCAACGGACACACAAAAGAAAGTTTTAACAGTAACCATACAAAAATAAAAAAAAGAATGCCTAAAAACGAGCCCAGAAAAACAAGATTTCATCACAACATGTAATGATGATATGGAAATAGACGACTCAGACAACGATCATCTTCACAATCTACATAATAATGACAATACTAAGACTAAGACACTCTTACCTACTGACGAAATGATTATTAATAAACATGCTAGCGATTTACAAAACGAGTGTAACTCAACTCAAAACCCACAAGCAACCTTACTAATTTTATCTAATTCACTAAATACAAAAGAAAATACATTAATAATAATAATACACGTGGTACAATCAACAAACAAAATCAACAATCAAGAATTAAACACCGAGACGAAACTAAAATAAACGAGACAAATACTCCCCAACAGCATGAAATAAAGATTATTGACAAGGAGATTCAAAGACAGGAGGAATTTACTACCTCAACCATGGATAAAGAAGTATCGAAGCAGAATGAAGATAAAACACGACCAATAGTCCAGCAGAGGTCATATCAAAAGAAAAAGGAAAAATGCAGCAACGAGAAAGAAGAGACCCAAAGAGGTACATTAAAGAAATCAACACAAATCATTAAGTACATGAAGCACAATCAACATTAACACCAGGAACGCCAGCATCAACAGCAGGAGTGTCAGGACAAACAACATATAACGGAGAAACACCACCAAAGCTATCACAAAAACAAGTGAATGTCAATCAAAAAAATAATCAGGTAACGAACAATATTAAATTTAAAACAAACTTACCTCCAAAAATCATTCATATCAGTAAAATCAACATTTTAACAAACATAATTTTAAAAATTATAACAATTCAAAATTTTATATTTAAGGGGAGATTCCACTGATTTTTTTTTTGAATACCGAAATTTTTTTTTTTTAATTTTTGGTTAGTATGATTATCTAAAAATACGGGAAAAATAGTCTGAAGCGATAAGAATAGACTCGCTAGCAGGAGAGTAGGAATAACATCACCTTTCCACCTCGAAAATTCATGTTTTTTCATTAATTACCTAACTGCAATTTGTTTATTTTTAAATTTACATTTTTTCTTTTCGCACCGCTTGAAAGAGTAGTTCTTAAGTAATAAGAAATGTCTACTGTTACGTATCAAAGGTTATGTATATAACTTTAAGTTAAATTTTTGTATATTTGGTCCTTCAAACTTTATACGCGTTTTTCTCGAAACTACACATTTTCAACTTGTTTACACTCTCATTTTTACAATTTTCAACGAAATAACTTGCAATTTGGACAGCATGCTCCTTGAATGTGTAGTTTTCGTGTAAACTAGGATATTTAAGATCCATTAATATTTATAAAAGTTATTAACAATTTAAGTTGCAAAATTATGGTCGAAAAATTAAAAAGTCTGCCATTTGGTTATTTTTCAATAAATTTTTTTTGTTCTAGTTTACACGATAGCCATAATGGTATAGATTAAGAAAATTTTTGACTTTTTTAGTTTAGATTAATTGTCGCCGAGAAAAAATGTAAACAACTTTTAGAGGGGACCACTTTCGGCAGCCATTTTCTAAGACTCCATTAAAAAAATAAATAAATAAAAAATGGTTTTTATTACTGTAACACAAGTATTTTATGGTAAAAAAAGTTTAACTAAGAAATGTTTATTTTACTACCTATAAAAAAATTTTTTAAAAAAACCTTAATTTCTGTGGAATCTCCCCTTAAGGGGCACACCTAGTGTGAGTGACTGAAAAAAACGGTGACTTTCAGGAATTTTTTTCAGGGAAATTATTGCATCTAATTTTTATAAGTTTTGTACATGTCCATTTGAATAAATAGTGAACATTTTGTAATTTTTTAAAAGAAAAATATCTTTTTTTTAAAGAGTTATTCGCTATATAAAAAAACCAGTTTTCCCACTTTAAATTTGAGAATAACAGTCAATTAATGTTTTTTTTTCTCCTTCGCTTGTTTTCGTCGTCTAGATTATCATTTTTTAAACCTCCAGTTTTTATCATTGTTAAGCCATTTAATAATTATAATTAGATGTAGTTTTTAGTTTTGACTTGTGGTTGGATATATCATATGTAAGGTGTAAGCAATAGTTTCTTATCAAGTCAATTTTCAAATTGACTTGATAAGAATAATAAATATTTTGACGAAAATTGGGACGTGGAGATAGGAAGGGGAAATAGAGGACCCAAGGAAAAACAATCGGAAAAGGTAGTGAGTGTTTTGGGTTTGACCTAAAAGGTTGAGAAATTGAAAAGTCTACTGTGGACTGACCGCGTGTTTAAGCCTGAAGTGGAATAAGCGATAATATACTAAGTGTTAGTTATAAATATACATTAGTTTGATAAATGTTAATTGTTGTTTCGTGAAAAGAACCCGTTGATAATTGGATACTCGAATGGAGTGACGTTCATACAAATAAAAGTAAGATCTTATTATATTGATACGTATCTCGAAATAAAATACGTAATTGTTTGAGATAATGACTCTCTCTATTCGCATTAAGTTCGGTTATTACTATCATTATAATCATTTGCTGTATAGTTGTGTTAATTTAATCGTTATAATAAAGATTTACATTACTGTTCTAATAAAGTTATTCCTTTAGTCCAAAATTCCATTCTAGTATTATTATTCATATTATCTATCATTGTTTAGCGAGGAATCAAGAAGTCGTATTTGGGAAAGTAACAAAAAGGTGGAGGCGCCGGGTATTTGTGTAAACATGCTTGGACATTTTTTTAGATATTTCAAAAACTACTGAACGGATTTTCAATTTTTAAGGCTCAAATAAAAGCTGAGACTTTAAAGATTATGTTGCTAGAGTTTAAAATTTTTCTCTAAATTTTTCTAGAATGTGCAGCCACACAAACATGGTGCACAAAAATAGAAAAATTAATCAATTTTTTTTCAAAATCTTTTAGATGATAAAATCTCTCAAAAATATCAAATAATTTTCATTTATATATCAAACGACGCAGAATTTAATTGGCTTTCAAACGATCCAAGAACCAAGTTTCTACATTTTTCCAATAATAAAATATGTTAATTTAATTTCGGCACCAACTTTTCGGAAAAACGATAAAAATCACAAAAACTTAAATTTTTATTGTGATAATCTTGTTCCCTGATGTCAAAACTATAGAAATATTGCTTTACAATAGTTGAATGTGGTGTACACTCTTTAAAAAAAGTGTTTTTTTAGGAACTCCATTGCGGTGTTTTTGACAATCTGGGCTTCGGCGCATGGAGCGCCATTTGGATCGCCCTGCCAGTGAAGTGGTTAATTAAATTAACAGCGGCTAGTTTCGCTAAGTAAACTGGTTTTAAATAAGTGTCAATATATTTTTGTTCAAAACACATTTTTTCATTATAAACATTAATTTTTTGTTGGAAAAAAAATTTTTAGGTTTGAACTTAGAAATTTTTGCTCATATAATTATTGATGTAGGTCCCCGAAAACTGAAAAGCCCAGGTAGGGCCCAGCTCACGCTCACTTATAATATTCTTTAGCCTGATCGGATCCCATCATGGGTGGGTCAATAGACAAAATCAAAAATTCTTCCGAAAAATGTTAACAATTTTTTTTATTGTTTATTTATAACAATTGTCAATTCATGTAGGAAGATGACCACAGTTTTATCAAAGTTTTATTATTAAGTAATAAAGAAATATTAAACTAATTAATCATTTTCATTCTAAGTGATTTTTGTTATTGATAAATTTTACTACTGCTATATTGCAGTCTTCATCTGCTGAAATAAATAATTGTTAATTAATTAACTCGTGACACAAAGTACCTAGAAACTTGCAGTTTTTTTTACTAATTTTTCTATTAACTAATACGAACCGCATAAAATAAAAATAATTTATATTTTTAACAATTCAAAAATTGTTTAAACAAATGATTCTTATTTTCTATTAATTTTTTATACAAACAACGTAGAAACTTGCAGTTTTTTTCTAATTTTACAATTACTACCACTACTCTGATTAGCTAATTGCAAAATAAAAAAAATTGCATCTTTCTAGATCATGCTATGAGTTAAGAGTTAATAAATAACAACAATTATTTGTTAAAACATTTGAAGAATTGTTAAAATCATAAAACATCTGAATGATTTACTTCTAAGATTAGTTAATAAATAACAACAATTGTTTGTTACAACAATATCTTAATTGTAAAAACCATAAATTATCTTTATTTCATGTCATTTGTATTAGTTAATTGCAAAATTAGAAAAAAATTGCAAGTTTCTAGGTAGTTTGTGTCAAGAGTTATTAATTAACAACAATTATTTGTTTAAATAACTATGAAAATGTATTAAAAATCGTTATACTTTGATGAGTTAATTTTTAAATAAATAAATTCAGCTAGATAAACTTTAAAATTTTTGTAAAAGTAAATTTCTGTTAGTGTACTACAATAAAAGTTTTTAATTGTTAACAACAATAAATTGTTTAAACAAATAATGATTATTATTGTTATGAATTAATTGTAGAATGATTTATTATCAATAATTATATTATATTTTAAGACTTCTTTATAACAATTTTAATATTTAAAAAAAAATGGGAAGCTCAGGTGGGGCTCATCTGGCCCCCACTTTTTAACTGGGCTATAACTTGCGCAGATTTCCACACGGGTATGTACGAAATAAATGCTTTAATTGTTACTTTTGGCAAATTAAATAAATTTTTTTTCTAATTGCACTTTAATTAACGATCAATTCAACTCAATTCTTACACAAATTATCTATAGTATATTGTTTATCTAGGGAGGAAAACGGTTGAATAGAAATAAAAAAGTTAGTTACGTTTGTTACGTAACTGTTGAATGTAAATAAAAAAGTTAGTTACGTAAATCACGTAAGTAACTTACCTAACATCAGATACGTAAGTTACGTTACTAACATCACATACGTAAGTTACGTTACTAACATCACATACGTAAGTTACGCCAGTCTTTTTAGTTACGTAACTCACGTAACTGATTCACTAATGGTCATACTTTGATTTATACTTCGCACCTAATAATAATATTACCGAGAAGGTAAGTTACTTTTCCTCCCGGCTAATTACGTTTTGACGCTTGAAAGTAAATTTTTGAAGTCTTGGTTTTTTTGTTATATCTTTTTCAAAATTACTTGGAGTCATTTCAATATATTTCGACTAAAGTTGTTGCCGACTAATTTTAAAAAATTGTAATATTTTGCAGGAATGATTTTAAAGATATTAGGATTACCGAACAAAACGAATTTTTAAAATATTTTTTATATTTATTGTAAAATAAGCATCTAAAGTATATGTGACGCGATACGAGAAAAGGGACCTATCGATAAAAAAATCATTTTTGAGTTTTTAGTCGTTTTCCATAGATTTTGAGTTGCTCTTTCACGTAAAAAAATCAGAAGTTAAAAATCTGAAATAGTTTTAATAATATAAAGCCTGCAAGTTGAACGTGTCCTGGTAAATACACGGGTTTTCTGCTTCTGGCGTCACTTTAAACGCTCCCCCTATAATATTCTTTTTTGAGACGATAGGTCCCTTTTCTTGTGTCGCGTCACATATGAAGTCGTAAAAACTGTCACATTTTCATCTATTAGAAAATATTAAAGAAAACACATAATTTATTATAAAAACGTAAAAAAATTAGATTTTACTAAGAATGAATTATTATATTATTATAAATTAATAGAAACAATTATTAATAAGAAATATTAAATAAAAAATGATTCTAAAGTTTACCTGGTAATTAACCTATTTTTGCAAATTTCATTCAGTAAATGTGAGAAATAGAAATCATTAAATTGAATAAAAGCTTATGAAATATAAAGTACCTGTGATTAACTTTTAGTTTTTCTTAACACTTTCTTCCTTTTTTTCTTCATAAATGTTAAAAAATAAGCAATTAAGACTGGCACTTTGCTTATTTTCACGATTTTAAAATGTAAATAACTTCTGCCCAGAAAAATAAAAAATTACGAAAATTGGGCAATAATTAATTGATCACAAGATACACTCACTGGAAAAAGATTTTCTTTGGTCCCGAAGTTATTTTTTGAAATAATTAATTTTAAACTTTTCACTATTTTTTTTTAAACTGAAGTTGATTCAAAACGATTAAACAAGAAGAGCTAACTTCGTAATTTAAAAAACACATACGTTAACCTGACAAAAATAGTAGAAACTTTAAAGTTAAATAATTCGGAAAATAGCTTCGGGACCAAAGAAAATCTTTTTCCAGTGAGTGTATCTAGTGATCAATTAATAATTGCCCAATTTTCGTAATTTTCCATTTTTCTGGGCAGAAGTTATTTACATTTTAAAATCGTGAAAATAAGCAAAGTGCCAGTTTTAATTGCTTAGTTTTTAACACTAGCTGTCTACGCGCGCCTTGGCGCGCGTGAAGTTTCTTTACATTTGGACAAGTAAAAATCTCTTGCTTCTAAATCCAATCAGAAATGAAAGATCTATTAGGCGTCTCGAAACACAGATCTAGAATAGAGATTTTTGTTGTTGCATAAAAACAGTTACAACTAATTATTACTTTACCAAACCACATAAAATTATTTAAAGAATAATTAAATAAATATAAATTTACTTTTCGCATAAAATATTATTTATATTGATATCAAAATATGCTTTATAATAATTGTTAAAATAAGATTGTGTATTATTTATTGGTACAAATTTTCAAGACCTATATTCTTTTCTTGTTATAGAATAATTATAGAACGTGTTCATTGGGCTTTTTCTTTAAAAATAGGGGAGACCGGGGCTAAACTGGACGAATTTGTTCTTCGGCCAAAAAACTCATACAAAAAAATTTTTTTTTGCTAAAGAGTAATATACCGTTTTGAAGCTTGTACCTTCACCTACAAATCGCACTTGTTCGATGTAGAAAAACTACAGTAGCTTTGGAGATATGTTGCTTCGAAGATGACTACCTCAAAAACAAAAATCCGAAAATTGGTGGGGCTAAACCGGACACCCCATGGGGATAAATCAGACACGGCTATTTAATTAAAGAATAAGACACAAATTTTCGTTTTTTTTTGTAGAAAAGTCAAATCAATTCTTCTCTTATTTAAATGTAGGTAGTTCTATACAAAGAATATAATATAAAATGTAAAATCGGTAATTAATATAATATAAAATGAATTACAGTTTTCAGACTTGTCTATTTGCAGCAACTCGCTTGCAAATTCGAGTTTTAAAATAAATTCTTTATTTATTTAGTTTTAAAGTGGTTCTATGCAAATAATATAATATAAAATAGTTAATTAATATAAAATAAATTAAAGTATTCAAAGATTTAGTTGTTTTTTATCACGATGTCCGATTCAGCCCCACACCGTCATCTAATAATTAAACTGCAATATATTTTTTTCTTCTTAACGTTTTTCATTAAACTCTTTTTCTACTAAACTCAGTACACCATGAGCTAAAAGAAAAATTGCTGTGTGATATTTGGACTTTAATTTTAACGATAAAAACCCTAAAAAATGAGAAAATTTTTTTACTTTTACCCAAAAAAATGACATTTTCACATATTAACGGCAACTATTACTACAAGAAAAATGATACGTCCCTAAAACCTCATGCAGCATTTGCATCAAGAAATTGTGCGTACATAGGTTATTTACACGGTTTGAAATTCTTTACGGTTTCGGAAATATTTGACTTGTCCGGTTTATCCAAGGTCTCCCCTACAATAATACGTAATCGGACTAAATTTGGTTCCGACTGTCTGTTTGATTTTTCCTTAAGAAAAGTTCTAATAATTTTGGATAAAACATATACTTAACACCGTCAGAAGTGAGAAACTATCAATTTTTTGGTGAATGGAAAACAAAAAAAAATTAATAAAAACTGAATTTTTTTTATATAATTATTAAAAAATTAAAAAATTGTGGAAAGAATAAGTTCTTATAGAAGTGATTTGGCTAAAATTTTATTCAGATATTTTGATAGAAACCTCATTTCTAACGTTTAACAAAAATTTGAATAAATTATTAACCCTAACGGGCTCGAGTTCGTTTTTCCGCCTGCGCGTACAAGCCGGGCCCCAGGGACCCGGTATTTAAAATCGATAGAAATAAAAAATTTGATAGTAAAATTGTTAATATTTTTTATCTAACATATAATTGTATCATTTTAGAGAAATTATTTTAAAAAATAGTTTTAAAAACAACATTATTTATTATAAAAAAAAAATAAAAAATATAAAGAACAAAAAAATATTTTCAGACATCAAATTTGTAATCAGCGACCCTAAAAACCCCCGAGTACCGATATTAAAGAAAATCTGATCGATTTTCTGTTCTTTAACTTTTAGGAATGGAATTTTCCAAAAAACGTACAACACGCACTATATTTTTCGCACCACGTCACTTCCGGAATTATTTGGGATATGTTTACACTTATTACAGTAGGTGATGTTGAAACATTACAAAATAATGCAATATTGCAGAAAAATTACTAACTTTTTATACGCAATTATAACCCGGGTCCCTCGGACCCGGCTTGAGTCTTTACGTAAGTTCGACTTAAAAGGGAATTTTCCAGAGTATTTTATGAATTAAAAATTCTACACAAAAGTGAAAAATGTGTGTTTTTGCGCCCTTAAGTCTAATGTGAAGTTGATTTTCTAATAATATTTTCTTAACCGGAAGTAGAAAAAAAAACTTTTCTCCGGGTCCGAGGGACCCGGCTCGAGCCCGTGAGGGTTAACGAATAAACGCTTTTTAATGGTCCTAAGCTTATTTAAAAATATTTAAATATTTATACTTTGTATATACTTATCGATTCGTCTTGACATAAAAATTTCAATTTTATTATATATGAATTTAGATTTTGAAAAAAAATTTTTTTTTACTTGAACAAGTTTTTGAAAAAAACAACTGTAAAATTTTTTGTGTGGGATATATTCTATATTCCTTTTGTCCATTTTGAAAGATTAATGTGATAAATAAGCCCTCAAAATTTCATCCGAATTCAAGAAAATCTATGGAAGGTATCATGTTCACACGAAAGCAAGATCTATAAACAGATACACAAATTGTTTAATACATTTTAGAAAATTTTATTATTTAAAGGACTACATAGTTTTTTCACGAGAAATAAAAATCAATTATAAGTAAATAAGCATCAAAATATAATAATATTGTTTATTGTTTTAAGACCTAAAAATCTATACACAATGAAGTTACATGGAATCAATTTATGTTAAAGTTTAAAATGTAATTTTAAAATATAGTAATTTTAAAAAATAAATAAAAAATACACTCGACTTAAAATATTAAATTAATAAATAAAAAATATTGGAAATTATATATTTTTAAATTTGGAAATGAAACTCAAAAATGCACTTTTTTGGGAATAAAATGTAAATTATTTATCAAAAATAAGGTAAGAAAATGGAAAAAATGTATAAATTAGAGTTTTGCAGATACTTCAATTTTGCGTAAACTCGAAATTGGAATAAAATCATTCCTTCATATTAATTCTCATTGAAAGGATAGAATATTTGAAATTTGCACACATATTTTTACATTTTAAAAAACTTGTTTAAAATTGTAATCAAAAAATATATAATTTACTATTTTTGCAGTTATTATCAAATTAAATTCCTTTAAAAATATGGTTATGAAATAAAAAAAATTTATAATGATGTTGAATTTATCACTTGGTTAAAATTGTTTAATTGAGAGATGAAATATTATCAATCTTGTCTTCGTCCAGCAATGTACACGTTCATTTGATTGAACAAATTTTGTGACATTTTTTTCGTTTCTGAAGAAGACGACTGTGTCGTTGAAACGTAAACAGATTGTTTTTTATTCGAACCTAACTTGGATAGATTGATAATATTTCATATCTCAATTAAAAAAAATTATATTGAATTCATTTCATTAATTTATTCTAATATATGTCACTGAGAATACAGAAAACCATGATGCTCAAACCAAAAAAAGTAGGCGTTACTTTCTTAACTGTTCGTTTCTCTCTCGCTTCTACTCTAAACTAAATGAAAAGACGATACTTCCCACTCCTTCTCTGTATCATGTTTTCTCTCTTATATACTCTGACAAACTTCTCTCTCCAACTCTTCTCTGTCATCAAAAGCACAGCAGGAGGGCGGACGGAATTCTTGCGGACAGAATGAATGAAAGAATACGGAGATTAATATATATAATAATAATAATTTATGAAGAAAAAAAGGAAGAAAGTGTTAAGAAAAACTAAAAGTTAATCACAGGTACTTTATATTTCATAAGGTTTTATTCAATTTAATGATTTCTATTTCTCACATTTAGTGAATAAAATTTGCAAAAATAGGTTATTTACCAGGTAAACTTTAAAATCATTTTTTATTTAATATTTCTTATTAATAATTGTTTTTACCAATTTATAATAATAAAATAATTAATTCTAAGTGAAATCTAATTTTTTTACGTTTTTATAATAAATTATGTGTTTTCTTTAATATTTTCTAATAGATGAAAATGTGACAGTTTTTACGACTTCATATACTTTAGAAGCTTATTTTACATTAAAGATAAAAAATATTTAAAAAATTCGTTTTGTTCGGTAATCCTACCCTACACTGAGAAAATTTTGGGGACAATACTGCTCTGGTAGGTGTGACCGCTACGTTAAATCATGAGCTGGAGCGCAACTTTACCTACGATTTGCAGCCGCCCGGTAAAAAGTAAAGGAGCATTCAGACCTCTGCAGGCTGTCTGTCTGCACAGCCAGAAGCAATGATAGTAAGGAAGAAGGTGTAAAAAATTTGAATTTCCTTACTCTTTTACTCTTGTAACCATGGCTACCTGCAGACAGACAGACAGACTACAGAGGTCTGAACGCTTTATAAGAATCTGTTCTCATGGCTACCTGCAGACAGACAGACAGACTGCAGAGGTCTGAACGCTTTATAAGAATCTGTTCTCATAGACTTTACTCCGTGCTCATGGAACTGATTCTTATCTCTCAAAAGTCAAATTCAGCCCCGTGAGGAGTAGATGCTGCCTTTTGCGGAGCGGCTGCGAATCGTGGACAGAGATCGGCAGCAACTCTCATGAATTTCCGCAGAGTCCCCAAAATTTTCTCAGTGTAGTAGAAAAATTTAATGGAAATCTATATACATGCTAGCGCCACAAGTCCCTGTTAAAAATCCCAGCGAAAGATCTTATACAGGATTCTGTTCCAGGAATATTCGTAAGATCCTTTGCAAGTTCGTACATAAGAACGCTACTACCCAGGGTTCCCTAATGAACCTTAATAAGATCAAGCGTGTTATCCTTTGTACCGAAACAAACAACAACACAGCTTCTTGGGCAGTTTCCTTTGTAAAATCATTTGTAAGATCTTGCATTAACAATAATTTGGAAGTAAAAAACTCAGCTTAAAATCCCCGTACAGGATCCTCTAGGGATCCTGTGCAGGTTCCGATGCAGGAACTTTAACATTTTATTAAATGTTCCTGCAAGGGTACTGTACAGGAACACTTGTAGGATCCTCTACAGGAAACTTTTTAATTTTTTAAATGTTAAGTTTTACATGTTTTTTTAATGTTACGCAGCATTTGACAGACATAACCTTCATACTTTAATATGTTAAACCCGTATAACACTATTGGACAGAAAAATGGTTTGCGCATTCGAAAAACTCATAGAAAACTACTGCGCAGGAGTTAAAAATATAAATAAACTATTAGTGGTAAAGTAAATGATCATGGGAAGGTGAAGAATTGAAAAAATTCAATGTATCGTCAAAATTGCGACGTTTCGTTGGCTAAGGTTTGCCAACCTCATCAGGCTAAATTTATTCAAACAGAAAAACACTTCAATATTTATAAAGGTTTAAAACAACACTATACACTATACTAAAATATGTTTAAAGAATGTCCTACCAGATTCGTTAAAACATAAAAATCGCGTTCTAACTCGTCAATACAAAAAAGATTTCATTGAAAAAATATTTCTTTATAAGAATTTTTCCACATGTATCAAAATTAAGAATGAAAAGTTTCTTCATATGAAAGGAAGACATTTCAGCACACTAGTTCAGTGTCAACTGAAATAAATTAAAATTTGCTATTTCGAGAAAGTCAAAAGAATCAAGATAAAGAAAAAGTCGATGAACTGAATGTAAACACAGTTTTATCATAGAGGGAGCAAGATGTGTTATTGTTGTGTCATTATAGACAAGAGTCTAAACGTCTGAGAAGAGGAAAAAAAGTTCTGTTTAGAGTGAAAATATCTTCCTTTCTATTAATAGTGGAATGATTTGTTTTTATGTGGATCATTTCAGATATTCGTCGTTTTATAAAATTTGGTTCATTGTCCAAAATTTTAGCATTTTCCCAATCGAAGTCATGATTACAATTAATTTGATGACGGTAAACTACAGAGTTATCATTTACTTTTTTATGTTCATTTATGCGAGTCAACAATGATCGTTTTGTTTCACCTATATATGTTGCAGGACAATCTTTACAGTCAAACTTGTATACAACATTTGTTCTGTCCCATTTTTTTGATGAATCTTTACCAAGTCTAATTATAGAATTGGAGCTTTTATTAATAAGTGGAATCGCAGTAAAATGAAACTCTTTGAGAATATTTGACAACTTAAAGAAACATTTTTCATTGAACGGTAAACAAACCTTCGAGATTTGACTGTAAATACTAATTTTATTTCGATTATTGTTATTATTATTATTAGCCTGAGAAAATTTTATATGGTTTGTACGAATTTTTATATGTTTGTCAATAAAATCCAAAGGATAGTTATTGTTTTTTAAGATGGATCTTATCTTTTTTAAGTTATCAAAATGAAACTCTTTGTTGGACAATGAAATCGCTCTATCAACTAGATTGTATACAATATTCTTTTTTTGTTGGATTGGATGATCTGAAAAATAATTAATGAGTCTATCCGATGAAGTCGGCTTTTGATACCAATTTGTGACAATTTTGTTGTTTTTTCTAGTAAGTTTTAAATCAAGAAAATTAATTGAGTTATCCTTTTCTTTCTCAATAGTAAATTGTAATTTTTGATTGTAAGCATTAAAAGTATTGATGACTATGTTGACATGTTCTTTTTTTACCGCTAATATTGTGTCATCAACATATCTAAAATAAAAAAGGGGGGCACAATTGTGCTCCTCCTTTAATTTTGTTAAACAGTCAGTTTCCAGATCATCCATGACAATGTCTGAAACAAAGGATGAAATTGGTGAACCCATAGGTGTACCATAAATTTGTCGATAAAATTTTTCTCCAAGAGAAAAATAGGTGTTGTTAAATACAAATTTAGTACAGTCGATAATATCTGAGAAAAGAATCTTACATTTTTGTCTTATAGAATGAATACGTCGATCTAAACTCTGAATGACCAGTTCACAAGAAACGTTTGTAAACATAGAACTTACGTCGAGAGAAATAAAAGTATAGTTATCGTCCATAACAAGGTTGTTCAGTTTATTTTTAAGTTTTAAACTATTATTAATATGTGAACGAGGTAGAGTAATACAATTTTTTAATGAATTATACAATATTTTTGCAAGAAAATGTGTTGGACTGTTTATTAGAGATATAATTGGACGAAGTGGAACATTTTCTTTGTGTATTTTTGGAAGTCCATATGCCTTCGCTAATACAGTGTCAGTCAGGGTCAATTGATTAGGATGGTAGTTTTTGTCGAGAAATTCATTTTCATTCAGATATTTTAAAATGCTTGATGTTTCTTTGATTAGTTTTTTAAGCGGATTCTTTTTAATAAGTTCGTATGTTGACACGTCAGAAAACATATCCGACATTTTTTTATTGTATTCAGACTTTTTTATGAGTACAGTCACGTTGCCTTTATCGGCTGGAGTGAAAAAAACATCAGGATTACTTTTTAAAAAACTTTTTGTGCTTTGTAATTTTTTAGCAAATGACCTGTCTTGGTTTTTAGAAAGATTTTTATTATTCAAATTACTTAACAGGACATCCGAAAATTGTCCCCTTAAGTCATTCTTAGAGTTTTCATTAATGTCAAGTATAGATAAAGAAGACTCCAGGTTTTTAATAGAATTTACAACATCTTTTTTGCCAATATTTTCTGTAAAACAGAAATTAGGGCCAAGAGATGCAACTTCCACCACTTCTAAAGGAACTTCAATATCAGTCAAATTTTTATACCAAGAATCCCGGCTAAATTGAGGTATATTAAGTTGTTTTTTTGTTAATATTTTTAATTTATTTTTATGAATGTTGTTATGAGAATTTAAAATACGAGTAAATTTTATCTTAGAAAACTCAAAAAATCTTTCACAAGACAGGACATCAAAATTAGTATTTACAATCTTTTCTCTATAGTTGTTCAGACATTTTTGTAAAAAAGCGACATGTAAATGAATATCATTGATTTCGATGTTAAGAAGTTTTTTCAGGTAGGATACATTTAAATTAAAAAAAGTTTTTTTACAAGACTTACTGTAGAAAGAAGTAGTGTTTAGACGTCTTTGTATATTGATAATGTGTTGAGGGAAGACGCCGTTATTTCTACAGCTCAAGAGAAAAACTCTTTTTGAAAGTGCTGTTGCCAGTTGTTTGCTAATTTATGTCCATTTCTTTAAGAGACATTTGAAGAGTGTGCCATATTTTTCACCAATATATGTGAAAAAGGAAGTTGATGAAGAGTCTATCTCCGATCCAAGACTCAAATTTATTGAGTGATAAGCGTTAAATCCTTCTATAGTTTAATTGTTAGTGGTTAAGTAAATGATCATGGGAAGGTGAAGAATTGAAAAAATTCAATGTATCGTCAAAATTGCGACGTTTCGTTGGCTAAGGTTTGCCAACCTCATCAGGCTAAATTTATTCAAACAGAAAAACACTTCAATATTTATAAAGGTTTAAAACAACACTATACACTATACTAAAATATGTTTAAAGAATGTCCTACCAGATTCGTTAAAACATAAAAATCGCGTTCTAACTCGTCAATACAAAAAAGATTTCATTGAAAAAAGATAAGATCCATCTTAAAAAACAATAACTATCCTTTGGATTTTATTGACAAACATATAAAAATTCGTACAAACCATATAAAATTTTCTCAGGCTAATAATAATAATAACAATAATCGAAATAAAATTAGTATTTACAGTCAAATCTCGAAGGTTTGTTTACCGTTCAATGAAAAATGTTTCTTTAAGTTGTCAAATATTCTCAAAGAGTTTCATTTTACTGCGATTCCACTTATTAATAAAAGCTCCAATTCTATAATTAGACTTGGTAAAGATTCATCAAAAAAATGGGACAGAACAAAATGTTGTATACAAGTTTGACTGTAAAGATTGTCCTGCAACATATATAGGTGAAACAAAACGATCATTGTTGACTCGCATAAATGAACATAAAAAAGTAAATGATAACTCTGTAGTTTACCGTCATCGAATTAATTGTAATCATGACTTCGATTGGGAAAATGCTAAAATTTTGGACAATGAACCAAATTTTATAAAACGACGAATATCTGAAATGATCCACATAAAAACAAATCATTCCACTATTAATAGAAAGGAAGATATTTTCACTCTAAACAGAACTTTTTTTCCTCTTCTCAGACGTTTAGACTCTTGTCTATAATGACACAACAATAACACATCTTGCTCCCTCTATGATAAAACTGTGTTTACATTCAGTTCATCGACTTTTTCTTTATCTTGATTCTTTTGACTTTCTCGAAATAGCAAATTTTAATTTATTTCAGTTGACACTGAACTAGTGTGCTGAAATGTCTTCCTTTCATATGAAGAAACTTTTCATTCTTAATTTTGATACATGTGGAAAAATTCTTATAAAGAAATATTTTTTCAATGAAATCTTTTTTGTATTGACGAGTTAGAACGCGATTTTTATGTTTTAACGAATCTGGTAGGACATTCTTTAAACATATTTTAGTATAGTGTATAGTGTTGTTTTAAACCTTTATAAATATTGAAGTGTTTTTCTGTTTGAATAAATTTAGCCTGATGAGGTTGGCAAACCTTAGCCAACGAAACGTCGCAATTTTGACGATACATTGAATTTTTTCAATTCTTCACCTTCCCATGATCATTTACTTTACCACTAACAATTAAACTATGGAAGGATTTAACGCTTATCACTCTATAAATAAATTAATTGAAGAAACCGTATAGGATCTTTTACGGGTCCCTTACAGGATCATTTACACTTAAGTACCTGCAGTTTACAAAACTGCAAAGGTTCCTGTACAGGAACCTCTACAAAGTTTCTTATACAGGTTCCTGCAAGTGTTCCGGTACAGAAATCTTTACATGAACCTTTAATAGCTAAAGTAAGTTTTTTTTCCATCGGAACCTGCACAGGATCCCGAAAGGATCCTGTGCGGGGATTTTAAGCTGAGTTTTTTACTTTCAGATTGATAATGCAAGATCTTGCAAATGATTTTACAAAGGAAACTGTCCAGGATGCTATGTTGTTGTTTGTTTCGGTACAAAGGATAACACGCTTGATCTTATTAAGGTTCATTAGGGAACCTTGGGTACATAAGAACGCTGTTGCGTTCTTATGTACGAACTTGCAAAGATCTTACGAATATTCGTGGAACAGGATCCTGTATATGATACTTCACAGGAATTTTTAACAGAGGTGGAATTTGCATGGCAGTCTATCGCGCTGACGTCTTCTAGCGCCTTGCATGGCGCGAGCAGTTCCCGCTAGAATGCAACATAACCTCAAATTTCTTTTGCATAAACTGTCAATGGTGTATGTACTGTGTGCTTTATACTAATGTGGTACTTGTAAACAATAATAGTAAGGAATTCTAAGTATTTATATATTTGTAATTTTTATTAAATTTAAATATAAATTAATAGTGTCTTATCAATTTATTTCTTGATCATTCGTTAATTGATGTACTTATTTATAAAAGAATTCTTAATATGTGAATGTCTTTTTTAATCTCTAAGAAAATTTTTAAATATATTTAAGTTATGAATCTGACGATTTATCACCAAGAATAACAATAAATACTTTTCATGAATCAAACATCCCAGATAGCACGTTACGTTACAGTAACCTTACGGTAAGGTTACCGTGTAAGGTTAATAACATTACATTGTAAGGTTACGATAAGGTTACCGTAAGGTTCAAATGTTCCACCTTTCCTAATATTACATTGTAAGGTTACCATATCATTGCACCGTAATATAATATAATATATTGAAATATATAATTATTATTTATTTGATAGATTAATTATTTAATATTTAATTATTATTTAGTATAAACCAACATAAAATTGTAATTATTATATGTTACATTATATAATATAATTATTAATTTCCTCAAAGGACTGGAGTTTTGAATTATTATCCGTGATGAATGAATAATAATAAAAATTGTTAACGTCGTAATAGTCGTCAACTATCAACATTATCAGTCAGAAAATTGTGAATGATCTGTTCAGGAGACGGATACTTATACCATGCGTGATACTAGTCACACATGAGAAATGTAGTTCGAGCCATCTGTTAGAAAGATCGGAAATTATAAGAGAATCTTCCATTAGTTCTGAGACTCTCTGACAGATGGCTCGAATTTTATTTCTCGTACATGACTAGTATCATGCAGGGTATAAGTATCCGTCTCCTGAACAGATCATTCACAATAACTGATAATGTTGATAGTTGACGACTATTACGACGTTAACAATTTTTATTATTATTCATTCATCACGGATAATAATTCAAAACTCCAGTTCTTTGAGGAAATTAATAATTATATTATATAATGTAACATATAATAATTACAATTTTATGTTCGTTTATACTAAATAATAATTAAATGTTAAATAATTAATTTATCAAATAAATAATAATTATATATTTCAATATATTATATTATATTACGGTGCAATGATTTGGTAACCTTACAATGTAATATTAGGAAAGGTGGAACATTTGAACCTTACGGTAACCTTATCGTAACCTTACACTGTAATGTTATTAACCTTACACGGTAACCTTACCGTAAGGTTACTGTAACGTAACGTGCTATCTGGGATACTATTAATTTCTATACATTCGAAAAAGAAAACAAACTTAAACTGGATTATTGTTTTCTTTATTTTTAATAACCTTAACAGAAGAGTTTTATTAATTTTAAATAGGAACTTAACTTTTGCAATTAAATTATTAGTGATTTTTTACTAATAATTTAGATTTAGAGAGATAATTTTTATAAACTACTAATATGTATAAATATAGTTTTACAAGTTTAACATGTATGTTGTAAAAATTAAATTAGATTTTGGGTTAACCATTTTTTTTACTTAAATATTTTTTATATTTAAGTAAGAATTAACGTTTTTTAATTACGTATATTTTCATCTGTTGAGTAAACATTAATTTATTGTTTTGACATAATCATGGTCAACTTTTACTTATTTTAAAGTGAAATAATAGATCGTTTTTTTAGATTTTTTCTTAATGACTAGGAAAGTTTTTAAATGTGTTATTCCTATATCCTGTAAAATCATGAAATTGTGACTTAACTCATTTCGTCTTTCTACCCTTCATATAAGAATAACCTTTTGATTCATGAGATAAAGTTTTGGCAGGTGAGGTTATGTCCATTCTAAAGCGCGAGCAGAATGCGAGGAAGGCACTAGAGTTTAAAAGTGTTTAAAATGCTCTTAGCGCCACTCTTGCACAATGGAACGCGAGAGTGGCACCATGCTAGCGCCAACAAATTTTTCTACTAGGGTAATATCTTTAAAATCATTCCTGCAAAATATTACAATTTATTAAAATTAGTCGGCAACGACTTTAGCCAAAATATAATGGAATGACTCCTTGTAAAAAATTTTTGTATATCAGGTTTTGAGCTTTAAACATTTGTTCTTAAAAAACAATTGACAATTTTTGTTTAATAGAGTAGAGTGGGGCGAAACCACCAATTTTGCACTTTAAGGACTATAACTTGAAAACTAAAGCCAATAAGGAGCCAAATCAAAAAGGGTTTGAAAGATTGATTTCTTGGCTAAATTTTACTCCATGTACTTAACTCTTTATCTCTTTTAGTTTTCGAGATACGGCCGTTTTACGCGACCTCTGCAATTGGTGGTGAAATTGGTTGGTGAAACCACCAACTGCAATTTTTTTAATGAAAAACGTAAAAATTAATTAATAACAATCGAAATACAACAAAAAACTAATAAATAAATACAAATAAATAAATTTTTTGCAAAATTAAATTTATTTTAATTAGATATTTAGAAAATGTGGAATATACCGTAGTCAGTTGTTCTTATAAGGCGGGAATAAAATAATTTTTTTTATTTTTTATTTTCACCGACTTAATCTTTAATAAAATAGAAAGTTTTTTGTTTTTTAATCTTCACTGAATTAATTTTTAATAAAAAACAGAAATTTTTTTATTTTTTTTAATTTTGACCCATTTAAAAGCCATTGTTGGTGGTTTCGCCCCACCACCACTTTTTTCGAAAAAATTTAATAACTTCCAAAACACTTAAACAAATTTAAAAAAAACTACACCAATGCGTTCAGAACTCTCAAATGAATAAAGAAATTCTATTCGTCTATTAATTTTTACATTATATTAACAATAATTCGATAATCAGGTAAAATTTTTTTTTTTAAATTGTTAACATTTTACATATGTCACTGTCATTCGGTAGATATTTTGGTAAACGGCTTGAAACTTCAGACACCAGCGGAGAATGTCAGAATTGTTATTCACATCGAACGATAAGTTGATAACACGTAAAACACGAAAATAAAAGCGAATTGGTGGTTTCGCCCCACTCTACTCTACTTATGGTATTGATAAAAAATAACAAAATTTTCAACAAACACCTCCGGGGTGTAATGGATCACTTTGTTTATTCTATTAAGAAAAATCTATTACATTTAAAATATTTAAAAAATAATCCTGTCAAGTTTAATTTCTTGTAATTTATATATTAATAAGTACCAATGATAACCATTTATAAAAAAATAACTGGAGGATAGATTTTTTAAGGGGTTACATATCTTTTTAAAACTCAAAAAATCGTAAAAAATTGTATTGCTTATTTTAAAAGTATATAATTTCGAGAATGTTTTCCCGAATTTTCATTAAAATCGGTGCATTAGAACCGAAGATATTGATATTTTTGGTGCGGTAATCATCAGAGGTCAGGACTGAACTTGAAACTTTAAACGCTATAATCTCTGAATCGTAGTTTTTTAAAACTACGTTACAGTGTGCATGATTTCTCCAAAACTTCTAAAGCGATTAGCTTGAAATTTACAGGGTTTCTTTATAGATATAATAGCAAGTTAGTGAACAAAGGAATTTTAATTTGTACCAAAATTGATACATTTTTCGGTCAAAAAACCAGTTTTTAAAAACCTAAAAATTCGAATTTTGGTGAAAATCATTTGCCATTTCTAGAAAAAATTTATTTTCTCAAAACCCTTTGTTCACGAACCAGATAACATAGTGAACTAACAAATTTTCCTTTGCTTTTGATTTGAGTTGTTCACGTTTTATCGTGCACACCGTAAGCCACCTTAAAAAAGGTGTTTTGGTAAAACAGCTACAGTTTCCAGAAATGTTAATATTTTTTCAGTTTTAAAGTTGCTTAAATTTTAAGACAACATATGTACTATCAGGTACAATGTACATTATTTCAAAAAAGTTTTAATGAGAACTCTAAAAATAATAATAAAAATCACTCTTTTTTGTGATTGAAAAGGTATCAAACCCCTTAAGTAAATGGATTGTGCATTTCGGTACAACTTTTTAAAATTTTAAAGTTGCATGAAAATGTTTAGAGTTTGAATTAAATATGCTCCATTTTCAATATTCTTTGTTATAAAAGTACAATAGAAACCAAAATTGTCAATATTAAATAATATTTCATGATAAAAATTATAATTTCATTGCTGATTCAATTCGCCCCGGCTCAAGGCGAAAAGACTCATTTACATTTTACAAATATTACATTTCTTACATTTCTCCAAATACATTGTTCAAGAAAAAAAGTATAAGTGATATTAAGGTGTACCTTTTTAATTGAAAGCTGATATGTTAGGTTAACTTTTTCACATGATGAAATTTTTATTAAAGCAAGAATGACGACGTTAAAAAACTTCGACGATGTGTTGATATGTTTGGACTTGGACTTTTGAGTGCGCGTTAAGTAAATCGACTCCGCTTCGAGGGGAAGTGTTGTAAATAAATAAGTACATTTTACTCTTTAAATAATTCGCGGTCTTTCTTTTTTAAAGAACACTAACACCGCCCTCTATACTTTTTTCTACGACGCGAATGCTCGCCTACTTCCAACTATTAGTGCCTTTTAGACGTTTATATAAGAACATGTTCTAGAATTTTTTATATTTCAATATATTCTTGTGTGTTAAACTTCATTAAGAGTTTCATTCAAAACCCACAGCGTATCTGCTTACAAATACCTAAATTTTAATATTAAGTTTAAATCAATAACAATTATTATAAATTGAGATCCATTTTTAAAATAATCTATTACTTTTATTTATATGGTAAAAAATTATGTTACCATGCAACCAAGATCTTCATCCGCATACAATCCAGGAAAATGCTTCTGATCCCCACAATAGAAACTCGTATCAGGCAAATCCACTCTACTGGCAAAATTATCATCAAAATTCTTATCATATCCAACTGGATAATACTCCCTTGGAGCATTCATGACTTTTGTTGTTCCAGGATAATAATTATTATTATCATTCTTCCTAAAATAAATATATTAATTCCAAAAATATTAGCACATTACTTCTATCACATTTTGTTAAAAATAAAAATTTACTACTTACACTGAAGATAATGTGGTAGTAGTTGTTGTTGTCGTTGTTGTTGGTCCCTCCTGCTTCTGCAACAATTGTTGTTGCTTCAACAAAATAGCCGCCTCTAATGCTTCTAAAGTAATATTACTAGCTTCAGCTAAGACCTTTAATGATGTCTCCATACTCTGAATCGGTTCCAAAGATGGAAGAGAATTTTTAATAGACGATTGAAGAGAATCCTTATTAGACGATGAAGGAGAATTTGTTATTGACGATGGTATGGATTGTCTTTTTTCGTTTAATTGTTCAGGCAATGTCTGATCAATAAAAGGTTCTGCAACCACTTGTGGAAAAGACAAAAGAGTAAATTTACTCGACGATGATGATGATGATGATGATGGACTATCATCCTCTGGAATTGGTAGCTGGAAATTTTTTTTGGTTTTATTAAATTGTGTTCTGTAATTATTCTATCAGAACTTATTTCATTGTCTTATTCCGTTTACACACAAAAATTTAAAATTTTTGTGTGAGTTACTTTTTTCTTCATGTAGTTTTTTGTTCATAAAAATATTATAATCAAATTATGCTGGACAAAGGATATTTCATCAAACGCATAAACAAATCGATTTCAAGTAAAATTAATAATTGGAATAGGCGAAATGAAAATAATATATACCAGCTTTTTGATTCCAATTATAGTTCACGATAATTGTTTGAAGAAATTAATAAACATTCAACCATTTTTAAAAACTGTGGACGCCAATTGATTCTTTATATAAAATTAAAAAATTTTGTGTAGATAAATTTTTTTTCTAAGTCGTATTTAGTTCATCAAATCATTTAAAACAAATTATGCTGGATGAAGTTTGTTTTATCCCAAGCAAAAGAAATTAAAAATTTATAATAAAAAAACAGGAATATCTTTTTTACAGTTAACATATATACTCTATTAACATTTTTTCAACTTACAAGCATGTAAAGATGCTATGTATAATAATGGCAGAACGAAATACAGGAAAAATGTCATGAGTGTTCCATGTCCAGGAGTGAATTATTAATTTTAAAGTGCACGTATTTTCGTTATATTAATTTATCCCAAGTAAATAAAAATTTACATTATTGTTATTTATATTATTATTTTTTATTATTATTATTTTACATTATTTTACTTGGAATGCAAAATTTTGTATTTATGCGTGTTTAAAGATTTATCCGGGGAGCAAAAGTGCTGTTTTACTAACGAATCCGCAGCAGAAGATAATCACGAATCAACTTCAAAAAAATTGAATGCCGTGTTTCGAAATGTGAAAGTTTTAAGTTGTGTCAGAAACAAAAAGATTTTAATGTAATTAGAAAACTGTCGTGAGTGTCCCGTCTTAAAAATTGGTAAATTAATATTTAATATTCAATATCAGAATAAAATTATTAATAGTTTTGAATTCTCTTTCGAATGTAACCAGAATTGTCGATATAAATATAACCTGTTCATAGATATAAGCAAAAACGAGCAAAATGTCATGAGTGTCCATGTCATGAGTGTCCCACAAAGGAGGAGGTCCCCTAAGGCTTATATTTTGGCTATTTGGGATTTTGATTTAAATAATTAAAATGTATATTTTCATAAATAAGAATTATATTTCTGTCGATTTTAGTCGAAACGGGGGTGTTTTGGCCAGATTAGCCTTTTGATACTAATTTTTTTCAAAAAAAAGGATGTGCAAAAAGCACAACAAAATTACTAAATTATAATGAAATTGACTTAAAACTTTCTACTCGAAGGTTTTTGGACTCGCTGATTTCGAATTTGAAGTCAGATATTAAAAATTAAAAATGGCGGATCTTAAACGGCGAATGAATTTTGTAGTACTCATAGAAATAAATTGAAACTCGTTACTAGGGGTTTTTCAGGGTTGCGGATTACGAATCTGAAGTCGGCGTTCGAAAATTCAAAATGTCGGATCTAATATGGAGTACGAGTTTTGTAAAAACTTATGGAATTCAGTTGAAACTCGTTAGTTGGATTCCGACATTTTGAAATTCAAGTTCAAATTCGTAATCAGCGATCCCGAAAACCCCCGAGTAACGAGTTTGAACTGAATTCTATGAGTTTTAGAAAATTCGTTCGCCATATTGGATTCGCCATTTTGAATTTTTAAAATCTGACTTCAGTTTCGTAATCAGTTCCCCAAAAACCGCAGAGTAATAAGTTTTATATTAATTGCATTAGGATTAAAAATTTTTTTGTTTATTTATGAAAGTCCCTAAAGCTCAGTTTAGATTCTTACACTTTATAAAAATAAAAAAGCACTGACATGTATAAAAAATTTTCACCACATATACTTTGTTGGAGAATTAATGTAACAATTTAATTTAAATGGGTTGACTATTTTTTTCCCAACGAATGTAATGAGTGTTGTATTATGTCATGAGAGTCCCAAACCTTTAGCCCAAGTTTTACCTTCGAACAATTCTAAAATGTTAAATAAATAAGCAAAAAACTATTTTTCTCAACTTTAATAATGCATTAACAGTTAGATCAGAGTTATAAAATAATATATTATTAGCAAATTCTTATTTTCTTGGTGAAATGAAAATGTCATTTTTTCTCACTTTTCTCTGTGTTTTGCTTAATTTAAAATTTTTTTTCTAACACACGCACCGAAAGTACACATTTCCTACCTGTCAAGCGGGAGGAAATAGTATATTGTGCACCTAGGGAGGAAAATAGTGATTTTCCCGAGGGTGAAGTTTGGAGTTCGAGACGTAGCAAGCGCACGAGCCGAAGGCGAGTGCGAGCGAAGTCGAGAACTGCAAACACACGAGGCGAAAATCTTTTTCCTTCCGTGGTGCACATACTATTTTTTCTAACACACGTAAACGAAAGTACAAATATGCAATTATTTAATGGAATTTTTTGTTGTCATATTTATTTAAAATCCATTATTAATAAAAAAATAACAACATGATACATATTTAATCTTAAAAAATATATAGCTCTTTTTATATTTCTAAAAAATTAAAAAAAATTACAAATTTTTATAGCAGCAGGAAGAAAACATCTTAGGCTTATTTTAAAGGTCATTTTCGACGGAATAAGAATCACTTATAGTCATTAACCTGTAAGTTTTTTCTTGGAATAAGTATGACGTCAAAAATGGTCAAAAAATTGCGAAAATTTGAAATACATTTTTGGTACTAAAAACTATTCTACAACATTGAAACATTATATGGTATAGATTTTTCAAAAAAATGTAATAAAAAAATAGGTTTGAATTTCATAAATTATTTTTCTTTTAATAGTATTATTTCAAATTTCTTTGTCCAACTTTGACGTCATGCTTATTCCAAGTAAAAAATTACAGGTTAATGCCTATAAGTAAGTCTTATTCCGTACAACATGACCTTTAAAATAAGCTTAAGATTATTAAAAAGGGATAATTATTTAAGAAGTTATTCAAATTTTTGTAAAACATTTAAAATGACGATTTTTAAAAATATCTTTTACAAATTTTGGTCAAATGACTTCTACAAGATCTTATTCTTTTCAACATTTTATCGTCTTTCAAAATATAAATCAGAAAATTTTTTAGTTTTTATGAATTTTATGTTAAAATATTTTTTCTTTTCTTTAAAAATGGGTGGACTGACAATTTCGGACGGTAATGTATAATACATTCATTACTTTTTTGTAAAAATTAACAATATGTGGTATTTGTTAATTAAAATTGTTTACATAATTTAAAAGTCTTCTTTCATTGCAAGTTTTACAATATTGATACAATGTTGTCGATGTTTACTGCAAGTTTAGATGCTGGGAGGGAATATTTATTATGTTATTACTATATTGATTCTGTTATTTTAATTCAATTATTGACTGAATTCATTTCAAATCAGGCAGGTCGACTAACTTCAAGTTATAGATTTAGCTGTCGCTAAAATATGTTATTGTACATGAAAAATAAAGAGACCCGTATTTTTTTATTTTTCAAAAAAGTTAATTTTAAAAAAGTTATGCACATTTGAACTTTGAGTGGTAAAACTCGAATGAATAGTGAAAAAAATTGTTTTGATTGGCATTTTTTTTTCTTTTGAGTATAATTTAATTTTCTTTCTTGGGTTTTGTAGATGGGCTTTTGTCATCTTCAAAATCCAGTTCAAAATTTGAAAAAATATTAAAAATTATAAAAATAGAGGAAAATTTTCTGAAAATAAATAAGATCAATTTTCTCAAAAACACCACCTTTTTTCTATCCAAATTTTTACTACAAGTTCTTAAAATAATTATGAACATTTCCTATGAATTTCAAGCGGGGTTTACCATTCTGGCAATCAGGAGAATTTTTTTTGTTTGAAATATTTATTTTCGCAAATTTTCAAATTTTAAACTGGATTTTGAAGAGGACAAGCCCATATACAAGACCCAAGGAAGAAAATTAAATTATACTCAAAAGAAAAAAAAATGCCAATCAAAACAATTTTTTTCACTATTCATTCGAGTTTTACCACTCAAAGTTCAAATGTGCATAACTTTTTTAAATTTAACTTTTTTGAAAAATAAAAAAATACGTATCTCTTTATTTTTCATGTACAATAACATATTTTAGCGACAGCTAAATCTATAACTTGAAGTTAGTCGACCTGCCTGATATGAAATGGATTCAGTCTATTATTACTTTTTCTGTATAATTTTTCGTTTTGGAACTAGTACTTCTTCTACTCATTTTTTGCAACTTATATTATATACTTAATTTGTTCCCTAAAGAATAACAAAGAACTTACTTGCTTATCATCATTTTTCGAGACTTCATTAACAGAATCCTCCAATATTGGTGAACTATGACTTATTCTGTTCGTCAATTGAGCTGAAGATTTAGGCATTGCTATAAACGGTGGCAGTGCACTGTTAGGAATTACAATACCAGCAACTGGTTTTGGTACTGAATCACTAACAACACTTCCAGCAGGTGGTATTGCTGCAACAATTGTCGGTAGTCTTGCAACATTACTCGTGGATTCTTGGACCACCTGAAAGATTTCAATTAATAAAAAACATATTACATTGATTATTAACAAGAAACAAATAACGAACTAAATTATTAGTTAGAAGTATTTTTGAAACATAAAAATTTGTTGCACATCAAAAATGGTTCAAATTGCTACAAACCTGCATTTGTTTGGTTTGCATAGTTGCCATTTGCTGCTGTTGCTGCTTCAATTGTTGTTGTAGTATCTGTTGATGAGGCAATTGCTGTTGCTGCATCTGACTTTGCTGTTGCATTTGTTGCTGATATATCTGTTGTGGTTGTTGTTGCTGAAGTAGTAGTTGTTTTTGCTGCTGTTTCACTTGTTGGTGCTGCATCTGTTGTGGCGCAATTTTCTGTATTTGTTGTTGAGCCATTTTTTGCATCTGCTGCTTTCTCATTGCTTCGTGTTGTTGAAGCCTTTGTTGCTTCAACATTTGCATCGCAAGTAATTCCTGCTGCATTTTCTGTTGTTGCCTAGCGTTATCTTCTTCATTCAATTTTTCCTGTTGCTTTATTTTTACTTCATTTCTTATTCCACCTAATGCTGGTGCTGGAATTGTTTTTAATGCTGTTGAATTTTGCTGTACAACTAATCTTTGGCGTTCTGGCTGTGGTGCCGTGGGTCGTGTACCACCCGGTGGTAATGGCTTGAATGGTGGCACCATACGCTGTCCATCACGATTAACAGCCTGAAATATTAATTCACACATTATTTATTAAAATGATTAAATATTAAATCAAATTGTTTAATTATTTTTTAAAAATATATTAAATATTGAATTACCGTTAAATTATAAACTATATTAAATGAATCGTATATTTTCTTCTATTATTATTTTGTGACAATAATTTAAAAAAATTAAGCAAATTTTAATATATGTAATATGAAATGTTTATCATTGGATATTATATTTTTAAAGATTTCTAAATATATTTGTATTTCGAAATTCGTTTTTGTTTCGTTTCATAATTTTTAAGTTGTGGACCTTTTGACATGAGGTTTTAGAATTAAGTCCTTTGGTTCATTCCATTTTATTTATAATAGTGTGAATGTCAAATTTGCTTAACAAATAGACAATCTTAATTTTTTATTTTAATATATATATATATATATATATATATATATATATATATATATATATATATATATATATATATATATATGAGTGAACACTTTCTATTCTTCTGTTTAACATAAATATTAGAAATGAGACTCTTAATTATAGTTTACTCATTCATTTTTAAAATAACATTTTTCATTTTTTTCTTATTTTCTCTTTTTCATTTTTTCACTCTTTTTTACTTTTCTTCCTGCCTCACAATTTTTTTATAACACTAAAGACATTACATTTTGAGAAATTTCTTGTTTTTTAAATTTCATTAATTGTCTCGTCCTTGAACGATGGTAATTAATTATTTTCTGTATAATCCTTTCCTAAAAACGAGATGAGTAAGATCGACTAACTTCAAGTATAGAACTTTTTCCTCATTGACTGAATTTATAATGAAATTTATAAATAAGTGATCCTTATTGGCTGAATTTTATAATGATGGTGCCCTGACACTTTTAAATTTTCGTTTTTCTTTTAAAACAAAATTAAAAAATTATAACTAACTAACGAAAAACAGTTTAAGATAATAATTTTTATTTCTGGTTTGTAACTAACTCTGTTTCTTGGCTTGATTTGTGCATAGTGGATAATGTGAACAAATTATCTAGTTTTTCTCAAACTCATGTTCCTTTTGTGGCTGGTCATGAATTGATTGATTTTTCATATGAATGGAAATAAAATGTTCAAAAGAGTCTTTTCAAGCCATGTCGTAATTTTAAAGTTATAAATGAAAATGAGTTTGTAACCACTTTATCTGACTCAGATTGGCATAACTATACTCTGACTAATCGGATTGATAATAAATTAATGTTTTTTAATAATGTAATTACTGATGCCTTGAATAAGCATGCTCCTACATATATTTAGGGGACAAAGAGGAAGAAAGCATGCCCTTGGATGAATGATGAAATTAGGGATTTTATTCAAAGGAGAAACTCGACTTTTAGAGCATGGAGGAGGAGGACTGGTGATATTTTGATTCGAGAAATATAGGTTATTTAGAAATAAGGTTAAGCTCTTAGTTGGTAAAGTCCGCGATGATTTTAATGCTACCAGGCTTAAGGGTGCTTCTGATCAGAGGACTCTCTGGAGGGAATTGAGGTATCTTGGAATTATTGAGTCAAGTGAATGTGATATCTCTCCACTTGCTTTTTCTGTTAATGATATTAATGCTTACTTTCTAAATATTTGTGGAGATTTGTCTTTTAGTATATCGCCTCAGTTTCTTTCAGATCTTTTTCTGGATACTGAGTTTGATGATTTTCACTACTTTTTTTCAAGACATAAGTCCCTCTGCTTTGTTAGAAGCTCTTAGAAGCATAAAGACAGGGTATCGATGGTCAATCAATTAGTATACTCATGAAAGCTATGCCGGTAATATTTCCTCATTTACTTGATCTATTTAATGAATCTTTGCAATCCTCAGTCTTTCCTGATATTTTGAAGACAACACTCATAAAACCCATTAATAAAGTTAAGACTCCGCAAAATCCTGGTGACTACAGACCAATTGTCATTCTTTGTTGCTTGTCAAAGGTTTTAGAAAAAATTGTATATAAACAGTTAAGTATTTATATTGAGTCTTCTGGCATTTTTGATCCTTTTCAATCTGGCTATAGAAAAGGCCTAAGCACGCAGACTCAGTTGTTGAAAGTCACTGATGATATACTTCAGGCCATAGACCATAGGATGGTAACAGTAATTGTTTTTTTTTGACTTCAGTAAAGCATTTGATATGGTTCCACACAATGTTCTAATGTTAAAGTTAAAATCATTTTGCTTGTCTTGCTCGGTCCTAAAATGTTTTGTATCTTATCTTACTGGTAGAGTGCAGTCGGTTGTAGGTCTCGATGGAGAGATGTCTGATTGGGGTAATATTGGTACGGGAGTGCCTCAGGGATCTTGTCTAGGTCCTTTATTGTTTATACTTTTTACAAGTGAGTTAGGGAATGTTCTTAAGCATTCGAAGTATACGCTTTACGTTGATGATTTGCAAATATATAGAAATTGTAGTATTGAGGAATTAAATGACAGCATAGCATTGGTCAATAATGATGTTGATGCTATTTGTGATTGGGCTAAGTTCAATCATTTTAGGATAAACATAAGTAAGACATATGCAATGATATTTGGCTCGCCTGGACATGTAAACAGGTTGAATTTATGTAAAGTTCTATTAATTTCTGTTGATAATACTACAATACGTTACGTTCAATCTGTCAAAAACTTAGGCGTCATTTTTAACACCATCCTCTCGTGGGATAAACAAGTTGGACACATCTGTAGAAGTGTTTATGCAACTTTAAATCAGCTAAAGACAAATAAAAGAGCACTTTCTATTAAGTTAAAAATTCAACTTGTCTCTTCTTTGGTTCTTCCTCATTTTGACTATTGCTGTGCGGTCTATAGTAATATTACTGATGAACTCAACTATAAACTTGAGAAACTCCATAACTCATGTATTAGATTTATTTTTGATTTGATAATGGATGAACATATATCTCCTTATCGTGAAAGACTGGGATGGCTTACAGTTAAAAATAGACGCTTATTAAATATTGGTTGTTTAACATATTCTATTCTAAATTCTAAAGAACCTGAGTATTTGTTTAATAAATTTATTTTCAGACAAGAGATCACTACCAGGCAGATTAGAAGCCCTAATGTTCTAAGAATTCCTGGGTATAGAACTAATCAATATCAAAATTTTTTTATTGTTGTTGCTGCGTCACTATGGAACTCTCTTCCCTGCTCTATAACAAGTTCACAGTCTTTTCGTTTTTAGAAAAAAACTTTTTACATATTTGTTGCCTCTTGATACATAAATGCGTTCTTTTTATGGATTTTATTATCTTTTTGTTTATTCTTATCTTGTGTCGCACTTGTAAATATGTATGAATATGTGTATTTAAATTTATGTATGCTATTTATGTTGCTTATGATGTGTTCATAATAATATGTATTTGTGGGTGGTACAGTGTGAGAGTATGCATTTTTAATTGAATTTCTTATTATATTATACATGTGATCATTGACCGCTCAGTCATTTGGTAATTTATAATTTCTGATGTAAAATTTTTTCTTTATTTAGTATTTGTATGCACAAGATTATTCTATTTGTTATTGTATTATCTATCTTTCTTTTTTTATGATTGTTGAATGCTGCTCTGTAAAAATTGTTCACATGGTTTCCTTGAACAAATAAAGAAATTCTAATTCTAACGTCGACTTATGTTAGAACTAGGATTGTTGAATATGATTGGGAGTGTCTCCTTAAGAATAGAGCTAGAGAAGAAAGTTTTCAAAACACAGGAACCTTTTCGATTTGAGTCTTACAAAAGAAAAAAGAATCACAATACTAATAATAATAGTACATCAGGAGAAGTAATAAAAAAATTATAAAGAGAAAGATAAATGGCACAAAATATAATAATTTCACAAAAGAAAATCTAATAAAAAGAAGGGGCGCATGAAAAGACCCTAAACCAGATTTGTTAGAAATGTTATTTAATAGAATTTTATTACCTAGAATAACATTTTGGTATAATGTATAATTGTTAGAATGATAGCTTGACTGAAAGAAAAGTAGAAAGAATTTTAATTTAGTAGAATATTTATTCGTCCGAATTATAATTTGGCAAAAAGTCAATTTGATCGAATTTTAATTTTCCAGAAATCTAATTTCACCAAATATCAATTTATGCGAATCGTTTTTTCGTAGGATAGTAATTTTACAGAAGCGTAATTAAATAGAATCTGAATATTGCCGAAAATCTTTTTGATAGAAATCTACTTTATCAGAATGTAAATGTGTTCGAATAATAATTTACTAGAAATTCAACTTATCCGAATATCAATTTGATATAATTATTTCGGCCCGAATTTTAAAATTGACCAATCACAATTTTCTTGATAATTTCTGATTGGTCAATTTTAAAATTCGCGCTGAAATAATTCTATCAAATTGATATTCGGATAAGTTGAATTTCTAGTAAATTATTATTCGAACACATTTACATTCTGATAAAGTAGATTTCTATCAAAAAGATTTTCGGCAATATTCAGATTCTATTTAATTACGCTTCTGTAAAATTACTATCCTACGAAAAAACGATTCGCATTAATTGATATTCGGTGAAATTAGATTTCTAAAAAATTGAAATTCGATCAAATTGACTTTCTGCCAGATTATAATTCGGACGAACAAATATTCTACTAAATTAAAATTCTTTCTACTTTTCTTTTAGTCAAGCTTTCATTCTAACAATTATACATTCTACTAAAATGATATTCTAGGTAATAAAATTCTATTAAATAACATTTCTAACAAATCTGGTTTAGGGCCTTTTCATACGCCCCAAAAAGAATTAATTTTATGAATTTTGTGAACATGGCCAAGTCATTCTTGAAGATTTACCTGCACCTCCAATCATATTACAAAGTTTATTTAAAATTACCCACAAATTATCGAGTCATTTTTTTCATAATATACGACCATACAATAATTCATTTGGTTTTGCTTCTTTCAACGCTAACTTAGTTAATTTTAACAATAGCACAGGTCAACAAAAAAGGCTTACTTTTTTATAAGATATGATAGTGGTTTCCGAAGTATTTTTTGACGCTGAACACGATCCCGGGTCCAAAAACTGGCCATCACGTCAGTATTTTGAGAAAAGTGGGAGTAAAGACCCCAAAAACGTGTTTTTCAGCGTTTTCAATATTTATTCCTCCTAAACCTGACGTGCCAGAAACTTATACATAGTCTTAAATTGAAGCTTGAATTGTGCACTACAAGACCCATATCCGTAAGACCAAAAAAAATTAAAATTTTTTTCAAAAAATTAGGTTGAAGTCACCAAAAATGTGTATTTTTGGGTTGCTTTAATGGATTTTTTAAAATTGTTTTGGATTCGTTTGAAAATTGTTACTTAGGAGTTGTTGGGGTCGCTGATTACGATTCCGATATTAGTTTTCAAAAATTAATAATGGCGGATCCAATATGGCAGATGTCAAAATTTATAATTGATCGGATTCGCTTGAAAATTGTTACTGGGATGTTTTTTGGGTCGCTGATTACGAATCCGATATTAGTTTTGAATTTTTGAAAACTAATATCGGATTCGTAATCAGCGACCCCTAAAACCTCCGAGTAACAATTTTCAAACGAATCCAAAACAATTTAAAAAAGTCCATTAAAACAACCCAAAAATACACATTTTTGGTAACTTCAACCTAATTTTTTGAAAAAAATTTTAATTTTTCGGTCTATCAATTTTTGTTGGTCTTACGGATATGTATCTTGTAGTGGACAATTCAAGCTTTAATTTAAGTCTATGTAGAAGTTTCTGGTACACCAGGTTTAGGAGAAAAAAAATATTGAATACGCTCAAAAACACGTTTTCGGGGTCTTTACTACCACTTTTCTCAAAATTTTGACGTGATGGCCAATTTTTGGACCCGGGATCGTGTTCAGCGTCAAAAAATACTTGGGAAACCACTATCATATCTCATAAAAAAAAGTAATCCTTTTTTTGTTTACCTGTGTCGACGACCAGGACCATATTGTTTTAAAATACATGGTCAGGTTGATTATCAAATAAATACATCTTTGTATGCAGAAAGAAAAGATACTCCTTTATTTGGACAGTTATTTATTATTTTGTTGTTTATTAAGATATGACCAACCATTTCGTGCTTATATTATTTATTGATCAAAACAAAGCTTTCGAAATTCGTTGTAAGAATAATGTTCAATTAAATCGATTTATTTTTGATGCAATTGATACTGTCCTTAGAGATTGTAACTTATTTGCACAGTCCTACCGTACGATGCATGAAGTAATTAAAAAAACAATGATTGTAAATAATGCAGAAATTGAGCCTGAGATGCAATTATTATTTTCTTTAAGGCCTAGGATGGATAGCAGACGTTATAATTTACAAAGTGTTAATGAAGTTACAGCAATATTTACTGCAATTGATTATGGTGATATTCCAGAATCATATGTTACCGTGTATAATAACAATACAAAAATTTTGCAATATATAAGTTCTATTAATCTCAATATTGAGCCATGTATACTTTATTTTATCCACATGGCAAAAGAGGATGGGACAAAAATCTGGCCTGAGCTAACACAAACAAACGTGTATCAAGAGCTGCAAACACGAGACATAGAATGGCTTCTAGAGACACTTCGGAGGTTAGCTATGTTATTCATTGTACATTTGAATATTATTTTTAAGAAATTAAAAATGGAGAATCCAAGATGGCAGACAAATATTTAAAAAAGTACTTTAATTCACTTGAAAATCGTTACTTGGGGGTTTTCAGTGTTGCTGATTGTGAATTTCAAGTTATTTTCGAGAAATTCAAAAAGACAAATCAAATATGGAGGACGACTATTTAAAAAAAAATCTTTAATTCATTTAAATGTCGTTACTTAGGGGTTTTTAGTTTTGTTGATTACGAATATCAAGTTGTTTTTGATAAATTTAAAAAGTAGTAATTGTGTTATTTCTAAAGAATTAAAATAATACAACTTATTTTCTTATGTTTTTAAGAATAGATTGTACTTGAGGCAATAAAAAACAACTTTTCTTGAAAAAGTTTCGATAAAATATTCGTAATCAAGAAAACTAAAAACCCCCAAGCAACGACTTTTAAGTGAATTTAAGTATTTTTTCAATACTCCTCTATATTTCCTCTATATTTGATTTGGCTTTTTGAATTTCTCAAAAATAACTTGAAATTCAGAATCAACAACACTGAAAACCCCCAAGTAACGATTTCCAAGTGAATTAAAGTACTTTTTCAAATATTTGTCCGACATCATGGATTCGCCATTTTGAATTTCTTAAAAATAATATTCAAATGTACAATGAATAACATAACTATAACCTCCCAAGTGTCGAATTCAGTCAAGTCTACTCATTTATTTAATACTATATAATTCTAGAATGTTTCAACTTTTCAATTTCCAACGATGTATTTGCTTAAACTTTGATCTTAAATAACAAAAAATCTGTCTATTTTTTTTTAGTTTTACCATTAACATTTTTTGTTTAAAAAGTCAAGAACTACAAAACTACAAAGTTACGAGAAATTTCACCGGACCCCAAATTCCCATGCATGCGGTGCGGGGTTCTTTGTTTTCCTCCTATAAAATTAAGAAAATGGCCAACCATTTCAGGCTTATAAGGTAGTTATTACCCCTTAAGTTAAAAGAAATTTTTTATTCGTTATGTTATAACATTATGAAATTTAACTATTGTTAAATATGTTGAAAAAGGATTAACAATAAGATTTTTAATCTCATTATAAAAATGATAGAATAACTTTAAACTTTCTTTTCTTCACAGAAAAACTTTATAATAAAAAACATTTATTTAAATACTGAAAACTTTCATTTTTATGGTATATTAATATAATCAATTGAAATAACAAAATATACAGTTGAATTAACTTTCATTGAGATGATCAATCCAAATTAAGAAATGTATTTAATTTGATTTGATTCTATATATAAAAAATGTAAAATAACATTTGGTTCATTAACGTATGCTAAAATCTTTAACAATTTCAATTTTCTTTATTATCTATGTACGGTTTCAACAATAAATTTGTATGTTTTCTTATGCTACAATGAAATAAAATATTTTTCCCGAAAATATACATGTCAATATATTTATTTTATATATGTCATCTTTACCGCAAAATAATTATTTAACTAATTAATTTCATTAAACACGTAATATTAAATTGGCTGAGAATGATTACACGCGCGCCATTGCGCGCGATCGTTCTCGTAAATGTTTATAAGATAATGCTTCGTCACTTTCGAGAAGATTGTGTAAAATGTGAACCTTGAATTATTGCAAAACTATTTGGCACATAGGTTAAATGTTTTTGCAGTATTTTTCGTAATTATTCAGATCATTAAAAATATATAAAAAATTATTGAATGTGTTTAAATGTTTGCAATTTAAAATATACGATTTTAATTACAAATAATTAAAATCCATTAGTAACTTAGAAGAAAAAAATTAAAATACTATAGAAAAGGAAAATTTAAGAAAATGTCAATCTAAATTTTTTCGGTACTGCGATTTGATGTAACAATTTTTTGTTATAACCATAATGTAATTAAAATAAGAAAAATAAAATTAATTAGGTAATTACAATATAAAAAATACAATAACAATAGAAAACTTAGAAAAATTTAAGAAAATTTTAGTGTGAATATTTGAAGACCTCCACGGAATAACGATCTATGGCACATTTTGACATAAATGCAATTGTAATGAAAATATGTGCACGTATTATTGAATTTTGTGCCTAAATAAATGAAATCGTATTATTAAATAAATAGAGAATATAATTTTTTAGTTTTCATTAGACATTGTGGATGCAATAAAAATTTATGGCAATTCAAAGTTGAAAATTGTAGGCATTTTTAAATGTGCCATAGATCGTTATTCCGTGGAGCTCTTCATTTTCTTACATTGATTAATTTTCTATAATTTTTTTTACAAGACGTTAAATTTATAAAGATTTTAACGGTGGGAAATATTTAAAAGTACATAGGCGTAGCGAGCGACTGCCTCTTAACCTCCTCTCTTTTCATCTCTCTTGGTGCAATTTTTTTGACTTTGATAATAAATTAAAAAATATCCAGATTGAAAATGAAAAAAAGGCAATTTAAAGAAAAATAATATTTAATAGAGAATATAAAACAAGCTTTCTTATGACGATTAGATATTTTTATGTTACACCGTTTGCTTAGTACAGTAGATAGGTACATACGTGAGCAGCAAAAATAACGAAAGCCATTACTTTTATTATTCATTATTACAATTATTATATTTATTTATTATTGTTATATCTATATAAATATTATTATTTATTATTATACTTGCTTTTTAAAAATATTAGGATGGAAAAGTATTTAAAAAATAAAGGAAAAATTTTTTAAGAAAACATTATTGAACATAAATTTATTAAACAAAATAAATACCTTAAAAGAGGCTAGTTTCGCTAAATTTTTCAATTCTTTTTTAAAGAACTTCGAGAAACGATGAAAATAAATATTGACACTGAAAATATATAATCTCTTACCCTTTCTTTTTCTTATTACTGCATAAATAATTAAAATATGTAACAGAAAATTATTTATACATTTAAACATTACATTACATTCATACATTTTATTTATACATTTAAAATTATTTATTTTTACTTCAAATGAGGGTAAATTCGCTCACCATTATTATTTTGGCAAAATATATTATAATCTGCAAAAAGAAAACTAAATATTTTTTAGAATCAATAAAGAAAAAAATTAAGATCAATGTCCAAAGTTATCGGAATAAATATTTAATATTGTTTTATCAATAAGTAATTATATTTAATCATTCAATTGAACGTACTCATAATCATAAAAAATAATGTTAAGTTTCACAGTTTAGTGCTTAAACCATTTTAAATCGTTTTGTTTTCAGTTATAAGAGTAATATTATTTAAAAAAATCGAATTATAAATTAAAATAATTAACATAGGGGATAGTCACTACGGTCGGTGCACCTTTACGGTTGGGTCACCTCAGGTTTCTCAGTTGTAACAAACTGGTGACATTTACCATTGCATGTAAATACTTCATAGTAATGGTAGAAAACTTTTCATGTCTCTTTCATTAAGTTCCAATGAAGTACGCGAGCAGTACAAACGTAAAACGTAAATGTGTGGTGAATTTTTTAAGCAAAACTTTTACTTAGTGTCGAAAAAGATTAATTAAACAAAATGGAAGATGCAAACAATAAATTAAATTAATGAAATTTATTCATTAGAGAGTCCTTTAATACTTTGGTATGTTATTTGGTTTTTATATCGTGCGTTTATGTCTGTGTGCTAAAAAAATAAAAACGACGTGAAACTTACGGTCGGTTCACTTTATATCGTGCATGTTGGGACGCATTATTTTACAATTATGGTGCCTTCTGACATCGGAAATTCATTTATTTGAGGTAGAGATGTGTGAAGAACGTCATTTTACAGTGAAAAAAAATATTCATGTTCGAAAAACGTTCGTAAAACATTTTAAAAAGTCTTATTTCACATCTCCTTCCATAACGTATTGTAAACGTTTCGTTTACTGAGAATGTTTTTAGATTAATTTTTATATAAATTTTTATTTCCTTTTTCCATTTTCAAGTGCATTTCAGCATTCTTCTGTAATTTACGGGATATTTTTAGTAATATTCCTTCATTTCACATTGATTTTCTATGGTGAACCGACCGTAAAAACCTGATCCGACAGTAACGACATTTTTTTTAAAATGTTTATAACTTTTCCAATTTTTGCCCAAATATTTTCTGATGTACAGAAGAAACATTCCACTTTAGAGGATCTTTCCAACCATATGTCAGAAAACGTGAAATTCGGCCTAGAACGGAAGTTATGGGCACAAGTGAAAAAGTGACCCGACCGTACTGACTCTCTCCTACTTAAAATATTTAGGCTCAAACATCTTTTTGCAGACTTATTTCCTGAGCGAATTTACACTAAAAATTTGAATTTTTTTCAAATTGATTTTTTGCAGAATCTATTTTTTGCTTTCAGTTTTGTGCTTTATGAAATATAATTTTTATTGAAAGCTATAAATGAATCTGCTTCATATAAATTTTAAATTAAAGTTTATTATCCATATTAACAAAAACAATTGTAAATCTTAAATATTTCTGTCTAAAAAGTATGTTAATCGAATTTTTAAAAATAGATATCTGTTGAGCAAATCACCCTACATAGGCGAAATTAGCCTCTTTTACGGTAGATAATAAAAAAATATTAAGTGCATAATTTTTTCAATTTTTTATTATTATTTTTATTATTGATATTTTTAAGTATATGAAAAATATAATTTAAAAATTCCACAAAATTCGTTTTAAAGTATTTTTTATAAAGAACTCAACAGTCATAAAATAAAAGCGGTCAGAAAATATATTGACCCTTTTTCAATTTTCATTTTTCTTAAAAATTGATGTATTTAGAAACACACGCGTAATTTGGTACACGGAGAGAAATCTGTTGCTCTTAGCACATGAGCAGGACGTACTAAAAACGCATACACACCACCTTGCGAAAGTTGCAAGAAATCCATACTGATTTTTCATGGATTTGAGCAACTGTGACACAAGTGGGAAAAAGCTGTGCAAAGTTAGCACCGGCCTTTGCAAAATTAGGTACAGACGTCTATGCGAAAAGCGAACCAACATGTCTCTAGCGTTATTCGTAAAACATTTCTCTCCGTGTAGAAAATATGTTTTTGAATCCATGAAAAAAATTCAAAATGAAATCGATGATTTTTTATAATTACCTATAGAAGTATTTTTTAGAAAAAAATCTTTGTTTTTAAACTGAAAATTCTAAAAAATAACACTGTTATTCAATTTTTGTATATGGAAAATTATTTGCTTATTTATTTAATTTCTGATCAAAATTTAATCTTAATTTTTCTGTATATGACGGGTTCTACGTCAAGTGACCTAGGTCCAAAATTGAAATGTTTGGGATCAGGTAAAAAGTTTGCATAAACAATAGTCCTATTAGGTACAATTAAGAATATTAAATATTATTAATTTATATAAACAAACATAAAAACTGGAGGGGCTCAAAGTTTAAATTTTTGGTCTTATACTTTCTAATAGTGTAAAAAAATTTAAAGAAAAAAAATTTTTTGACCTTGAAAAATTATATTAAGAAATAAAATTTTAATTTTTAATCAAAAGGACATTTTTTATTTTTTAAACAAAATTTTTATCATAAAGTTGAGGTTTTTTCCTAAAAAAAAAATGTATAGGTCAAAAAGTGAGACAAGAACTTTTAATTGGTCAAAATAAACATTTACTTTTGCAATCCACCGCCCTTGCGCGTTGTTTGGCTGTATATTGTTTATAACAATTAAAATAAATTATTTTATGCTTTATTAATTATCTGGTGGTCATATTGGATAAATTTGAATTGATTTAGATCATATATAGCAACGGAATAAGAAAATAGACGTCCTTTTTAAAAAAAGTGTATTAATTTGTTAACTTTAATTAAAAAAAATTATAAACAATTAAAATTCCCAAAATCGGCCTCATGGGATGTCTTAAGAATTTATTCCCCTTTAATTTAAATCAAAGAACACTCAAATCATTTCAAAATTGTAAGCTGTAGCCATTTTTTAATAGCAAATTGTAAAGAAAATTTCACAGTGGGTCGGTGCACTGCAGAAGTAAATGATTATATTGACCATTTACAATTTCTTGTCCCACTTTTTGACCTATACATTTTTTTAGGAAAAAACCCCAACTTTATGATAAACATTTTTTATTAAAAAAATATAAAATGTCCTTTTGATAAAACATTGAAATTTTATTTTTTAATATAATTTTTCAAGGTCAAAAAATTTTTTTCTCTAAATTTGTTTACACTATTATAAAAAGTTGAAAAACATCTGAAAACCCCAAAATAGGAAACGTCTTTTCGTTTTGTTTTAAAGAAACTACAAATTATTCAAATATTCCATGTAAATTTTTGACTTGGGTCACTTGACGTTGAATCCGTCATATATATTTTTCATCATTAAAAATTATGATATCAAATTATTTAGAAAAAGAATCTTCAAAAAATGCTCTTCTTTAATAAAAAAGAGTTGTAATGTATTGAAAAATATATAAATAATACATAATAATAAATAATAATAGTTTTATATAGATAAAATAATAATAAATAAACAAACAATTAATAAATAAATTTAATAATTATAATAATAAACAAAGGGTGCGCTAAAACAAAGCATTAAGCGCCATTTTTTCTTTTCTGTGCAATAGATGGTTAAATCAGTAAAAAATTCTTACTTACTTAAAACTTTTATAATTACAAACAATTTTTATTATCAATAACCTGATATTAATTATTATTGATATTTAGCTCTAAAAGATAAAGTGTCGTGTTGGCGCTTAAAGCTTTGTTTTAGCGCACACTTTAAATAATAAAAGTACCTAATGACTTTCGTTATTTTTGCTGCTCACGTATGTATCTTCCTACTGTACTACACAAACAGTACAACCTGATATAGTCGGTCATGACTAACCTCCTACATTGAGTTGTTAGCTTGCTATGTTATGTAAAACGCGGAATGATATTTACGCCCATAAAAACATCTAATCGTCATAAGAAAGCTTGTTTTATATTCTCTATTAAATATTTTTTTTCCTTAAATCGACCTTTTTTCATTTTCAATCTGCATTTTTTAAAATTAATTATCAAATTCAAAAAATTGCACCAAGAGAGGTGAAAAGAAGGGAAGTTGAGGGGCAATCGCTGGCTACGCTTATGTACTTTTAAATATTTCCCACCGTGCAGCGTCCTTAAGACTTTCGAAAATCGACATCAATATTAGACTTCCTTTGAGAGGAAGAAAAAAATTAACTTAAAAATAAATTAAAAATATTTCGTTTCTGCAATTATAATGCTTTTTAATTACTCGTTACATGAATTGGCGATGAACAACTGCACGGAAAAAAGGACATGAAAGATTACTTGACAGTACTTGACTTTTGGATGGGACAACTTTTCTGAAAATATTTCATAGGCAGTCCTAGAATTTATAATTGACTTACGTGAAATTATCACAACAGTGCTGGAATGTTTAAAGTAATCAATGAAATATTTTAAATATTCTAGCACTGCTAGTGATAATTTCACATAAGTCAACGAAAAATTTCAGGACTGTCTATGAAATATTTACAGAAAAGTTCTCCCATCCAAAAGTCAAGTACTGTCAAGTTCTCTTTCATGTACTTATTTTTTCTGTGTGGTGAGTAATTGAAATAATTTTTTCTTTAAATTTAAAACAAATCATTTTTAATTTAATATTTTAAAAAAGTATTTTTCATTATGAAATCTTTGCGATATAATAAGAAAGTAGAAGGGGAAAAAATGAAGTTGAAAATTTGATTTCGAAGGCGTCTCTCTTTATGTCTAGAGTAGTAGAGTGTAACGATGGTCATGAAACAGTCTAAGGAAACGGAAAATCAACCAGATTTGTATTATATATTTAATCACATATCGAGCTGTATAGTTTATTCAATTATTTTTTTCCTGTACGCAATAGTATTACAAAATGAAAGTATTTTGTTCGCTTGCTATATAATTCGATCATATTATCAAAAGAAATTTCAAAAATTTTGATACAACTGCAATTTTTCCAACTATAATAATGGGGGATTCCACGGGTAAATCAAACAGTTGTACGTAAGAAGTTACCGATTTGTCTTAAATTTTTTAGACGTATTCGACCTTCAAATAAAGTAAACTAGCAATAATTTCAAGTTCCCATATCGTAAAGAACGTTCACAATCGTCAATTTCGTGAAAAGAACCATTTTTCAAAACTAAGATTCAAAAATCCATTTTTGAGTGAAAAAGTGTCAATTTTGGTCTAAACAAAATTGGAAAAGTACTAGTCGATGGGAAATTTTCCAAAGAATCCAATGCCGTTAGAATTTTTAAGAAATTTCTAAACGCATGCGCAGTAGATTAAAAAACTGTTTTTAAAAAAATTTATAACTCAAAAACACCTTTTTCGATTTAGTTTAAATGTTTAGGAAACATAGTTGAAAAGCCATACTTTAAAGTGATTATTCCGAAAATCTGGGTATTTTGAGTTTTTAACCATATCTTTGCAAAATAGTGAATTCATTCGACTTTTTTTAATGTTTTAGTACCGTTCTTGCCTTTTTGTGCCCATACGCAGCTTTAGAGAAAAAATCTGAGCCCAAAATCACAATCCTCGGAAAATTTCCAATCAGTTTTCTATATTGAAACTTATTTTTTTATGTTAGACAAATTTTAACAGCAAAAACAAGAACAAGTTACAATTTAGAATAGGGTAGATCGGAGCATGATGGATCACTACCCGGGGCGTATTGAATCAGCAATGAAATTATAATTTTGATCATGAAATATTATTTAATATTGATAATTTTGGTTTGTATTGTACATTTATAACGAAGAATATTGAAAATGGAACATATTCAATTTAAACTTTAAACATTTTCATGCAATTTTAAAATTTTTAAAAGTTGTAGCAAAATGCAAAATCCATTTACTTAAAAATGGTTATCATTGGTACTTTGACCCACATAGCACAAAAACTTCCTGTAAGTTTTTTTTCTATGTGGGTAATAATTAATATATAAATTACAAGAAATTAAACTTGATAGGACTATTTTATAAATATTTTAAATATAATAGGATTTTCTTAATAAAAATAAACAAAGTGATCCATTATGGCCCTGAAGTGTTTGTTGAAAATTTTGTTATTTTTTATCAATACCGTAAGTATGACTAAAAAATGGTCAATTGTTTTTTAAGAACAATTGTTTAAAGCTTAAAACCTGATATACAAAAATTTTTATAAGTAATTTTAAAAAAGATATAAAATAGAAACAAAGATTTCAAAAATTTACTTCAAGCGTCAAAATTACTTTTTCTACCATATTTTTAACAATAATAAATCAATAACAATGAAACTTGGTACAAACTTATAGTACTATTATGCAAAGATATGGTTAAAACTTAAAATACCCAGATTTTTGGAATAATCACTTTAAAGTATGTCTTTTTAACTATGTTTCCTGAAAATTTAAGCTAAATCGAAAAAGGTGTTTTAGAGTTATAAATTTTATAAAAAAACTGTTTTTTAATCTACTGCGCATGAGCCTAAAAATGTCTCAAAAATTCTAACGGCATTAGATTGTTTGGAAAATTTCCCATCGACTAGTACTTTTCCAATTTTTTTAACCAAAATTGACACTTCAAAATTGGATTTTTGAATCTTAGTTTTGAAAAATGGCCCTTTTCCCGATAATACAAAAAACTATTTTCTAAATTAGAAAATTATCAAATGGATTTTAAATGCGATTTAAACCTTATGTGATCGGAAAAAAAAGATAAAATGCTCAGTCTCGATTAATTTACGAGTTGAAGGTATTTAGGCAATTAACGAATATCGATTTACCAATCTTTCCTTTTTCCGCAAATATCAGAGAATTTGTTAAGAAAAACATACAATTGTTAATTTTACCGTTTTTGCTGATCCCTGTCTACTTTTTAAACTTTTATGTCCATACATACATATTTCATAAATACTCAATTTTAATGAATTTCTTTTAATTATTTTTTAGAGCAGCCTTAATTAATATATTTTATAAGGCGCTACTTTTATTTACATATTTTATAAATGAAAATGATTTTTGAAATTGAAATATATATATATATATATATATATATATTATATATATATGAGCTGCCGGATCAAAGAAGGGCACATAAACTCGCCGTGCTGAAAAACGTTGGCCCCTGGACACTTAAAATTAAACTTTTGATTTTAAATGTTTATTATGCATATCCTTATAGAAAATTTGATTGCGCATCTTTTTTTCTTATAAAATTTTTTTCTATCTATTACCGTTTTCGAAATAATAAAGAAAAACCATTTTTTTGAAAACATGAAATTTAATTAAATTTTTCACTTCAACCCGCGATATTTCAGTCAATTTTGCATATTTTTCAATATCACAAAAACTAAATTACTCGTTGAAATATCCTGAGAATGATGAAAAAAGAAAAAAATTGTTTTAATAAGAAATAAAATTGTTATTAATTTTCTTCTAAACAATTGCAAAAATCGTGAAGTGCAATTTTCACGGGCTTCGTTTAACGGGCGAATTTTAAGCAACAACAAACTTTCAGTGAGAAAGTTGTTTATTGTAGTCCAAAGAAGTTTTTTGTAAAGTTATATTACAATTGAATAATTAGTAATAAATTAGTGAATGTTTAAAGTTGCGCGAGCGGCTGAACGGATGGTTTGTTTTGATTTACTTAACCTCTAAAGGCGAAACAACGCTGTGACATAATAGCTTCATTTTTAACCGAGTTATCATTGTTTCTGTGCGGGTGTGTTTTTTAATAGCTCGAGATGTTAGCGTTCGCACAATTTCGGACGGTAGTGTATATATATATCCTCGTATATATGGGTGATTCTCCATGAAACCGACAATTTGGTTATTGTTATTTTTTTTCAATAAAAATAAAAATCATAATGTAAATTTTAAGAATGATAGTCAAGAATGAAATATCTGTTACGGGCCGGACAAATTGTTTGTAATTTTTGTATTTTTTAAACAAAGTAACTGTTCACGCATCCATGTAGCATGATTAGTTGCCATAGTTTTGTTATGTTAACAAAATTGATAGTTGAACTGATAGAAATTGTTTTTTGTTTACTTCAGGATTTAAAAATCTACTTCAGGAAATTTATGCAGTAATTTATGGTAATTTATAGAAATTTATGACAATTTAAAGAAATTTATGGTAATTTATACAGTCATTTATAAAAATTGTTAGGTAATTCATAATGTTATTACAAAACATAATTCAAGATTAGAAAGACAAATGCAGGAAATTTATAGTAATTTATAAATGTTTGAGGTACCTAAATAAATTTTTTTGAGTAAATAGAAGAAAATTTTAAAAACTATTTTTTAAAATTTATGGAAATTTGTAGGGTAATTTATGGAAATTTATGTTGTAATGTATGAAAATTTATGGAAATATATGTTGTAATTTTATAAATTATTTTAAATCATTTATCGTAATTTATTAACATAATTTAAATGAAAATAAATTCTTGGCAACTTTCAGAAATTTGTACGTTTATTTATGAAAATTAATAAAGTAATTAATGTCACAACTTACTAAAATTATAGTTTAAACAAGGTAACTTTTATTTGCTTAATTTTATTTGGAAAAAATTACAAAAATTGTTGTATTTATACACTTGTTTAAACCACAAGTTCAATGAAAGACAAAAAAGGCTTCACCATGACGCTGAGGCTTCACCATGACGCAAAATAAATACTGTTTTTTAAAATAAATTATTAGCAATTTTCAATCGGTTTCATATTCCTATCTTTTATATTCACTGAAATAATACGACTATACATTATTTGCTAAAAAAAATTATTTTTTTTTATTTACTATGCAAAATGTGAAAGCTTCACCATGACGATTCTGTGATTCCCTGTACAAAGTTGACGCTTAAAACGTAAAAAAAATGAAAAAAAGTATAACAATTTTTTTCTTTCGTAGTGAAACACTATTGAGGGAACTAAATTGTTGCTTGTACTAAAGATAACCGAAATTCTCATTTTATTTTTATGAAATATTTCAATTTTTTAAAAAGGCTTCACCATGACGATTTGGCTCTTAAATTTGCATTTAAAAAAACATTTAATCTTAGAAATTAAAGTGGCTATAGGTTTTTGTTTGTAATCACCAGAGTTACTTTTTTACGTTGGATTCATTATTATATGTGAAATCTGTTTCTTAAAAAACACTAGGGACATGAAATTGTCGGTTTCGTGGAGAATCACCCATATATGGGCATATTTCTAAAACTTTTAAACTTTCAGGTATTGGATAACTTAATTTTTCTTTTCAAGGCACAATCTTGAAATGAATTTTATAGTTTTGTGCATTGATCGAATAGTAGAAAAAACATTGCGATACTCATTTCTACACATTGTTAACCCCCCTGTGTATGAATTTAACCCCAAGAAAATGTTTCTAAATGCATTGATTTTTCATAAAGTTGGATTTTCACATCAATCGGTATCTTGGGGTTTTTTTTCAAAATTCAAAATGGCGGATCCAATATAGCGGACGAAATTTAAAAAAAATTAATGGGATTCCACAGCATTGGATATTTAGGGGTTTTTGGGGTCGCTGATTATGATTCTGTAGTCGGATTTTGAAAATTCCAAATGGCGTATCCAATATGTCGGATGAAAATTTAACAAAAAATTAATTTTCACGAAAGTGGGCATGAAGGGGTTTTTGAGGTCGCTAATTATTATGAATCTGAATTAAGTTTTTTAAAAATTTTAAAAGTGGTTTCAAAATGTCATGAAAATTATTGATATTTTAAATACGGTTTTTAAAATATTTTGGGATTAATTATAATTAAAAAGCAATAGAAGTTTTTTTATATTAAAAGTACAAACTGTATGAACAAAAAATGAATAACATTTAATTCAAAGTTTTACTTCTCTTTCTTTATCTATAATTAATATTATTTAATTAAAATACATAATATCTACATTCGGCAATCAAAACATTTTGACACATTAAAAATAATATTACCATGGAAACTTAGAAAAAAAGAAGTTTACAATTCTAAAAACAGAATAAAATTTAAATAATAAATTAAATAAATAATTTTAAATTAAATTAAGCTCATAATAATAAAATGAAATTTAAAATTGATTAATTCTTGTTATCTTTAAAACTCTTTAATACTGTTAAAATTTCCAAAATTTTAAGTTCTTTTATCTATAAAAGTCTAGTAAAATTTTTTTTAACAATTCTTAAATTACATTCAAATTATTATATAACAACCAGAAGTTCAAAAAAAATCCTGCTAAAAGATTTGATTTTTCAGAAATGTATCCAGCATGTTAGATTCTCTATTTAAAATTTTTTTTAAATTATTTCAAATTCGTAATCAGCAAAACAGGAAACTCTTAAATGTCAAAAGATATTAAAATCTGATGATTTTTCTAAAATTTCGTCCGCCATTTTGGATTTGCCATTAAAAATTTTTTTTAACTAACCTCAGATTTGTAATCAGAGGACCCCAGAAACATATAAATAATAAATTTTAGGCAAACTTACGAGTTTAATGATTTCTTTTTCCATGAAGCAATGATTACACGGAAAAAAAGTCCATCAATCATTAATAGACTAGTATATTACTTTGAGACGGGACACAAAATCATTGAATGGATAACATACTTGGAGTCACAATATATAAAACTCGTTCACTAAAATTTAGAAAACTGTCTATTAAATTTTCCATGACTATCAAAAGCATTCAAAAAATTCAACTTATTCTTTCAGAATTATCCCTAATTTTAGACACTATTTGGTACAGAATAAACACATTTTTTCGTTGCACAGTTCCGATATTTTATTTACACTCTTAGACGCTTTAGACCAATACATTTTCGCACTTATAATAACTACACGTAGAAACGCACACTTATAACACTTTAACTTTAGAAGCGAACTGTTCTTATATACCAAATAACAAAATTTTTCACAACTTGTGAGAAATGCTTTTGCACTAATAACTACTTTTTAATTAGCGAGAAATATAAAAGAAAATATATTTTCATCGAGGTCAATTTCTAGACGCAATCAAACTGCAAATTATTAGTTAAGTTAAATATTCACATTACACATAATAGTATATAGGGATTTGTATAGCAGACAGCAAAAACACATGGACTATAGAGAAACCGGAAGAAATGCGCATCGGTACACTGCGCAACAATGCGTTGGTGAAGAGCACCGATTTAGACTACGAGTCAACTAACGTTTCACAAACTTTACTAATGATTCGTAAACATTCAAACATACATTGATATAATAATTCACCATTAAATCTAAAACAATTGGTCACATACTGGCATTCTAATCATTCCATGACTCTTTTTTAATACTTCAATGATGTTTTTCAATCGTTAAGTGAAGTTAAGTAACCATCAACGGAAAAAGAGTCCCGTCTCAAAGTAATATACTAATCCATTAATGGTTGATGGACTTTTTTTTCCGTGTATTACCGTAGAAGCTCATATTCTTTCTTAGATAAATTCTTTTTAGGAATAGTGTAGAGGTTAACGATTTTTTTGTATAATTTTATAATACACGAGAAGAGATCACAATAAGTTAAAAGTGATTAGAAGTCAAATTCAACATGTGCCCTTCAAAAATGTAGGTTATTACTATGAGTTTCGTTTTTATATTTAACTTTTGAAGTCACTGCATTCCTAATGTATAAGTGGCACATATTCCTGTAAGGGTTCAAAATACTTCTTATTATGTAGACAATGTAACCCTGTTTTATGGTTACTTAAAAATCTTCGTTAAAAAAGTTATATCAAGTTAATTGCGAAATTGTCAAAATTTAAGAAAAGTTGTCTCGCAAGTTTGAAGGTACGCCATTTTTATCTTAATTGAGGCACATCATTGTCTCAATGATTTTTTGGTTCCTCATACACCCCACTACATCTACTATAAGTCACAAAATATGTAATGACTCGTCAAAAAAGTTATACCATATAAACTGAAAAAAACGTTCAATGTCACACACGAGAAATTGTCGATTTCGACACTTTTACTCACTTTTGTCGTTCCCTACCTAATTAAAATGATTATTATACACAAGGTATATTTAAAGAGCACAATAATTTATCAAATTATGGTACTGCAAAATTATTTTTATAATTTTTAAAATATAATAATAAACGGAAACATAAAGTTTAAAAGTTCTAGAGATATGCCCATATATGAGCGATTCCACCTCAAGTGATCAAGGGGTCTTACGGTGTAATGTTTATTTATTTCGATAATTTTTATTCTTAAACTATTAAACATAAAAAGTTGGCAAAGTACTTTTTGGAAAGGTTTTTTCATGCTCTTTCGATTGAAGATAAGCATTTTGGAAAAAAAAATTTTTTGACCCAAAAAAATCAAAACTAAAAATAAATTTTAATTTTTGGGAAAAATTCCTTTTAGGAAAAAACCTCAGCTTTTGCTAAAAAAAATCGTATCTTTCCCTCACAAAAAATAAAATTTATTTTTAATTTTGATTTTTTGGGTAAAAATTTTTTTTTTCAAAATGCTTATTTTTAATCGATAGAGCAAGAAAAAACCTTTTCAAAATGTATTTTGAAAAATTTTTATGTTTAATAGTTTAAGTGTAAAAAAATATCAAAATAAGTTTTTTACTGAAAAATCCAAAAATTTAAGCCCCTCCCCCTCGAGAAAGTAGGACTAAATAAACAAATATTTTCACAAAAAACTATTATTTATTAGTACTACAAAAGCCCCAAGTTTTGCTACGATTGCAGAAAAATTTTTCTCTACCTAGATCACTTGACATGGAATCGCTCATATATAGTAGGATGGCTCTTATTTATCAAGTTGAAGATAACTTTTGGGCCCCCCTCCACATATATGGGATTTTATAAACTTTTGGTTTTTTAAAAATAATTTTTCTACTTAACAACATTTTTTGAATCGGTTTCTAGATTCTTAAATTGCACACTTTTACCTTTAAAATTACCTAAAATACAAAATTTTCGGTTCATAATTAAAGAAGTTATAAAGCTTTTAATATAGAGATTAAGGGGTTACATACCTTTCTGGGACTCAAAAAGTCGAAAAAAATTTTATTGCTTATTTTGAAAGTATATATTTTCGAGAATGTTTTTTTGGGGTCTCTGAATTGTATTTTTTTAAAACTACTGTTGCGGTGTGCATGATTTCAATAAAACAGCTAAAGCGATCACCTGCTTGAAATTTACAGGGTTTCCTAATAGATATAATAGCTAGTTCCTGATGAAGGAATTTTAATGTGTACCAAAATTTATATTTTTTTCGGTTAAAAAACTAGTTTTTAAAAACCTAAAAATTCTAATTCTGATGAAAATCATTTAACATTTCTAGAATTTTCTTAACCCTTTGTTCACGAACAAGATAACATAGTAAACAAACAAATTTTCCTTTGCTTTTTATTTCAGTTGAGATGTTCTCGTTTCATCGTGCACACCACAAGTCACCTTAAAGAAAGTGTTTTAGTAAAACAGCTACAGTTTCTACAAATGTTAATTTATTTTCGATTTTAAAGTTGCTAAAATTTTATGACAACATGTACTATCAGGTACAATGTTGATTATTTAAATAAAGTTTTAACCCAGGCGGAAATTTCCAACCGGCGCGGATCATAGCCCGTACTGACGCCGGTGTAACTGTACTGGCTCGGAACTGCCTGCCAACCGAATGTGAACGGGCATTCTACCGAATAGTGACTAGGCCAGGAGCGCGCTGGTAATCGGCTCGGAACTGGCATTCCTACCGGCCGGGAGAAGCAGTTCCGTGTATAATTCAACCGGCTGGGACCTGGCACTCTACCGACTGCAGATTTTCAATTTAATAGCTGGCATTCTACCGCCTGACAACCGGATCGGATCCAAATGATAATTTTAACAAATATCAAATAAATAAAAGTGTAAGACAAATTTCTTTAATTGTTTAAATTGAAAAAAAGTCTCAATAAATAATTACTTAATATATTGATTAAATTTATTTATTAATTAATCATTATTTTCTAAAATAATTCAATTAATTATTGTAATAGTTATTTAGATATGACACATTTATTAAAAATAAATTCATAATGTGATTTATGATGTGACAATAAATAACAAGATCCGCAGTCGGATCCGGCCCAGCACCAAGCCAGTACGGACTTAACACATCCGTCATTCTTCCGACGCCGCAGAAAAATAAGATCCGCGAGCAGGAGAAATCCATTACCGAGCCCGTACTGACAATAGTGGGAAGACGGTTCCGAAAGTCGGAGCATAATCTGTACCTCGCCGGTTGCGTTTTCAGATCCGAATCGGTACAGACCGTCGGTACTTGCAGTCTGTACGCGCGCAGATCCCAGCCGGTTGTAAACTCCGACATTCGTCCGACTTTTCCGCCTGGGAATGAGAACTCTAAAAATAATTATAAAAATCAGTCGGAGAAGCAGGCGCAATGCGCCTACATCATAGGGTTTCGTGGCGTAAAATGATAAATAAATAATAATTTATCAATTACTATAGCAACGGTTGCCATGGCGATGGTTGTTATGACAACCGTTACCATAGCAACGGTTGCTATGGCAACCATTACGTAAGGCGTAAGGCCTTAAGACATGAAATATAAGACATGAAATAAAGCCTTAAGCGTTAAGACATAAGACATCATAGGGTTTCGTGGCGTAAAATGATAAATAAATAATAATTTATCAATTACCATAGCAACGATTGCCATGGCGATGGTTGTTATGACAACCGTTACCATAGCAACGGTTGCTATGGCAACCATTACGTAAGGCGTAAGGCCTTAAGACATGAAATATAAGACATAAGACTTAAGCCTTAAGACATAAGACATAAGACATAAGACTTAAGCCTTAAGACTTAAAAACTACGGACGGACACCGAAGTCTCGCTATAAGGGTTTTGGCCCTTGGCCACGAAATCCTAAAAACCACTCTTTTTGTAGTCAAAAAGGTATATTACCTCTTAATAAATTTAGCCAAATTTTACTAGTTAAAGCCCAGGTAAAAATTATTTGAACGAACTTCATTCGAATTTTATACAAAATTCGAACGAATTCGTTTAAAATTACTAGCGAAATTCGAGCGGCATTTTAAAGCGTTGTTTCGAACGAATAATATGCGAAAAAGTTTTTTCAAAAATTTTTGTACGAATTAATTTTGGAAAATTTTTAGAAAATTCCTAATGGAAATTCGTATAAAATTCTACGCGAAAAGTCAACTAAAAATTTTTTCAAAAATTTTTAATCCAATTTCCGTATGGAATTCATTTAGGAAAATCGAGTGAATTAATTTTGGAAATCTTTTTACAAAATTCTGCACACAAATTCGTATGGAATTTTGCACAAAATGTCATCTAACATTTCTTTCAAAAATATTTGTTCAAATTTCCATTTGAAATTTGTACAAAATTCGAATAAATTTCGCTTGTTATTTTATATATAAATACGCTGGAATTTCGTATGAAGTTCGTACAATAGTTATTTTCGTATCAAGGACGCAAAATAGGTGATTGCGACGATGGCGAAATGAAGGGACCGAGGGGACACAATTTCGCCAGAGTCGTAATCACTTTTGCGCCCATGATGCTAACATAATTTTTTGTCCAAACTGCAGGGAAAGTATGTCATTGAGGCCATGAACGGTTAAACGCTCATATTAGTTAAAAATTGAACTCTATATAACTAAGAACTCTTTGAAGTCTATAATGATATAAGTTTTAATATAGAAATAAGACAACAATGTATTCTGAAAATATAGTAATTGCCAATTTTTTTAACCGAAATGTGAACAAAACCAAATGTGTTGTAATTTTTTTTAAAGAAAATCGAAAAAATTGCACATTTTTCTAGACAAAATAAAACAAGTTGAAAATGTTTGCATTTTTATAGTCAACATAAAAAACCTCGAAAATATCACATTTTAATGAAGAAAATCGAATAATTAACATGTGGGCGTAAAATGCTCTTCTGCCTGCTCGAAGGTAGGGAAGCGGGCGCAAAATATTTTGCCCCCGCTTCACCTACCCCTGGGTGGTAATGAGTTACTTTGCGCCCGCTCTAAGTGCCCGAAATGACATACTTTCCGTGCAGGTAGGACAAAAATAATTTTTACGTTGGCCTTGACTAGTAAAATTTGGCTAAATCTACTAAACTCTATATTAAAAGCTTTATAACTTATTTAATTATGAACCGAAAATCTTGTATTTTAGGTAATTTTAAAGGAAAAAGTGTGCACTTTAAGAATCTAGAAACCGATTTTAAAAATTTTGCTAAGTAGAAAAATTATTTTTAAAAAACCAAAAGTTTATAAAATCCCATATATTTTAAATGGGAAAGTAGGCGCTTACGGGAGAGGATTAATCAACCATAAAATAAATATTTTTGTCGACTTTTTTCATAATTTGGGCCAAAGATTTGATGTAGAGGTGGGCCCAAAACTTATCTGTAACTTGGTAAAGTTTACCCCAGTTGGGGTAAATGTAAACAGTAGATGTTTCAGCTAAATTTACTAATTTAAAAATAAGTATGACGTCAATATTTTATTTTGACAATTGGCAATGCCATAGTGTAAGTTATCTTTTAAAGCAAAAAAGATTAAAAATCAAAATTTTACTAAATGAGAAAGAAGCTATCAATTTTCCAAATCAATTCACAAATAATTAAATATCTTAAATAAATCTCCATAAGCTCATGGGTTTCATGTGTATCGACAACACAGCTGCCCTAAATACGGAAACCTGCTTAATCTGAAAATTATTTTCGAAATTAATTAATAATTTCGAAATTATCAAAGTACTCGGAAAAAGGGCTAGCATGGTGGGATATGAGCCAACGACCTTTCTATTGCCGGTAGACTGCTCTGACCACTAAGCTACATGCACCCCGAGATTCTCCAAGTTCCTTGACATATACTATCTCTTCTTACATTATTTTGATGATAACGTAGGAAGTCTCTTTAATGTTTCAATTCATAGGTAAATATAATTTTTATCGAATATAATTATCTCTTATTAATACTACAACAAAAAGCAACTTTGATTTTTCATTTTGAAAATAAGTAAGAATAAGAGAGAATAAGAAAAATTGAGAGGAAATGAGTGAGAATAAGAGAGTAGAAATGAGACCGAGAGAGAATGAGAGAGAATGAGAAAGAATGAGAGAGATAAGGAGAGAATAAAGGAGAATGAGTGAGAATAAGTGAAAATGAGAGAAAATAAGAGAGAATGAGAGAGAATAAGAGAAAATGAATGAGAATGAGAGAGCATAAGTCAAACTGAATGAGTATAAGAGAGACTGAGAGAAAATAAGAAAGAATGAGTGAAAATAAGAGAGAATGAGAGAAAATAAGAGAGACTGAGTGATAATAAGAGAGAATAAGAGATTATAAGCGACCCTGAAAACCCTCAAAAGGTAAGATTTCAGAAAGTTTGGTCGATTTTTGAAAAAAGTTTTTAAACAGTCCGCCATATTGGATCCGACATTTTGAGTTTAAAAAATTTAAATTCTAATTCGTAATCAGCGACCCGCAAACTACAAGAACGTATGATTTCAGAAAGTTTGATCGATTTTTGAAAAAAGTTTTTAAACAGTCCGCCATATTGGTTCCGTCATTTTGAATTTAGAAAATTTGAAGTCAGATTCGTATTTAGTAATCCTTGAAACCCTTCGTTTGACAAGTTTTACATAAATATGTTAAATTTTTTTAAAGTTGTTGAAACCTTTATAATTGTGTAATGTCTTAGAATTTTTGGTATGGAATACTTTTAAACTTATATTATTATTAACTATTAGGGTTGCAGCCGTTTAGCAGCCGCTGACGCTTGGATAATCCCTTTACGTCCCCAAAGTCCTACTAAACCGCCTGACCTAAGCCCAAAGCCCCTTCCATAGAAACAGGACCGCGGCCAGTCCTTTAGTAGCGATTGCTGTCTCCTCGAGGAAGTAACAACCTGTAATCTGATATCGTTCCCTCACCAAAGCAGGGCATCGACACAGAATGTTAGCTGAGGTTTCGTTTTCCTCACCACATTTACGGCATTTGGGATCTTCGACGATGCCCATCTTATGCCTGTGATAGCGCAAATCTCCATGGTCTGTTAACAAACCTGTTATGATTTTCGCCTCCTTTCTATTAAGCTTGCGGAAATCCGCCGCTCTTTTAGGATTTAAGTTTTCCCCAATGAGTGCTTTGGCCTGTCTACAACCTGCAGCTGCCCGCCACTCTTTTTGGTGCTCTAGTGTCCGCCATTGTTTAAATTCCAAAGTCAGACACTTGTTGGAGACACCAACTATTGGTTCTGGTCCGATAAATCGTTTCCTAGCGCCTTCTTTGGCTAGTTCATCCGCTACGTTATTACCCTAAATTCCACAGTGTCCTGGGACCCAGATGAGGGTAACACGGTTAATTCCAGCTAGCCTGTTGAGCGCCTCGTGGCACTCTCCGACCAGTTGGGATGTCGTAACATATCGTTTCAAAGCGCAAATGGCTGCCTTGCTGTCCGAGGCAATATAGATATTTCTATCCTGGCAGCGCTCTAGAGCCTCAGAAGCACCGTAGAGAATCGCTACAATTTCGGATTGTAAAACAGTAGTGATGGTTCCCAAACTATATGCGAGAGCCACCCCCACTGCTTCTTGATAGACACCTGCGCCTGCGCCAATTCTTCCCTTCGATCCGTCCGTATACCAGACAATAGCATCTCTGGGAAGAAGGGCTATTTTTAATCTAATTCTTTATATCTCTTAACATTTCTAGACTTAAAATTGATTTTTTCTAAAATTTCGTAAGAATTAATTAACTGTTCCTATTTAAACAGAAACAGTTGATTATTACGATTCAATGATACCCATATTTTTTACTACTCCATTAAATTGTTCCACGGGATTGAAATAAAAACTAAAAACACAAAAAACCGAAAGTATTCAGATTTTAAAGAAAAAACAAGCAAGTTTTTAGTGAAACATAGCAAATTTGTTTCTATTAATCCCAACTGATCCTGTAAAGAAGTTTTTAAGATTCCTGAATAAGAATCTAAAATCGAATTTAAAAATTTAAAAATGGTAAATCCAATATGGCGGTCAAAAATAAAATATTCGTAAAAATTGATCAAATTTGCTTGAATTTTAAGGTCGCTGAATACGAATCTGAAGTCAGATTTAAAAATTTAAAAATAGCGGATCCAATAATGCGAGTTTTCGAATTCTCTCTCTTCTCTTTCTCCTTTCACCTTTACGATCTAACGCTGAGATTGAGGTACGACTCTCCCAAGGAATGAGATCTTCCTTTCTTACCTGGTGCAAGCCGAGGGTATCTCAGGTACAACTGGGGCTGCTTGCTTGTACTTCATAGAAGGAGTTGTACTCAAGACTCAGGTACAACTGGGCAGTAGTAACACCCGTCGCCTCTCCGTTTCTTTCATTTCACCTGTCATTGTTCTTGGTCTAAGCAAGGGTACAGCCGTGTAAGACCAAGGTAATGAATTTCCTAAATGAGAATGTGAACCAACCCTGTGAATAAGAGGTACATTTCGACCTTCACAGAGTTGATGCACCAGGTAGATTCTTCGACCCAATGTACATCTTGAAGGAAGATGAAGCTTGTATTTCAACCCTTATCTCACTCTCCCTTTTATACGTAACTATTTATCGTGTCGGGCATGAATACCGTGAGAATCGCGGTATTTAGTCTTTTTCGATTATGCTAAATCGACCTAGCGTGCAGGTCCCTATTAATCGTCCGTACCGCTATTTAGGGGTAGTTTCTAGAGTCTACCCTCGCGTATAATAAGCGTCGGTCGCTGGTAGGAATTGACCATTTTGGGAAATAAACTTATTTTCTTTCTATTCTATTTTAGTTAGTTTAGTATGATTTATAAATGTTATTAGTTAGGTTAGGTTTCATTTAATTTAGATTCGGTATTACATTTCCATTATATAGAGTCATTTATTCTTCTTATCATATTGTTATTTTTCTTTCGGTTCATTTTAAATTCACTTTCGTTAATTATTATTTTTGTATTATTTTTTTATTTGCTTTAAATATATTTTCTTACGCAGGTTTAAAACTCTACTTTGTTACTGACTTTACCCTTCCTATCGATATCACTAAATTGACTAACTAGCTTGCTTAAATTTTGTAATGACGCTTTACGTTATTTTGTTAATTTATTTGATAAAAGATAATTTGTATTTTAACCCGGACTTCATGCGGCGAGCAAATCAATTGGCGATTAAAAACTAAGATCATTACAGATTTTTTAATTTATTTTTATGCAAACGGGAGACAAAATACTGAAACAATAAAATTTTGATTTTCAATCGTTTTTGCATTAAAAGATAACTTACACTATGGCACTGCCAAATGTCAAAATAAAGTATTGGCAATACTCAGAACATTTTGTAGGTGAGCTAAGGTAAAAATATTGACGTCGTACTTATTTTTAAATTTGTAAATTTTAGCTGAAACATCTACTGTTTACATTTACCCCTTGTTTACATTTATCTCAAATGACCCTAATAGTCCGGGAGCCAGCGACCAAAACAACTATCTCATTTTATAGCGGCTGAAAATTTGAGTATAGATTACTGAAGACATGTAAATAACAGAAACCCACGTCTGGCATGCCAGTGCTGGGACAGGGGGCGAATAGGTGAAAAATAATGAAAAAATTTCTCATTTCATACCGATTAAAACCTTTAGAAATCGAAAGTTGACATCTACATGAGTATAAAAATGTGCGTCTGGCAGTTCTGGGCTGGGACAAAGTACGTCTGGCAAAGGGTTAAACATGTAAAAAAATCGAAAATTTTATCTGATTTCATACCGATTAAAACCTTTAGAAATCAAAAGTCTACATTCGAACAAGTCTAAAAATGCGCGTCTGGCAGTTCTGGGCTGGGACTAAGTACGTCTGGCAGCCCTTCGAAAATGCGGAAAATGGGTCAATGGGTGAAAAATAATGTAAAAATTTCTCATTTCATATCGATTAAAACCTTTAGAAATCAAAAGTTGACATCTACATTAGTGAAAAAATGTGCGTCCGGCAGTTCTGAGCTGAGACATAGTACGTCTGGCAAAAGGGTTAAACATTTAAAAAAATCGAAAACTTTTTCTTATTTCATACCGATAAAAACCTTTAGAAATTAAAAGTTGACATCTACACGAGTGTAAAAATGTGCGTCTGTCAGTTCTGTGTTAGGGTAAAGTATAACAGCACGTGTTTTGACGTGATCTAACCATAACCTCAAAACTGAGGCAATGTAAAATAGGCGCATAACTATTTTTAAACATTTCTTTGTAAGAGAAAATTTTTTAATGTTTACTATTCATATTTCAATTTTACTTACAATTATTTTATACACATAATTTTCTTTCGTATAGAATTAAAATACTATTAGACTAAAAGGAAAGTTCTGAAATAATTACATAAATTCACATAACCGATTTTTAGAAATGTTAAAAATTAATTAAAATAACTCATTTTTTTCATTGTCATTCTGAGAAAACATTTTCGAAGAGCTGCCAGACGTACTTTGCCCCAGCCCAGAACTGCCAGTCGCACATTTTTACACTCGTGTAGATGTCAACTTTTGATTTCGAAAGGTTTTAATCGGTATGAAATGAGAAATATTTACATTATTTTTTACCCATTGACCCATTTTGCGCATCTTCGAAGGGCTGCCAGACGAACTTTGTCCCAGCCCAGAACTGCCAGACGCGCATTTTTAGATTTGTTTGAATGTAGATTTTTGATTTCTAAAGGTTTTAATCGGTATGAAATAAGAAAAAATTTTCGATTTTTTTACATGTTTAACCCTTTGCCAGACGTACTTTGTCCCAGCCCAGAACTGCCAGACGCACATTTTTATACTCGTGTAAATGTCAACTTTCTATTTCTAAAGGTTTTAATCGGTATGAAATGAGAAATTTTTACATTATTTTACGCAAAAAATAACTTCCTTAACCCCTTCAGTGTGTAGCTAAAATATTAAAAATGGTCCCAAAATGTGTAATACCTTCTTGTGAATAAATTTTTATGACACTTGGTACTATGGAGTTTTTGGGATCGCCGATTATGAAGCCGGTGTTACTTTTTAAAAATTTTAAATGGTGGATCCAATCTGGCAGACACGTTTTTGAAAAATTCATTGCATTCGCTTAAAACTCGTTACTCAGGTATTTTCGTGGTCGCTTATTAAGAATCCGGTGTTAGGTTTTCAAAATTTAAAATGGCGGATCCAATATGGCGGACTCGTTTTTGAAAAATTCATTGAATTCGCTTAAAACTCGTTACTCAGGGTTTCTCAGGGTCGCTGATTACGAATCAAATATGTGACACGGACAGTAAAAAGGAACCTACGACCCGAAAAAAAGATTTTGAGAAAAACGACTTCGAAGTTTACCAAGTTAGTTTTTGTGCACTGTTTTTTGTCAAAGTACCTAAATTTGAAATGAAATTGTCAGAAAACTAATGCAGCTAGAAAGCTGCGGTTTATTGCGTTGGAAAGAGCGGCTTATTTACTATAAGAATAAATAAAAAAAGTGAAATTCGATTTTTTCGGATTGTAGGTCCCTTTTAACTGTCCGTGTCACATATCAGTTTTTAAAATTTCAAAATGGAGGATTCAATATGGCGGACGATTATTAAAAAATATTTCAATAATTACGTATTAAATTTAAAAAAAAAATTTTTGGCGACTGTAAAGGTCCAAAAATTAAGTATTTTGAAAATCTGACTTCAGAATCATGATCTGCGACCCCAAAAATCCCCGAGTAAGAAGTTTTAGAAAAATTCATCCACTTTTAAAACTTTCCAAAATTTTTTATTGTTATATTGGATCGAAAATAAGGTATTTGGAACACCTGACTTCATACACTGTAAAAATTTGTTTCGAAATGGTAATTATTACAATTTAATTACAGTTATTTTAATAATTTTTTTATTTTGATATATAAATTAACTTAATATATTTCACAACCTATTTAAAACACATTACTTCTATATCACACAAAAATAACTTTAAACAATTCACTTCACAACAACAAACTTTTGAGTTAAAAATATTCATTAGTCCACAACATTTCCAGATAATTACTGTGATAACTCTGTTGATATCGTCAATTTATTCGCTGCACATTTTAGCTCTGTGTATAATAATCCTGATGTTCCGTTACCTGAAACAACTTTTCTAACTAATGGTGAGGTGAATCTGCAACCCTTAATTATAACCAGAAATGATATTTTTGAAAAAATTAAAAATTTAAATGTAAACAAAGGGCCGGGACCTGATAAAATTCCTCCTTCACTTATCCATTCATGTGAATTTGCTTTCGTTGAACCACTTTTTGTTTTATTTAATCTATGTATTAATCTGTCAGTATTTCCTTTTGAGTGGAAAAAAGGCATAATAAGCCCGGTCTACAAAAATGGTGACAAAAATAATGTGCAAAATTATAGACCTATCACTTTACTAAGTGCAATTCCTAAGATTTTTGAAAGCTTAATTTCTGATTACATTTACACTTCTATATGTGAGACGATAATTGCTGAACAACATGGTTTTTTTCGTGGTAGATCGACGACCACAAATATGGGTACATTTGTTAACTATTTATTACCTAATTTGGAAAAGGATTATTAAGTTGACACAATATATGCTGATTTTTCCAAAGCATTTGAATAAGTGGACCATAGAATTATTATCAAAAAACTGGAAATCATGGGTATACCTTTGGATCTAATTTTGTTTATTAAAAGTTATTTAACAGACAGATTTCAAGTAGTAAAAGTGAGAGGGGGTTATTCTAGTGCCTTCTTTGGAACATCTGGTGTTTCACAGGGAGATGTATTTCTTTGCCATGAATTATAAAAAAAATTTGATTTCTAAATAAAAATCTTTAAAAAATCGTGTTTTTTATAAATTAACCCTTTAACGCCCAAATGGACAAAATTTTGGCATGAAGTTTGAGGACTTGTTTCGGTACCTAAAAATCAATAGTAAAATTCGCGAATCATCATTTATTATGTTTTCATATGCACTCTATCGAATGGCGTTAAGAAAAACTTACAAAATTTATAAACAAAAAAGTTATCAATGTTTTTAATTAAAAAAGGCCGATTTTTCCAATTTTTGTTTAATTATCAATTTTTTCTACTATGAAATAGCGTAAAAATAATTGCAAATGTTACAAATAACGTGACATAGATATATAACCTAGAAGATAGGACTATAGAGAAAATTAAAAATTAAAATGGCGGCTCAAAAATGGAGTTTGAAGTTCAAAATTTTTTCAAAATTTGATTCGAAAGTACAAAATTGTTAAAAGTTCGGCTTGAAATTTGTTACTCGGGGATTCTAGGGGTCGCTAATCACGTATTTGGAGTCCAATTTTCAAAATTCAAAATGGCTAATCCAATATGGCGCACATTTTTTTAAAAAACTCATTAAATTTGCTTGAAACTTGTTTCCCGTGAGTTTTTGGGGGCGCTGATTATGAATCTGAAATCCAATTTTAAAAGTTCAAAATGGCGGATCCAATATGGCCAACAAATTTTCAAAAACTCATTGGATTCGCTTCACATTTGATACTCGGGGGTTAAATTAAAATACTTAAAATATTTTTAATGTTTTCAACCTTTACCACGTGTAGGTAAACGTGAACTGGAAAGACTTTTTTAATTTTTAAATTTTATATATTTTATTCTATTTTATCTATGTTTTTTAATTTTGATGTCTTTTTTTTAATTGTTATTATAATTTTTTAATTTAAAGTTTAAAAAATGGAAATTTATATGTTTTATTTTGATCATTACTTATTTTAAGGTCAAATTAAAAAACCAATTTTTTTTATTTTCAGCTTGTAGCTCTTGTAAAACCTTTCAAAAATCATTATTCACAGTTTTAATTCGATTAATTTTACTTACCAATATATTAAATCGAAAAAAAGATTTTTTAAAATAAGAGAAAATTTTAAAATTCCGTAACTTAAAAAATATTTTATCAATTTTAATAATGTTTCATATAAAGATTTTTACTAGTAATAGTAACATGCTAACAAAGTTTCGAGAAAATTAATTTTTTGACATGTGCTGTTGAGAAAATGTGACCTATAATTTTAATGAATACACAATTTTTAGAATTTTTTTTTTAAAGTTATGAACATTTTAAAAAGACTGTTATGTTACAAAAGTTTCTTTTTTCACGATGTTAACCATATATTAATTTACTAAAGTTAAAATTGGAAAAACTATACACAACAGAAAGCGTACAAATCTGCGATAACAAGTTTTAAACGAATCTAATGACTTTTTAAAAAAATTGGCCGCCATGATGGATCCGCCACGTTTAATTTTAAAAATTGGACTCCAGATTCATGACCCGCGACCCCAAATAATAAGTTTCAAGCAAATTTAATGAGTTCATAAAAAAATTGTCTGCATATTGGATCCGCCATTTTGAACTTTGAAAATTGGACTCCATATTCGTTACCAGCGACCACAAAAACTCCCGAGTATCAAATTTCAAGCTAATCCAATGAGTTTTTGAAAATTTGTTGGCTATATTAGATCCGTTATTTTGAATTTTTAAAATTGGATTTCAGATTCATAATCAGCGACCCCAAAAACCCCCGGGAAACAAGTTTCAAGCAAATTTAATGAGTTTTTTAAAAAAATATGCGCCATATTGGATTCGCTATTTTGAAAATTGGACTCCAAATTCGTGATTAGCGACCCCTAGAACCCCCGAGTAACAAATTTCAAGCCGAACTTTTAACAATTTTGTACTTTCGAATCAAATTTTAAACTTCGGACTCCATTTTTGAGCCGCCATTTTAATTTTTAATTTGTTCTATAGTCCAATCTTTTAGGTTATATATCTATGTCACGTTATTTGTAACATTTGCAAATATTTTTACGCTATTTCATAGTAGAAAAAATTGATAATTAAACAAAAATTGGAAAAATCGGCCTTTTTTAATAAAAAACATTGATAACTTTTTTGTTAATAAATTTTTTTAATTTTTCTTAACGCCATTCGATAGAGCGCATACGAAAACATAAGAAATGATGATTCGCGATTTTTTCTATTGATTTTTAAGTACCGAAACAAGTCCTCAAACTTCATGCCAAAATTTTGTCCATTTGGGCGTTAAAGGGTTAATTGTACACGGAAAAAAAATGCTGTTGAATCAATGACATATGAGTTTGATTCATTGAATAGTGTCATAACGGGCTGCCAAACGTATATGCTGTTGTTTTGAAAGCACCGATTCTAATGATTCGATAGTATCACTTTCATTGAAACAAAAGCATATTTCTTAAATTGACAGCATTCTATGTTAAATTAAAGGTATTCCTTTTGAATCAACGATCAAAATTTTTTAATTTAACAGTATATGCTTTTGAGTCAATGACTATAGTTTTTCAATTTAAAAGCATCATTTTTATAATTCAAAAAATTGTACTTTTAAATTTTTTAGTTGTTGCTATCGATTAAATAACACCATACTGTTAAGTCAATTCTTTTATGTGGTTAAAGATATACCAACGATAAATTAAAAAAATGAAATTTTTGTTCATATATTTTTTATATAGTATAATTAATTCTCACACCTTTAACACAATACTTCTTATATACATCTTTTTTCAATTTTACACACTAACATACACATCTTTATTATTTTTTTCATTTTTTCTAACGACAAACACACATACATACACATTCAAACACACTTTATATTTTTTTGAGTCTGAAAAATAAGCTGTTCCCAATCGGTCACCCATCCAGGTAGTAACCGCGACCAAACGTGCTTAACTTTCGTGATAGACGAGAACTGCCGCGCTGCAATGTAATACATTCGCTTCTTACATTGAGCAGTTACTTTGTAGTTAAATACCGTGCGCGAGATTTTTCTTGTGAATAAGGGAATTCATATAGGGAATTTATGTTTAACTAGTCCTTAATTCTTTAGAACAATTTAAATAATAGTTTTTTATATAAGAATTTCAAAAACGACAGGTTTAATAAACATATAAATATGTGTGAATAAGTATTTCAATAAAAGCACCTGTCAATGTCTCAAATACATAGTGTCCTTATTTTTATAGCATATGCTATTGGCAGTCCGCTATAGCACCACTCATTGAAACGAAAGCATATGCTTTCATTTTCAAAAGCGCGCTTCTTTGGAGCAAACAACTTTTCATTTGATTCAAATTTACACGTATTTTCTTCAAGTTTATCTATTAGATGTTTCAAATGAATAATGTCAAAGAAGCAATAAATTATTCTGTTGCTATATATAGATGAACTATAGAAACAATTTGTAGAATATCATTAATTTAACAGTATCGTACCTTTAATTTAAACAGTTTCATTTTTTCGTTTTAAGCAATATACTGTTCGATTAATAAATGTGTTATTGAATTAATAACGGGAAATTCAATAGCATGGAGCTATTTGATTCAACAGCACTTTTTTTTCAGTGTATGTAATTTGTTTATTTATGAATTTACAATATTTTTTCAAAAGAGCGGTCTCAGAGCTTTGAGAAATGTTTATTTCAAAATTTCTATCATTTCATTTTCATACTAAGAAGTTATGTCAAAGTTCAGGTAAAATTTTTGTACATTTGGTCCTTAAAGGGTTAAATACCTCTTTTGAATGGCGTACTCAAAAAAACTTAAAAATGTTAAATAAACAATTTATACAAGATTTTTTAAGAAAAAACACGATTTTTATAGAATTTTTTTTTGTTTTTTTTAATTTTTTAATAGCTAAACCCTTCAACAAACCTTCTACTAATAGAAATATCGCATCAAAAATAGTAGGGGTACAACATAGGCCTATTTTAGATAATAAATTTTAAAATGGCTGCCACAAAATGGCGACTAAAGTTACTTTTTTTCAACAACATTATAAACAAATGGAGAAAATTTTTTAAAATAGTTAATTTTGATTGAAAGATAATTTTAAAAAAATAAAGTATTGTATATCTAATATTGTAAGCAATAATGAGTAAAGGAACTAATTGTGCGAATTTTGTTCCTCTACTTACTATTGTTTATAATATTAGATATACAATACTTTAATTTTTTTTAAGTATTTTTTTTTATCAAATAATTTTAAAATATTTTTATAATTGTTTATTTGAATTCTACCATTTACCGATGAATGTTGCAAGTATTGTTTTAATATTTGTGTACGGAACTCGCCATTGCAGTGCGAGTTCAACTCGCACTTGTCCAATTTTTAAAAAATTTTATTAAAAAAATTTTTTTTTAGATTTTTTAATATATTTATTTGTGATCAGATTGTAAAAATATACTAATAAATTTATTTTTAGTTAATAGATCAAATAATGTAGAAATTAGAAAAAAAATTCTTTTACTTAAAAAAATTTTTTTTAATTTTTTTAGATTTTTTAATATATTTATTTGTGATCAGATTGTAAAAATATACTAATAAATTCATTTTTAGTTAATAGATCAAATAATGTGAAAATTAGAATAAAAATATTTTAAAAATTTTTTTTAGTTTTTCCTTGACAACTCTATGGCCAAATTTTAGTCCTCCATATTGAATAGTTTAGAAGTTAATAGGAAGGGAATAGTCACTTCTTGTGCATTTTTGTCCAAAAATCTTGTTATTTCCTTGACAACGGTATGGCCATTACCTCCAATCACATTCTCTATATTATTCCTGTAATCTACATGTGAAAATACGTATCTGTACCAAATTTGAGCTCTCTAGGTCAAATAGTTAAGCCGCTAGGGGGGGGCAACGATTTGTCTACGGATACAAGAGTCTCACGAATAGGGTTTCGTCAGTACAAGGTGTACAGAACCCTAAAGACAAAAAAAAATTCTTAAAAAATCGTGTTTTTTCTTAAAAAATGGTATGTAAATTGTTTATTTAACATTTGTAACAAGGTGTTTTGTTACTGAAACGTTGGTGTTTTGAATACATGGTTAGGATAGTTCGTTCTTTCTATAAGTCCCTTCGAGGAAACTTTTGTCTATTGTGGGTCACTAGATGATGGGCCTAAAATTGTATTTGAGAATTTTCCCGAGGTCTTGCGGCGATAGTCGAATTTTCTTACAGGTTTTCCATGTACGAGTGTGAGCGGTACGGATGATGGTTTCTGAACTACAGGAAAGAGGAGGACAGTTAACCGGCGTCTCAGCTGTTCGTTTACCGGCGTTTCTGTGAATTGTCAGTATTAATCGGAGTGTTCGTTTACCGGCGTGTATTTAAGCGACATGCTTGACGCGAGTAATTTGTATATTCTTGGTTGTTAAATAAAATTCTATTGTATAATTGTGAATTAAATCGTGATGTTGTTCAGGGTTTTATTTGTCATTTTCCCCAGGAAATGTTAATTATGGCGTCGTGGGTAAACTGTGTTTATTCTCTCTATCTTTGCCCCATCGTCTTAGCATCATCGGTCGTCTTGGCGGGAAGTTTCCACACTTCGAGAAACTATTGTCTCTGAGTTTTTGATGTTGTTGTTAGTCGAGTCGTTTTTAGGAAATAATATAGGAAAGTGAAGCAACGAACGGTTTAGATGCTTATATTAAAAATATCATTTTTAATTAAAATAACCGGTCGCACATTTTTCAGTGTTTTTGAGTACGCCATTTAAAAGAAAAATTCAAGATACATAAGAAAAGTGTACTTACAAATTATTCTTGGTGTTTTTAAGATTAAAATATGTTCTTAAACATTATGTACAAATTTTGTACATCCTGTCCATAATGGGTTAATTGTGCAATACATATTTTCAATAATGTATATCCTTAGGAATATATCACTAATCTTTTAAATGCAATTTTTTTCATTTGGGTTGGATTTATGTCACATACTATTGCCAGGGTGCCTGGACTATCAATATAAATCATATATATATATATATATATATATATATATATATATATGGGCAACTCCACGTGAAACTTTTCTATGACATTTTAAAATCAGTTAAACACATTTTTTCTCGTTCCTTGTAGAAAAAATTAAATATGTATTTTTTTATTTTTCCATAATTGCCAAAATTTTCGAGATATGAATTTTCGAAATTTTCAATAGCTTATAACTTTGAAAGTATTGTGTTTCGAAAAAAGTTGTCAAAGAAAGAAAGTTTTTGTTTTCCTTAAGCTTTTAAAAGATTTAAAAAAAAATTATTTTTTAAAATTTTTTAGAAAAAAAAAATTTTTTATAAACAAATTAATTTATTTTTAATTTGGGAGCTATTAATTTTTACTTTTTTCTTTTTTATTTATACCTGACAATATACAGAAGATTTTTTTAAAAGATCCGAGATGGGCCGACTCGTAGTTTTCGATCTATAAATTTTTAAATTAATTTGTTTATAAAAAAAATTTTTTCTTTAAAAATTAAAAATAAAAAATTTTTCTTTAAAAATGTTACGGTCTAATTTATTAAATAGACACAATTTACTTTTATTCACTTCAGAGAGTGACAATTTATTAATGAAATTAATAATACACTTCAAAGGCAGAAATAAGACTGATTTGCAAATACGTTTTGCAGCTCATGTCGAATATGAAACAATACAGGTGGGGATATATATATTTTTGCTGACTATAACATCCCTCTCGCTAGATAGGGTTTAGTCCCTAAATCCTACGTTTTACATTTTTATTTAAATAAGGTTTAATATTTAATTTTGAGTTTCTATGTGGTTGTCTTTCGTAGGATATAACGACGTGAACATTACTAATTTTATTGTTACACATATTAGACCTAATTTTTCAACTCAAAGATTTACATATTGTTTTAAACAATTAATTTAAATGTATGACTGTCACTTTCATTTATATTAAGTAGTAAATCGCAGCTTACATTTTGTGTTCATTCTATTTAGTTTAGGAGTACAGTTGGGAGATACAATTTCGGTTTTTTTCTAACAGTGTATTATATTTAAAATCGTGTGTTAACCTAGTGTGTATGATGTAATAGTATTATTTATCGTCGTAAATACTGTCTTGTATTATTTGTCTGTAGTTTTAGCTAACCATTTTTCGTGCTTCTCTTTCCATTGATAAATTAATTTTGGGAACTTTAAAATTGGTGAAATCAGTTTCTTATCTATAACTTCTTTAACTTGATTTTCAAAATATTTTAACCAGTTTTCTTTTTTGAATTGGGGTAAATCTCTTGTTAGCCTTGTTTTGCATAATTTTCCTTGAGTGTTAGGTTTTATTGTAAGATGTACAGTTTCTTTATTCTTTTTGCATTCTACAAAATTTTGTGTTAGAACATCTGTTTCATCGTATTGTTTGGTTTTAATATAATTTTCATTATTTGTCGGCTGTGGAATGTCATTAAATCTCTGTATATCGGGTGACATGTATTCTTCTTCTTTTGTTGAACTAAGTTCATTGTCTTCTGAATTTTCTGCGGATGTGGCTTTTTACTATTCTCGTCTTGTATTGGAAAAAGCCTTGAAAGACAGTCAGCTGCTTTATTTTCTTTTCCTTTAACATATTCTATATCGTATTTAAACTCTTCTAAGCGTAATCTCCACCTTAATAATTTTGAACTAGGATCTTTTACATTATGTAACCAAATTAGTGCTTTATGATCTGTCTGAATAGTAAAAGTCCGTCCCAATAGATATTGCCTTAGTCGTTTTGTAGCCCATACGATTGCTAATAGTTCTTTTTCTGCTGTACTGTAATTTTGTTCTGCTTTATTTAATAGTCTCGAAACATAGCTACAAGGATGTCCATCTTGAAATAGAATTGCTTCTATTCCTACATTACTGGCGTGTGTTGTCAAAACAAATCTTTTATTAAAATCTGGATATTTTAAGACTGGTGATTTACACAATAAACCTTTTAATAGTTTGAAGCTTGTACTACAGTCTTTTGTCCAATCGAAAATAGTTCTTTTTGCTGTTAATCTTGATAATGGTTTAGCTATGTGTGCAAAATTTTTAATAAACTTTCTGTAATATCCAATTAATCCTAAAAATGACTGTATTTCTGTCGCATTTTTTGGTTTTTTAAAATTTTGAACAGTTTGCATTTTTAAAGGATTTGGTTTTATTCCTTTGTCCGTGATAACATGTCCTAAATATTCTAATTCTGGTCGAAGGTATTCACACTTATCCGGTTTCAATTTGAATCCCAATGTTTTTACTCGTTCCATGAATTTTGTTAAATTTTTATTATGTTCTTCTAATGTAGATCCAAAAATAACAATGTCATTTAAGTGTAAAAAACATGCATCACCAATTAATCCTTGAAAAGCGTGGTCCATCATTCTTTGAAATGTGTCAGGTGCATTGTTTAAACCAACAGGCATTCGGATAAATTGATAATGTCCTCTAGTTGTGCTGAATCCTGTACATTTTCGACTTTCTTTTTCCATTGGTATTTGGAGAAATCCTGAAGACAGGTCAAATGCTGAAAAGAATTTTGCTTTTCCCAACTGTGAAAGAACGTCTTCAATCACTGGTAAGGAAAATACTTCTCGATCTGTATTCTCATTTAATTTTCTAAAGTCATTGATTATTTTTCCAGTTTTTAATACAATTTTGTTACTAGTCGAATTCGTGCAGGGAATTTCGTTGTCGTCTAGGGTAAAATTACTGTGATATTTTTCGATTATTTTCCAAAGATCTTCTTTTGTATTTTTATCCAAATGAGATAATCTTGTTTTATTTTTTAAATCAATTAATCGTTCAGATAGTTCTTCAGCTTTTAATTTTGTTTTATTTTTGAACGTTTTATCGTTTGTGATGTCGTAATCATTTTTCTCTATATGTATTTCTTCAATTTTGTTTGGCACTTTTAAAGGTTGATTAGAATAATTATAAACAGGTGCTTTCATAATTCCGTTCTGTATTTTGTAAAGTCCGGTGGGAATATTTGGGTGGTCTTCTATTAAAATATTACCATCTTCTTTATTCATTATGATGTTGCATATCCGCATTTTATTGTGTTCTACAAAATATCCATCGTCATGTAAGGGTGTCTTCCATTTTTCTATGATAAGGAATTTTGGAGTAATTGCGTATTTTTCATATTGCTGTAAAAATGGCAATCCAATTATTTCATCCTCGGGTAATAGGAAGTTTTCGTCGACAATATGAAACAACTGTTTTTTCCCGAAATAATTTAAATGGACAGCGTATTCGGATTGATATTTATCTTTACCCATACAAAAATTCTTTTTTACCTTAAAAGTCGTGTAATTGTTTTTAGGTATTTTATTTTCCTTTATTATGTTAACTGATGCTCCTGAGTCTATTAATAATCTATATTGTTCTCCGTTATCAGCTCTTCCGTATACGGATTGTAATCGTCCACATAAGGTTGATATTCGACCTTCTTTTCGTATTGCTCGTGGTGTTGTATTTCTTCCTCGGTCATTGACTGAAAGTCTGAAAATTCTTGGTCTTCGAGTGTCACTCTGATTAATTCCGGTGGTCTCTTCGGCAACCAGCCGTCGCGAAAATTTGCTGACTTAGTCACTGATCTCTATTATAACTGGATGGGCGACACGTCTAAAACTGTGATAAAATTAGAAGCCCGGAAGGCGCCATATTTTAGACACCCATTTTACAAAAGCAGGCGAGAATTTTAAAATTACAAAGAAGGTTGAAATACATTTAACTATGAAAAAAAATACTTAACTTATTTTAATAATTATTAAATTATTTTATTTTTATTAATAACTATAAATAATAATAAATAAATAAAAATTATTAAAATTAACTTAATTTACTTAAAAATAATTAAATATTTGACAAGTTAAATTCAAGTTTCGTTTAATTTTTTTCACTTGGTAAGATTAATCATTTCACAAAAATACTTGCTTCTTAATTTAATTTGGTAAAAAAACTGAAATTATTCAGCATTATACATATAATGTTTATAATAAAACAACAGTGAGTAAAATATTACGCCTCGGCAAACAAATTAAAACCATATTGGTATTTATATATTTAAAAAAGTTACAAATTATTTAATTTAATTACTTGAAACATACGAGAGAAGTGTCAAAACATCGAACAACACACACTATATGCAAAGCACACTTACACGGCAACTCACACAATCAAGTCGCTCTACGCTGTTTCACCGGTGTCTAAAACATGGCGTCGATGGTTTCAATTATTTTCACACCGGAAGCTACTTTTATATAGGAGTCGCCCATCCAGTTATATATAGAGATCAGTGGACTTAGTACATTGTTTTGTCATATGTCCCATCTTTCCACACTTGTAACATGATACCTGCTTTATCTGTGATGGAACTTGCGCTGCAGGTGCATTTACATTATTTGACAAATTCTGATAATTTTGGAAAGGTTTAAGAATTCCTCTAAATGTAGGTGTAATTGGAAATCGTGGCAAAATTTTACTTGTTGATTCTGTTTTTGGTATTTCACTTTCTTGAAACCATAATTCTAATTCCATGGCTTGCATTTGAGCTTCATTCAAGTTTAGCGGTCGTTGAGCCTTTATATGTAATCCTATATCTCGACGAATATTCATCATGTATCTTTTTAAAATTTCTTTTTCTTCGTTTTCGATTGCAACTTTTCGTGTAATAGCCTTTGTGTATTCTGATCGAATAGCATATTTTAATTCGTGACAAACTTTTCTATATCTATTGTTGAAACTTTGAATATCTTCAGTAACATTTTGCTTGCAATTTAATAATTTTGATCGAAGCATTGACACTGAACCGATTTGCGTTAAATTTGCACGTAAAGCATTGAAGAGTTTTGCATAGCTTTCTAAATCTATGTATCGTATTGCTCTTTCTGCGTTTCCTGTAATTTTTTCAGAAATTATAAAATCTAATAATAGGTCTGGTTGGTAACATTGTCCTTTTGCTCTTTTAACGCTTTTAATAAAATCTTCAACTCCACAATCGTCTTGTCCCGTAAAAGTTTTGATAGTTCTGATTATATCTTTTGCTGCGTTTTTTCCTAAATTTTGATTTTTTAACGTGTTTTGGTTATTTATTCTATTTGTTTGTTGTTGAACATCGGATTGCGATTCGTTATCACCGAAATGACTTTTGTTATGGAATGCATTTTCTGATTCATTATCTGTTTCTTCCGTAGGATTCAACCCTAATTCTCTGCCTAATTTTACAATCTCATCTTTCCTGTTATTATTTTCATGAACTAAACTCGTAACTCCTACATTTAATCTTGAAAGTTGATCCACAATAGATGAAATAATCTGCTCCGTGTTTGGCGTAGTTGATGTTCCAGGTGGATTAAGGGTAGTTTTTGATTCGTTCTCCATATTTAAACTTTCGTCAGTCGAGTCAGAGTTTCTGTCAGATGTATAGTTTATGTGTTTAAAATACCTATATGTGTAATATGTCAGAATGCTAAATTTTAATTTACTTTTTTCGGGTGTAAATAAATGTTTCGCGTAACAAAAGTTATGTGTTTTTAGTTCTCTTCACTTGTTCAAGTGACTACAGACTTACAACAAGGTTATTCAGAGAAATAGTTTATTTTATTGAGGAAACTAAGACTTACTAACACGCGTAGTCTAGTTACCATTTAATTAATCAAACATATCTAATGTAGTTTATTCGTTGAATAAATCTTACGTATTTCTGCTTCTTCTGGACCTTGGTAATGTGTTAAGAGTGGCCGTAGTCACTACTGCAAAGCACCCCCATGTAAGCGGCTGACGTATCTGTCTGGATCTCCAAATAGATGAAATTCCTCCAGAAGTCGTCTTCTTCTGAGTCTTATTGTCTAGGTCGACAAGCTCAAGTAGTTCAATTAATATCACTTTTAAATTTCTCGAAGGTATCCGTAGAACACCCACGGAGCCTTTTCTCCTTTGATTGAACTCGAATATTTTCCGCAGAAAAACAGGTTCACACTCGAAGATAGCACAGTTTGACGAATAATTTTTACGTCGTTTGTTGCTATCGTGGCAGGATCGCCAAAATGTTACGGTCTAATTTATTAAATAGACACAATTTACTTTTATTCACTTCAGAGAGTGACAATTTATTAATGGAATTAATAATACACTTCAAAGGCAGAAATAAGACTGATTTGCAAATACGTTTTGCAGCTCATGTCGAATATGAAACAATACAGGTGGGGATATATATATTTTTGCTGACTATAACAAAAATTAAAAAAAATTATTTTTTTTAAATTACTTAAAAGATGAAAAAACAGTTTTCTTTCTTTGATAACTTTTCTCTAAACTCAAAATTTTAAAAATTATGAGATATTAGGTTTACTAATTCATAGTTTTCGTTCTAAAAAGAATTTATAAAACGAATTCTATGAGTCGGCCCATCTCGGATCTTTTTAAACAATCTTCTGTATATTGGCAGGTATAAATAAATAAGAAAAAATAAAAATTAATTTCTCCCAAATTAAAAATAAATTAATTTCTTTATAAAAAAATAATTTTTTTTCTAAAAAATTTTTAAAAATATATTTTTTTAAAATCTTTTAAAAGCTTAAGGAAAAATAAAACTTTCTTTCTGTGACAACTTTTTTCGAAACTCAATACTTTTAAAGTTATAAGCTATTGAAAATAGGTATGCTTTTAAAAATCCAAACTTTCGAAAATTCATATCTCGAAAATTTTGGCAATTATGGAAAAAAATTCGTATTTAATATTTTTCTATAAGGAACAAGAAAAAAAAACAATAAAATTTTTATATGATCTATTTAAAAATTGCGTGTCGGTTTTAACATTGACAGAGTTCGGATTTCTCATGATATAGAACATTTCTAAGAAATTCCGTTTGTACCAATTTACTTCAGAATCCAAGATTCTTGTATTACTAAAATTAAACAGGTGATCCAAATCATGAGAGTGACGAACTAATGCTGTTGTACTAGTGTCTTCCCCACAATCTCTTTTGTGTTCGTAGATTCTTTTTCTTAGCTTCCTGCGCGTTTGACCAATATATACGCCGTTACAACTATTACATGGTATTTCATATATCACATTTGATTTGTTAAGGGGTACTGTAGGGTCTTTCGTGGAACGGATAACATCAATTTTACGTTTTTCAGTTTGTGAAACTGGTACTAAATCGTGTTTTTGCAGATACCATTCAGCTTTCTATGAAGTTCATTCACATATGGTAAAATCACTATTTTTTCAAACTGAACGGTATTCCTGACACGATTACTCAGCCTATTATAATTATCAGAAATTACATTTAATCTTTTATATATGCACTTATTGATAAATTTTATAGGGTAATTGTTCAAAATAAAAATTTCTTTTATTAAGTTTATGTTTTCATTATGGAATCTATTGTTTGATAACTTTATAGCACGATCAACTAGACTGTTGATAGTACTAACCTTGAATTTAAGGAAGTGTTAGAATGACAATTAAGATATCTTCCAGACCAGGTCGGTTTCCTGTACCAATTTGTGATAATTTTATCGTTTTCAATTATTAAAGTAACGTCTAAAAAGTTTATTTCTAAATTTCCAACCTCCATGGTGAATTGGATTCTTGGGTGACTCTTGTTGAATTCATCCAAAAGATGGTCAGTTTTGTCCGAAGGTATTGTAGCACAAATATCGTCAACATATCGTTTGAAAAAGGTTGGTTGTTTAACAGATTCTAAAATGTCGTAGAAAAATTTCACGTGGAATTACCCATATATATTTTCTCCCTTACTGTCCAAGAGACGTTCCACCTTCTAATTCATTTGACCTAAAGGTCAATCAAAGGCACAATAACGATCCTACATAACGACAAAATCTATTTTTTATTTGACCAATAGTTTTGACTGTATATTTGACTAACATAGTTTTGACTTATTTGTCAAAAATTGACAAACAATTCCCTCTACTCTCAAATTTTAGGTCTATTTCAAAAACAATTTTCACTTATATGTAAAAAATTAACAAACATTTTCCTCTGCCCTAAAAAATTATGTATTTTTTAAGGACAGTTTTCATCTATACGTCAAAAATTTACGAATGATCTATGTTCATGGTGAAATGCATAGTGAAAGTATTTGGGGACAAATTATATTTCTGACATAGTATAAATATTTTTCTCATTTCTTGACCTGAAGCCGCTGCAAAAAAACGTCTAACTATTATAAAAAGGTATATAATATATAAAAAACCTTCATATAGTAATATAAGGAAACAATAATAAATTATAATAATAACTACTTCTCATTAATCTTTAAATTAGAATTAGTTTATTAGTTAACATTTATATGTTTACAAATTGAAATTAGTGACTGATTGTTTGCCATTAATCTAGTAAATTTTACTAACCAAGTGGTAGAAATTACTATTTATTAATAAAATTTACTATCCCAGATAGCCAAGCGTACTCGTCGTCATTTTTAAGTACGGAGTACTGACATTGTCGTATTGTATCAGTACGAAATAATTTTGTACGTACTGTTATAATGGCAGAATTTAGTACGACTAAAATTATAGTAAAAAAAATTGAATAACAGATTTATTTTCAAAATAAGACAATAAATTTATCTACTTCTTCTACAACAAGTCACAAACAATGTCAACATAGCTTAATTACTCCCTTTGTTTTCTTAATTGGGAAAACTACACCTAATATGTAAAAATTCAATAGGTATAATAGAAAAATGAAAAACCACATTATTTTTCAAAACGAAACAATAATTTTCTATACTTTTCTTTAACAACTGAAAAGCAATGTCAAAATTGTTCCATCACCTTCTGTTTTTTTTTAACTGAAAAATCTACCCTTAAATGTACAAAATAAATGTTCAAAGTAAAAAAAAGGAAAAACAACATTGTTTTTCAAAACACAACAATAAATTTATGTATTTCTCTTTTAACAACTCAAAAGCAATGTCAAAAATACTTTATCACCCCCTGTGTTTTTAAATTAAAAAAACTACCCCTAATATGTTATAAATATTCTTAAATGTACAAAATGTGTTTGCGTGTTTCACCAATTTTTGTGAACATATTTTCTCTTACACGCTTTAAAGGATTTGAATAAAATTTTTTGGGGTATTACGGTCATAAATTAGAACCAGCCAGAAGAAATATTAAATTAAATACATAAATTTATTGCTCTGTTTTAAAAAAACAATTGTTTTCATTTTTTACTTTAAAAATTTATTTTGTACATTTAAGAATAGGTTTTTCAATTTAAAAAAACATAGGGTGATGGAGCAATTTTGACATTGCTTTTGAGTTGTTAAAAAAGAAGTATAGAAAATTATTGTTTTGTTTTAAAAAACAGTGTGGTTTTTCATTTTTTTTATTATACATTTTGAATTTTTACATATTAGGGGTAGTTTTTTCAATTAAAAAAAACGAAGATTAAGCAATGTTGACAATGTTTCTGAATTGTTGTAGCAGAAGTAGATAAATTTATTATTTTGTTTTAAAGAGAAATCTGTTATTCAATTTTTTTAACTTTAAACTTTGAAGTTAAGGGTAGTTTTCTCGATTTAAAAAAACAAAGGGTAATTGAGCAATTCGGACTTCAGATTCGTTTTCAGCGGGCAAAAATACGTTAAAATATGTATGTCTGGTTCAATAAACAGACAACTTTTTTGTGTGCCTGTGTTATTTTCTATTTTTATCCATTGATCGCGGATAATAACACAACCACACACAAAAAATAGTACCCGGGACGGGGAGCGAAACCATTATTTCTTGATGTATTTGATGCGCTGAACACGAATCTGAAGTCCGTTTTGCTCCATCACGTCAGGATTTTGACATAAACTCAAGAAACATAGCTGATTTTAAGTAACAAGGGAAATTTTTTTAAAAATGACAGATTTGCTTGAATCTTGTTACTCGGAGGTTTTTGGGGTCGCTGATTACGAATTTAACGTCAGATTTATAAAATTAAAAATGGCGAATGAATTTTTTAAAAATAGTTGGACTTTTACGAAAATTGTTATCTAGAAGTTTTTGGAGTCGCTGATTACGAATTTAACGTCAGACTTATAAAATTTAAAATGGCGGATCCAATATAAAAATTCAACTATTTTTGAAAAATTCGTCAACCATATTGCATCCGTTATTTTGAATTTGAATAATCTGACGATAAATTTGTAATCAGTGACTCTAAAAACCTCTAAATACCATATTTCGTAAAAATCCAACTACTTTTTAAAAATTCGTCCGCCATATTTGATCCGTCATTTTAAACTTTATAAATCTAACGTTAAATTCGTAATCAACGGCCCCAAAAAACCCCGAGTAACAAAATTCAAGCAAATCTGTTATTATTTAAAAAATTTCCCCTGTCAGTTAAAATCAGCTATGTTTTTTGAGGTTATGTCAAAATCCAGACGTAATGAAGCAAAACGGACTTCAGATTCATGTTCAGAGCATAAAAATACGTCAAAAATTGTCATGATCTTAGTTTTTATTACCAAAGGATTTGCTCGTCGGATGGAGTCCGGGTAAAAATTCAAATTATCTTTTATCAAATAAAATTAGTAAAATGGCGTAAAGCATCATTACACAATTTATGCAAGCTAGTTAGTCAATTTAGTGATATCGATAGGATGGGTAAAGTCTGTAACAAAGTAGTGTTTTAAACCCGCGTAAGAAAATAAATTTAAAGCAAATAAAAAAATAATACAAAAATAATTATTAACGAAAGTGAATTTAAAATGAACCAAAAGAAATATAACAATATGATAAGAAGAATAAATGACTCTATATAATGCAAATGTAATACCAAAACGAAATTAAATAAAACCTATCCTAACTAATAACATTTATAAAGCATACTAAACTAACTAAAATAGAAAGAAAATAAAAATAATTTCTCAAAATGACAATTTCCTACCCAAGACCGATGCTTATTATACGCAAGGGTAAACTCTAGAAATTACTCCTAAACAACGGTTCGGATGATAACTAGGGGCGTGCACGCTAGGTCGATTTGGCAAAAATCGAAAAAGACTAGATACCCACATTCACACGGTATTCGTGACAGACACTGCTTGCACCAGGTAAGAAAGGTTGATCTCATTCCTTGGGAGAGTCGTACCCCAACCTGAGCGTTAGATCGAAAGGTAAAAGGGAGAAAGAGAAGAGAGACTTGCTGTCGATCTGCCTTGAAGCAAGCCCCGAGTCCTGTTGACGGCAAACTGAAGAAATTGTACAAGCAACCAAGTATTAAAAATCGCTAAGCCCTCAAGAGGTGTAGCGTGAGGTGAGAGAACCCACGTGATGTGCGGCAATGGGTGCATTATCGGTATTCTCTACCTGTCCGCCGAGCAGTGAGCTCAGTATATACACAGATAACCAGCGTACTAGTACTATACCAGCTATGTACCTTCGCACAGTACCAGGTACTGTTCTGGTATGTCGTACAGATAATGGTGGAAAAGCAATGTAAATTGATAACATAATATCTCAATTAGTTTGGCGTACTTATATTGTACTTAGTGTTACACTCGTACGGAATACTTTGGCAATTTCATAATTCTATCCGTTATTATACTAGTATCGCACTGGTATGTACACGGAGAGAAATTTGCTGCTAATATTACTCGAAAGAGCATATTACTTAAATTGCTTAACGTTTCTCTTATATTTTTAGCATAGATTCATATGCTTATTGTAAAAATACTTTCGATACAATAAGCATAAGAGACAGTAGCAAATTTTGCACGAAATCTTTATTATAAATACAAAGAGAACGTGCTATAAAAGTATTAGATTCTTATAAGAATCGCTCGAACTCCGACTGATTTTCAGGCGGACTTTATACAACACAATCTTACCTGCGTATACGCACATATAACTCACACACATATATTTCTCTGGACAGCTTTGTCGTCTTATAACACATTATATATTATATGTAGTATTTAATACTTTTTGCTGTTATAAGAAGATAATATTTATTTAATATAGTAAGTAATCAGTTGAAATTGATTTATTGTTGATTTATTGCATTTTTATTCGTGTTTGAATGTATATGCAACATGTAAAAATTGTTAGGCTATGTTATTGTAAACGTCACCGCGTTTTTTGCGTTCCCTTTCTCCATCCAGAGAAATATGTGTGTGTGTGTGTGAGTACGCAGGTAAGATTGTGTTGTATAAAGTCCGCCTGAAAATCAGTCGGAGTTCAAGCGATTCTTATAAGAAGAATCTAATACTTTTATAGCACGTTCTCTTTGTATTTATAATAAAGATTTCGGGTAAAATTAGCTATTGTCTCTTATGCTTATTGTATCGAACTCTCCATTACATTAGATAGATAATTTCTTATATAAAATATTATAACCTCAAGCTATAATTCTATTCAGCAGTGACTAATAAAATTTGTAAAGATTTTGCAAGCAATAATAGCATCAGAATTCTCTCGTGTACATGCCTTATTATTTCGTGCTAGCAAAATATGAGTACGATACTAATACCCTGTACTGAAAAATAATTATTAGTACGCTTGGCTATCTGGGTAGATATATTACGTGTATAAAAATAAATGAATTTTACTCTTACAGAAACTTTGAAATTCTAACGTTAAAAATAATGCCGTTTATTACAAAATGATGGTCTCATTCCCCGGCCCGGTTACTTTTTTGTGAATGGCTGTGTAATATACAAGTCCCATTTTTTAGGAAAATAATAAAAACATTTATTATAACATATTGTTATATAAATTTATTATTATATTAAAACAAATGTATATTGAATATAAAATTATGTATTTATTAGTATATAATTAAATATGTACCTAGAAGGAAAACTTCATGAAAAATTAATTATAAACTTTTATATAAAATTATAATAATTAATGTTATAAATAAACAGTATACTTTTAAATATAATATGTTTTTTTTAATTCGTTGAGTAAGACATATTATTATTATTGTTATTATTGATTACCATACTGAAATATGATAATAATAAGTGTTGTTTTTTGAGTATCGTTTATTAAATGTCATTTTTATAGTGTATAATAGCGAAATAACGAAACTCGTGAGTGTCATTTTTTCGTAAGGCTCTATTAAAGCATGAAAATAGTATAATACAGGTACGTTGTACTGGTCATTTATGAAAATACAGCATTTTTCTACGATAAAAGTACAATACACATAGATCTGTCTTCTGCATGATGATGCGAACTTAACTTACACTGAGAGAAATTTCTGCATAAAATAGTATGAACTGTAGCCATACTTAACTTATAGTTCACAGTTGTAGGTGACATATACCTCAATGCACTTAGGCTGTTTTCAGCACTCGCCTGAGTTAAGTCCGGGTTAATAGTGATTGGTTAGTTAACCATCTTAGATTTTAATACAAAAGTTTTAATCTTTGCTTTGTGCTTTCAATTTGCGAAATATTTTTTAGTTTCAGAGTGACGATAAAATATATAATATTCGCAATATTATTGTATTTTTTATTTATCATATAATATATCGCATAAACATGTGTCATCATTTATAGGTAAGAATGTTCAAACTATTTATTATTATTATTTATTTTTTTCCTACATTAAAGCACTTTAGTTTATAAATGATCATTATTCAAAATTATTTTAAAGAATACAGAAGTATTTAATTAAAATATTTAAAAACTCTGATTATTCTAATGCATTTTTTTTAAGTTTCGGCAGACATTTTTAAAGTCGTTTAACAATAGTTTCAAACGTAGGCTCCCAGACTGAAAAGTCGGACGAATGTCGGAGTTTACAACCGGCTGGGATCCGCGCTCGTACAGACCGCAAGTACCGATACATATGGGTATATACTCACACCGATTCCACATGTGAGCCAAACGGACGCACGACACGATTTACATGTCCCTTCTGCTCCATCTACCAAATGCTTTCCCCTCCTTACGTATTGAAGAGGGGCACTTGAACCGTCTTCCCACTATTATCAGTACGGGCACGGTACTGGATTTCTTCCACCCGCGGATCTTATTCTTCTGCAGCGTCGGAAGAATGACGGAAATTGTTAAGTCCGTACTGGCTCGGTGCTGGGCCGGATCCGACTGCGGATCTCGTCATTTATTGTCACATTATAAATGACATTATGAATTTATTTTTAATAAATGTGTCATAACTAAATAACTTTTACAACAATTAATTGCATTATTTTAGAAAGTAATGATTAATTAACAAATAAATTTAATCAGTATATTAAGTAATTATTTATTGGGACTTTTTTTAAAATTAAACAATTAAAAAAATTTGTCTTACACTTTTACTTTATAATTATCATAAATAAATTTATATTATTAATATAAATTTATTATTATTGAGAGTTAATAATAAATTATTAATATTCATGTTAATTAATAATATCTCAATAATATTAAATTTATTGCTATTAAGATATTAATTAAAATTATTATTGATATTATTATGTTCAATATTATTATATTGAGAAAGAATTATTTAGTAATAATAATAATTTATTCTGCTTTTTAAAAAATACATTTTTTGTAGCAGGATATTCCGCTATTTACATATTAAGACACTAAGAAACAGGTTACAAATTTTATTCTTTTAAAATAAAAGCTCTCAATAACAGAGCATTTATTATGTAGTGGCAGACGTTTTTTAAAACTTTCTCCTCAGACACGTTAAAAAGTTGGGTCAAATCATCATCATGTGCGTTTGCAGTTTCGAAGCTTGCTAGATAATACTTTCTGTAACCCTTATACGCCGGACATTCAAACATAAAATAGCGCAGTGATTCGCTCACTTTCAAATTACACACTTTACAGATTTCCTGTGGATCCCAACCATATAGATTACCCCTATAAGAGAATCTGATATAATACTTTGAAGTTAATCTTAGCTGAACAAATATTTTTGTCAAGTACAATTTCCTTCTCCTATTAAGATACATAGCTGCTTTCTCTTCCAACGATCTCATTACATTATGTACCTTAGAGTTCGAATACTCATATCTAACTAATTCAGTAAATCTCAAATGTCTCTCATATCGACTTAAGGCTAAATCCATTTTTTCTTTCCACGCCTGAGGATAAGAAGTTGTCCATAATTCTACCAGATTAATTTTTTCCAAGAGCACATTCAACTGAGCGACCCAATTATTCTCAAGGACAACCTCAGAGCGTTGCGTCAATTCAATTTGTCGCATAAGACATCGCTTTGGTAGACGAGAGTTATCCATTGACAATAACTTTATTACATAAAGATACGCCGCTTTAAAAACCCTAATTTCCAAACTAACCAGACCAAGTTCCAGTTGCAACGCCGCGTTAAAAGTATATTTGGGAAGAGAAAGCAGTTGTTTAAAATGTGCAGTGTGAGCAGCTTCTATTTTTGATAAATATCTTAAGCCAAATATATGTAAACAATAGAGTAATGTAGCCGAATCAATACTATAATAAAGTCTATTTTGTGCTTCCCAACAGTCTATTTTCCCGTTATATACAATTTGCCTTACCGCTTCGAAAGCCTGGTTTGACTTCAAAATCGCACTGTCTATCGCCTTTCTACCGAGAGAGGAGCTAGAAAACTCCACTCCTAAGTAACAATATGAATTTACAATTCTGAGAAGTTCTCCATTAAGGTAAAACCTCTCAGAAAAAAAACCCTTCCTCCCCTTCTAAAATGGACAATTTCTGTTTTTGAAGTATTTATTTTCAATTCGTTTAGTGTACAATATTTTTCGATCGATAATATCAGTTTGCGCATTCTTACAGGGGTATCAGTTATAGCAACAGCGTCATCAGCGTAGAGTGATAAAAGTAAATCCTCATTACCGTCCACATTCAAACCTTCATTTCCAGCGCTCCTGAACTTTCTTTCAAAATCTGCCAAAAATAAGATGAACAAAACAGGACTCAGTGTCTCACCCTGCAGTACGCCCTCTGTCACTTCGACAGGATTTGAACTTTCATTCCTGATTCTATTCGTAAAATTCGCGTGGTCAAACATTGATTTTATAATTTGTATTAGTTTAACGCTTACTCCCATGTCATACAACTTCTGCCATAACAGGGTATGTGACACAGAGTCAAAAGCTCTACGAAAATCAATAAACAAGCCATATGCGGACGCTTTACTCAATTTTAAACGGAAATGCAGGACCGACTGTAGGGTATAAAGATTGTCTATACAATTTCTTCCCGATCTGAAACCGTTCTGTGTTTCTGGAAGTAACGAGTTTCTCTCAGCCCAGTCAGAAAGTCGCGTGACGATGATTTGAGTGAAAATCTTAGCAATAGCACAATGCAATACCCCTATAATTAAGAGGATCATATCTCTCACCTTTCTTATGTATTAACGTCACTACTGACTGGGACCAGGCCTCGGGAACCCGCCCCTCCTGTAAAATTGTATTAAAAAAAGAGTGAACGAAAAGGATCCAGGGCGAAGGCAAGTTTTTATAAAATTCCGTACGAATTCCGTTCGCACCCGGAGCCTTTCCGACTTCAGCCCTCCCAAATGCAGTTATAATTTCCAGAATCGAGATTTTTCCATCCAGCTCAGGAACACTATCAGTAAAAAAGCTCAATTCCAAACTCATACGACACGGGTAGACTGAGGCGTAAAAGTTCTCCCACTCCGTAAGTGGTATCGGATATAAGATAAGCTTCACCTTTCCCCTACAAGCACCCACCGCAGCCCAAAAGGACCTTGAGTCTTTCGTGTTCGCGAATTTATTTTGAATGGTTCGTTCATATTCTTTTCGTTTTATTCTTACCAAAGATTTATATTTTGATTTTTTGCGCACATAGAAAGTCTACTATCATTATAATATCCGGATTCCTTCCACGCCCCAACCTCCAGTTGTACCTCTTTTTTCAAATTATATGTTTCTTTGTCAAACCATGGCTTTTTAAACTTGGTCCTACAGTTGGGATAGATTTTTCGTGACATACCTGTAAGATTTGCCGCTTCTGTAATTTTGTTAGTTAAAATGGAATTTATTTCGTTAAGGTAGTACGCTCGTGATCGCACTTTTCTATAGAATTTCATGAAAATTGAAATCAGAATAGTTAATAACAAGATCTATGTATTTGCAAAATATTAAAAAAATTGACCGTTTCTAAAACAAGATATTTAAGTTCAAAGTTTGTTATTTAACATGGTTAACCTATGAAAAGTGCATGTAAACGGCACATTTCTTCTAATAACTTCTAAAATTTTCTATAGATTGTTTTAAAAAACTAATATATTATAAATGAATGTTTGAGAAATTTATAACAAAAAGATTTAACAATATTAACTGTTTCAGTTAAAAGATATAATATAATATAATATTCTAACCTCACTAGTATACTTGTGTGTGAGTGTGTCTGTACATAGGGCTGACTATGTATTCAGTACAGTCCAAGCAAAAATATGCTACAGTAACTGCACTATACTATAGCATTTTATTAAAATTTACTTTTGAGAGTGACTGTCGCGAGCGTACTACCTTAACAGACAACACATTTATATCTTTATTAAAATCAGAACATTCTAAAATATTGACATATTCAACCTTCTTTTCCGGGTCCCAGTACAGTTGTTTAATATATCCACCAGATCCAACATTGTCTGTCGAACTCTTTAATTGCTTTCCAGATTTAAGAACTACTTCTATAGGGAAATGGTCCGAATCAATAATTGAATGAACCAAAAATTGAGTGAACCAAAAAATTAGCAACCATTTCCGCATACGCAACACTTATCCAGGCAAAATCAACGACACTGCATCCGGTTCCACTGGCGAATGTATAGCTGCCTTCTTTGTCCCCACTAGATCGACCGTTCAACACCACAAAACCATTTGCTTCCATAAAGACATTTAATTCAATGCACCTCTTGTTAACAAAGTTATCACAAGAATTTCTTTTACTTGAAAGTTCTGAATTAAAAATTGTTATTTGCTTAAAATCGGCAAGTGTACCAATTCTTGCATTAAAATCACCACCTATCAGTATTGGTAGATCTTTGAACTTACAATACAGATTGTCAATCACTGCCTGAAGCATTTCAAGCAACACAATAATATCAAAGAACGGTTTAAAATACAAAGTTCCGAGTATAAAACAAAAGTCTCTAATTGTAATCTTAATAAAAAGCCAATGCACTGATTTATCTATAATTTCAGTTGCGAAGTCCGAATTGAACATTACTGCAAGACCGCCAGAGGCTCTACCGGTATTACGCTCCTTCAGAGCTGGTGATACGATGCAGATACTCAAGGACCAATTTGCCGGTGGTTTTATACTTCCTGCTGTAGAACAGGTTTCAGAAACGGCTAAGACGCTTCGTCTATTAGAGAGCTCCTGTCCATTGTCTTCAGCATTATTTAGATTCCCTAAACCGTGTATATTCCAAAATAGAACCGACACTTCCGATGCTAATCGTTTTTTGACGTTTCACCTACACTCCTGTTAGAATATTTATTTTGACATTGCAGTTGTCCAGTTTTTCCATCTAAAGTGTACCAAACACCATCTATTTTAATAGATCCTTGTCTAATTCGGACATTTTTTCTTGCATTTCTGGTTTCGCGAGCTCTTACCCTTAGTAATTTATCGATATGGGCGTCTTCCGGTGTCAGGTCGGGATTTATAAAAATTTGCCTTTCCTTTAATTTCTCTTTCTTTGCTTTAAGAATTAAAAATGTCGCTTCCAGAGATATCAATTTAATGACAATCATAAGTCTGTTACCAGAGTGTGAAATCATCTTAGCCTCGATAATTTCGTTTGCTAATCCAAACTTGGAAAAAAGAAAATTATTAAGCTCTTCTTTCATTTTGTCTCTTGAGAGAGATCAAGACCCGATTGATTATCTACCTTTTTAGCGCCATCAGGACGCGCTTCGAGCAATTCTAATCTAGTATTCGTATTTGCTATTTCGTGTTTTAATTCAATAATTTGTTTTTTTCCTAAAAAAATGTATAGGTCAAAAAGTGGGACAAGAAATTGTAAATGATCAATTTAATCATTTACTTCTGCAGTGCACCGACCCACTGTGGAATTTTTTTTACAATTTGCTATTAAAAAATGACTACAGCTTACAATTTTTAATTGATTTGAGTGTTCTTTGATTTAAATTAAAGGGGAAGAAATTATTTAGTATATTATATAATAATAATAAAAATATAGCTGTAGCATTGACGCGTAGTAATAGTTTTATTTCAGCTCCTGATACTTGAGAGTATTTAAAATTTAAGAGTCCCATGCGAGCATAACATAGTGGTTAGCGTGCGAGATTTCGGTGCGGAAATATTCGGTTAGTTGAAGGTTCGTACCTCCAAGCGTTAGGATTTTTCAAGTGTCTACACTACCGTCCGAAATTGTGCGATCGCTTACACCGCGAGTCATTGACAAAATTAAAAGAATTGTGCGAGCGTGCACAGAAAAAAATTCGACCGTCAATCGCTCGTTTTTTCCGTCTCGCTAACTCTTTTGTTCAAGCGCCAGGGCCAAAACAGAAGATTTCGATTGGGCGCTTTTCCGGGCACCATTACTTTAATTATTTATGCTTTTTCTTTGAAAATTAAACATTTGCATAACACCAAAGATATTATAATTTTGTACTAAGTTAATTAGACTGTTATTAAAATTAAATAAATGTAATAAAAAAGATATTTTTGGAATTAAAAAATTTAATTTGACAAACTTGCACAATTTTTTCGGAAATTGAATTTTACTTATCCAAATTAATTTGTTGTACAATTAATATACTAAAATGTAAATTTCTTTTTAAAAAGTACATTATGTTAACTTTGGTGCTATACAAATGTTTAATTTTCCAAGAAAAAGCGTAAATAATGAAAGTAATGGTGCCCGGAAATGCACCCAATCGAAAACTTCTGTTTCGGCCCTGGCGCACGAACGAAAGAGTTAGCGAGACAAAAAAGCGACCGATTGACGGTCGAATTTTTTTCTGTGCACGCTCGCACAATTCTTTTAAATTCTAGGAAACCCGTTAACGGTTTTTATTGTTCATGGAATCAATTGAAAACTTAGATTCCAAGGAATATTCATGTGAAATGACAAAATTTTCTGTAAATTTTCCTGGACCATGCAAGAGGTTAAAGTCAAGGTATGAAATAAGGGAAAAATGACAATTATTTTTTAAACTTTGTAAGACGATATACTGAAACCTATTTAAGCAATTTGATTTAAATAGACATTATTTTTTTCGAAATTTTATTAGCTTTCCAACGCTAAAAAGAAAAATCGTCTTCGTTTATTTCTCTCCGAGTTACATCTATTTTAATGCAAGTATGTTTTTCAATGACTCGCGGTGTAAGCGTTCGCACAATTTCTGACGGTAGTGTATGTGATAAAAAATTGCGTTTAAGTGTATAAAAAAATAAAGAAATGTGTAAAGTGAACTGTCAATGAATTGTCATCAGTATTTTTATCTTTTGCAATTAATTATTATTTTTTTAATTCATATTTGTTGTTAAAATTATCATTTGGATCCGATCCGGTTGTCAGGGGGTAGAATGCCAGCTATTAAATTGAAAATCCGCAGTCAGTAGAGTGCCAGGTCCCAGCCGACTGATTTATACACCGAACGGCTTCTTTCGGCCGGTAGGAATGCCAGTTCCGAGCCGGTTACCAGCGCGCTCCTGGCCTAGTCACTATTCGGTAGAATGTCCGTTTACATTCGGTTGGCAAGCCAGTAGTTACACCGGCGTCAGTACGGGCTAGGATCCGCACCAGTTGAAAATTTCCGCCTGGGTTATGTCAACAAACCATTTTTAACAGTTTGGAAGTAAAAATTAAAAAACCAGGCGGAAATTTACTACTGGCATTCTGTACGTGCCTGTACAGACGTCGGTAAGACTGTACTAACATTCGTCCGCGAGACAACCAGATCGGTGCAGACATTCTACTGAAACATGACTATGTGTTGTAATGGCTGCACGTCCGGCTCGGTACAGAATTCATGCCGCCGAACAACTGGCGTTGTTCCGCTCGCGCTGAATGCCAGTACATTATTATTATTTAGTTTGGCGGCATCAAATCTGTACCGAGCTGTACGCGCAGCCATTACAACACATAGTCACGTTCCAGTAGAATATCTGCACTGCTCCGGTTGCCAGGCGGACGAATGCCAGTACAACGCCGGTTGTTCGGCGGCATCAAATATGTACCGAGCCGGACGCACAGCCATTACAACATAGTATAAATTTTGATCCAGCGGTCAGATCCGTCTTTATACCGCGCCAGCAGACATTAACATCCGAATCGATACAGACTGCCTGTACCGTCATTGACTCTCCAATTCAATCGGTGCGGATCCTTGACGGTTGGATGATTCGGCATTCGTCCGACTTTTCCGCCTGGGAAGGTTAAAAAATTTTTTAATGAAATTCCCGTTAAATTTTAAACTTATATTGCAACTCCTGCTTTAACAAAAGACCCGAAAGTCTATTGTTTTATGGGATTATAATTTTTATGACTTAAAAACTTTACAATTTAAATAATTTAATTTTCAAAACAACAAAATTTAATTCTGTGATGTTCTATGATTACAAATATTAAAAATTTATTATATAAAAATTTTATTTTAAAAAGTTATGAACTATCTCGCAAACCTTAATTATTACGTAAAAAGTGGATATTATTTTTGAATTTAAATTCACATGAATATTTAGCATACTTAATAATTACTTGCAAAGAATCAAAGTTCGTAAAAAACAAATATATTGTTTGTAAACATGGTTGAAAAATAAATAAAACTTGTTTTTAACATTAACAAAGAAATATTCGTCCTTCAACTTAATGATGGTCAGGCAATAAACATTCTCTATAGCGACCTTTTTGCAGGTAATTTTTCCCAGTACCGCATTCAAGTGCTGAAATGCAGCCAATTTTCACTAGAACTGCACTGAGCTTTCAGTACTAATTCCCCAGTACAATAATTTCAGTCCATTCTTTTGGCTATGAAGTAAATGTGGTTACAAGTTACATGTTTTACATAATATCTTTACGAACAAAAAAGAACTCTTAATAATTTTAAAGTTAAATATATAATGCTAATGATTTTTCCAGAAAAATTATCATCAAATAATAAATTGAATAAGTTAATACAGATTAAAGCACAAGAGGGGAGGGATATAAAACTCTTTATAGGAGGTACTAGTATACTAGTACACTTTATACGAAGTTCTATACGATGAACTAAATTACAGAAACTCTAATTAAAACCATACCATTATCGTATTCGTCTCTAACCGTGCGAAGGTAGATGACGGGTACATTACCATTACGAATTGTACGCCATACTTGTATTGTACATGTATCGTACTAGTATACACTGGTTATCTGGGAATTTAAAAGCAAATATTCATTCACTTATTCAAATAATTCAAGTCAAATAAATAAATGTTCTAGCATAAAAGAGAAATCTTGTTTAAAATTGTTTTTCAAACCTATTTTACTCATCTCTGTTTAAAGCAAATTATTAGTTATTAAAAATTATATCTTGTTCTAATTAATTATTAATAACTAAAACATTATATGTTTTAATTAACAATTATTGAAATACTAAAAAATAATTAAAATATTATTTTTATTTCTTATTTATTTATTTACTTATTTACTAGATAAAGAAAGTAGAAACCTTTATTTATTGACGATTAATTTTAATGTTTAATCAAACAGTACTTTATAATTTCCAAATAATTATTAATTAACAAAAATATTTAAATTCCTAATTAATTTAAAAAACATTATACAGTACCGGCCAAAATATTCTTAAAAAACCGTCATTTTCAATGTTTTACAAAAATTTGAATAACTTCTAAATAATCAACGCTTTTTAATAACCTTAGGCTTATTTTAAAGGTCATTTTCTGCGGAATAAGAATTACTTATAGTCATTAACCTGTAATTTTTTTTGGAATAAGCATGAGGTCAAAGTTGGGCAAAAAAATTGTAAAAATTTGAAATACATTTCTTGTACTAAAAACTATTCTAGAACATATATAAAACATGATATGGTATAGATTTTTCAAGAAAATTTAATAAAAAATAGGTTTGAATTTCAAAAATTATTTTTATTTTAATAATACACGGAAAAAAATAGTTCACGAATCTCTCGTGAACTAGTATATCACTTTTGGATGGGGCACAAAATTTCAAAATTTTCATTCACTTTTGATTAGAAATGGCGAACGTCAACGAAAAACTGAAACAAAGTTAATGAATTTTTGATGAACGTGTTAAGGATGAGTAGTTCGTCAAAAGTAGAGGTACAAGTTGACGAAAAAGTCGTAAACTCGCGAGTCTCAGTAGTATGCGCAGTTCGCAATGCGCATCAAATATGGCTGATCAAGAATTCATCCGCTGTCATAATTCAGTCGGTGTCATCAGTATTTACACTCGGACAAATTCTTTGTTTGATTAAATTTATTATTTAGAATCAATGTTTTTATTATTCATTGAATATTTTTGTGTGCCAATTTCTTTTGTGAAACAAATAATTCATAAAATAAATTAGAAGTTACGACAAGGATCGTTTTATACTTTGCACGGTCCTGAGTTTTGTAGCAGACAACAGCAGACAAAGCTAATCGTGTCGTTTGCAGGAGTACTGTCAGTGTATATAGATTTAGCCGTGTCGGTTAGTTGTTAGGAATATTATTAGGGTACTAGGTTCGAATCTCGTGAAGCGAGTTGCGAATTTTAATAGCGATAAGATTGTGTATTCTGTGTAGTTGGGTGCGTATAGGCGTCAAGTTATCAAATTAAGTGAAATACTATCAAAAAAGTAGTGTCTAGAAATTATTTTTTTTGTTTTTAACATTTTTTAAAAGTTCATGAATTTTTCGTCAACTTTGACGAAAAGTTCAGAAACCGTACTACGTTTCTAGTGAAGGAGTTAATGAAATTTTGATGAACTGTGTTTATAGATTTTGAAGAATTTTGTGTCCCATCCAAAAGTGATATACTAGTTCACGAGAGATTCGTGAACTTTTTTTTCCGTGTATTATTACAAATTTTGTTATTAAACTTTGACGTCACGCTTATTCCAAGTAAAAAATTACAGGTTAATGCCTATAAGTAATTCTTATTCCGTACAACATGATTTTTAAAATAAGCCTAAGATTATTAAAAAGCGTTCGTTATTTTAGAAGTTATTCAAATTTTTGTAAAACATTGAAAATGACAATTTTTAAGAATACCATCTACAAATTTTGTCCAAATAACTTCTGTAAGATCTTATTCTTTTCAACATTTTATCGTCTTTCAAAATATAAACTAAAAAAATTTTTAGTTTTTATGAATTTTATGTTAAAATTTTTTTCTTTCCTTTAAAAATGGGTTAACTGACAATTTCGGAAGGTACTGTAATTTCAAATTATACTTTATTTACTTATTAAATAGATAAAAAGTGTAGAATTCGTATAATTAAAATGAAGATAAATTATTAACATTTAAAAATAGCGTTTTAATTTTTAATGCATTATTAATTACATTTTAATTTCTATTAATAATTTTTCGAAGTAAATATTTCTTTTTTCATTTTCAAATTTACCTACAATCAAAAATAGTTCGAGCCAATTGTAAATAAATTTTCCAGTACAAATGAAGTTATTTTACGTGATATTTAAAAGAAAAAGTGAGATGAGTTTTACGAAAGTTGAATTGCAGTTTAGTTTCCGAATAGGACTCCATAACGTAAATACAGATCGAACAATCAAGGTTTACCTTCACGCGCTAGTTACGAAAAGACCAATACAAAATACATGTGTCTGATGTCCATTAAAACAACAATAATTTAACCCATAAAGATTAAAGAAAAAATGAGGATGTTATAACAAAAAAATGGTTTTTTATTTTCACATTTAATTGCAAATTAAATTTTTTCATTACCACATTTGATGGATCTATGGCAACGAAATTTCCTCTTCTACCTTGAACACTTCGCCTTTTACTGAGTGCTTCTGTATTACTTAAGGAATCACGGAATCCAAGTTCGTCTCCTACTGAAAATCCTGTATTGCAAAAAAATAGATTAGAATTTAAAATAATTTTTCAAACCCCTCTCGTTTTTGTGTATAGAAAGAAATTTATATATATATATATATATATATATATATATATATATATATATATATATATATATATATATATATATATACATGGAGAGAAATCTGTTGCTCTTAGCGCATAAGCAGGCCGTACTAAAAGCGCATACACAACATCATACTTAAATTGCAAGAAAACCATGCTGATTTTTCATGGATTTGAGCAACTGTGGCACAAGTGGACAACAAGCTGTGCAAAGTTGGCACCGGTCTTTGCAAAATTAGGTACAGACGTCTATACAAAAAGCAAATCAATATGTCCCTAGCATTATTCGCAACACATTTCTCTCCATGTATATGGGCGATTCCACGTGAGATTTTAGTCGACCTCTTAAAATCGGCCAAAAATATTTTTTTTTCTATTCTGTATCGAAAAAAACAGTTATGTATTTTTTTATTTTTGTTTAATTGTCAAAATTTTCGAGTAATGAATTTTCGAAATTTTGCACTTTTAACCGTAGACCTATATTCAGTAGCTTATAAGTCCGAAAATATTAAGTTTAGAAAAAAGTTGGCAAAGAACGAAAGTTTTAGTTCTCTTTCGACTTTTAGGAAATAAAAAGAAAAAAATTTTTTTTTCATTTTTTATTAAAAAAATAAAAAAAATTTATAAACAAATTAATTTTTTTTAACTTTGGGTATGATAAATTTTTAATTTTCTTTTTTCAAAACATACCTGTAAATGATAAGAAGGTTTTGCAAAAAGTTTCAGAGTGGGCCTGACAAGTTTAATGGGTTAAAAAAGATAATTAAGCTGCCCGTGCAGGTCGCACGCCCGCGGCGCAATATGATTTTTTTACAATTTACTATTAAAAATTGTCTAGAGCCTGCAAATTTAATAATAATCAAAATCCGATAAAATTTGCAGGCTCTAGACAATTTTTAATAGTAAATTGTAAAAAAATCATATTGCGCCGCGGGCGTGCGACCTGCACGGGCAGCTTAATTATCTTTTTTAACCCATTAAACTTGTCAGGCCCACTCTGAAACTTTTTGCAAAACCTTCTTATCATTTACAGGTATGTTTTGAAAAAAGAAAATTAAAAATTTATCATACCCAAAGTTAAAAAAAATTAATTTGTTTATAAATTTTTTTTATTTTTTTAATAAAAAATGAAAAAAAAATTTTTTTCTTTTTATTTCCTAAAAGTCGAAAGAGAACTAAAACTTTCGTTCTTTGCCAACTTTTTTCTAAACTTAATATTTTCGGACTTATAAGCTACTGAATATAGGTCTACGGTTAAAAGTGCAAAATTTCGAAAATTCATTACTCGAAAATTTTGACAATTAAACAAAAATAAAAAAATACATAACTGTTTTTTTCGATACAGAATAGAAAAAAAAATATTTTTGGCCGATTTTAAGAGGTCGACTAAAATCTCACGTGGAATCGCCCATATGTATTCTTTTTTCTTTAAGAGAGAATGAAAACTTTTTTTAATAAAGAAAATACAAATAAAGATGTTAGAGATTTGTAAGAAAAATATAAAAAAGTAAAAGTGGAGGAACAATTTATTATTTTTTCAATATGCAATTTTTTATTGGCGGTGTTATAATGATACTAACAAGAAATTGTTATTTGTGTCAAATTTTTTGCTGTATACAAAGAGTGAATAAACTAATTACAAAGAACATAATGTGTACTATCAACTTGTCTTCATAAGCCATGTCAATTTGTTTTCATATACCTGAGATGCAAATAATAGAAGGAAAAAGATATTTATGCATAATTGCAATCTGTATATTTCCAATAAAAGTAGGTTATGCAAAGGATACATGAATTATTAATTTGTCATATTAGACTGATACCCGAAGAAAGAAAACAGGCTAAGTTGCAAACAATAATTTTTTTCCTTTCTCTATAGTTAAATATATAAACAAATTTATCTTTTTTTATTAGTTACATAATATACACGCTATGAGAAAACTTTTATTTGATTCAAACAATTACTAGAATCTTCATGTAAATACTTATACATTTGCAACAAATAATATTTATTTGTAATAATAAATATAATACATTCTAAAATAGAATTATTGAATATTTTTACTAATTAAAATTAGTGAATGACTTTTCGCTTCTGAATTAATAAAGTTTACTAATATATTAGTAGAGACTAGCTGTCGTACCCGTCTTCGACGTGTTTTAGTTTCTACTAATATGTTTTAAAAAGGGAACTACCAACCAGGAATTCAATTTGACTGTGAAAAACTAAGATTAAGTAACATAAGTTACATATTAAGTTACATAAATATTATATCAATCAAAATTAAAGAAAAAGTCAATCTTTTAAAAACGAATTAATATAATAAAATATTTTTTGATTTGATAAGAAAAATCCTGTTTTGGCATAAATTTCCCGATTTTTCCTGGTCAAATTAAATTCTCAACTACTTTTCAGCTTTCCCGCGTGATTGGTATTGTATTAGTAGAAACAAAAAGCAGTTTTCTATTTCCACATCGAAATCTATAACAGAAACCATGTAAAATTCCTTACCCGTCTAGCGACAAAACGTAAAAACGTATTCTGGACGCGTTCCAATAATATTAATAAATAATCTTGGTATTGCCATTATAAAACTGACGCGAATTTAATAATGAGCCTCGCCAAAGTGAAGCACAATGCTTTTAACGCTGTTATATTTTTAAAAGTTTTAGCGTTTCGAATGACGAAGCTCAAGATTCTGGTCGCTTTTTAATTGTGTAATTAACTAGACCTTCATACGTGAATAAGACGTTTAATATTACTCCAAGGTCACGCACTGTGGATACCCTCAAAAGTTCCGTTGTATCAATAACATATTAGAAAACCAGGATCCCTCCTTACCTACAAAACGACATGACACTATATTTTTTAACATTAAGAAGATTATTTTTTTCTGACCAATTTTGAAGGTGATACTGACAGATTGTAAGTTAAGATGATCCTGATGACAACGAATAGACATATAGTTTCAAGTCGTCTGCGAAAAACAGGAATGAGCTAAATTTTAAGTTCTTAGGTCAATCTTTTATGAATATTAGAAAATGTGGACCCAAGTGCGACCCCAGGGGGGACACCAGAAGTTGACAAAAACATCTGAAAATTCATATCCCATGAGTAAAGATAAGAATCTATCCAAAAGTAGTAAAAATTTAACCCAAGAGATCAAATCGTTAGCAAATCCCAGAGCCTCAAGCTTCGACAATAAGATGATGTGATATACTTTGTCAAAAGTTTTAGAAAAGTCAGTTTAGGTAGTGTCGACCTGGTAACCAATTTTCAAGTTTTTAATAACAAAATTAAAAAAAAATACTCATATTCATTAAGACGGATCTACCCATCATGAAACCGTGCTGCTCCTCGATTATCAAGGGTTCAATGTTTCTATAAATTTCATCAAACATTATGTTCTCGAAGACTTTAGATATAGCGCTAAGAATTATTATAGGGTGGTAGATTGTTACATCATTTTTACTTCTATTATTGTGAAAGATACTAATTATAGAAAACGAAAAGAGGTTCAACAATGGGTGAGCAGCACGATCTAATAAGAGATAGCGGAATTTCGTCTGGGCCAGCGCCCTTTTTAATGTTTAAAGTTTTAAGCTTTAGTGTTATATACACTTACGAGCAATGTTACAAATGTTTATTATTATTTGTGTCATAATCTTTTGCTGTCGCATTAGGTATAGAATTCGTGTATACAGAGCTGACAAAAGATTTAAAACAAACAGCAATATCTATATTAGTATTAGCAGTCAGGTCAACATTTGATTTTATTAGGAATTCTTGAATTTTCAAGCAAAGAGTTAACATATTTCCAAAAGTACTTTAGATTAGAGATGACAGAGTTCTCAACACATGACATACAATTTTTAAAACTTAATTTTAATAGTGATTTACATTGCTTTCGTAACTAAGAGAAATTTAAACATTCTGATGAAGCTTTTGTACATTTGTACTTTAAATGAGCTGCCTTTTTAAAAACAACTAAATGTTTAAGTTGGCTACTGAACTATGTAGAATACTTAGATTTTTATTGGTTTTTATTTGTATGAAAAGACTAAAAGCGTAATAAACAGTGTAGTAGAAAATAGATACAGCGTTGTCTATGCTGAAAGTACAAGTCAACAGTGTGATCCAACAAATGTTAGAAATATGCATATCAAAATCATACCATATATCAGCATTATCAAAATCATACCTGCTATAATGACCATTAAATTCGATGTCAGTATTTGTCGAAATGTTATTAGTCATCGTAAGAATCTAGGGTGGGTGAAATTTATGTGTGATAATAATAGGGTCAGCTATGAATTCCAGTTTATGAATAGGCGAGTTGCAAAGTACTAAGTCAAGAATCTTGCCCGCGATATTGACGAATCTATTGAATTTCCATTTTTTCTCCTTACCATAACATAATGCTCGAGCCCCCCTCCCTCCAAAACGCGTTACGTATTTTTTGAACGGCCCCTTACGAGTTCAAACAAGTCTGCGAACAACAATTCTATTTCTACCTTGGAGCAGAAGACACCATCAACGATGTGCCATTGCGGAATATGATCCGAATGTTTGTTTCTCCCGCTTGTTATCGTCGTCTCAATTCTTTTTTCAAAGACGACATTCAATTAAAATTATAATAATTATTTTATTTCAAATAATTATTATTAATAATAATCCGGGGCTAAACCGGACGGATTTGGTCTTTGACCAGAAAACACATACAAAAACATATTTTTTGCTAAAGTGCTACCTCGAAAACGAAAATACGAAAATTGGTGGGGCTAAATCGGACACGGCTAATTAATTAAAGAATGAGACACAAATTTTCGTTTTTTTGGTAAAAAAGTAAAATCAATTCTTGTTTTATTTATTTGTAGATAGTTCTAAATAAAGAATATAATATAATATGTAAAATCGATAATTAATATAATATAAAATGAATTACAGTTTTCAGGCTTGTCTGTTTGTAGCAACTCGTTTGCGAATTCGAGTTTTAAAATAAATTCTTTATTTATTTATAAAGTGGTTCTAAGCAAAGAATATAATATAAAATAGTTAATTAATATAAAATAAATTAAAGAATTCAAAGATTTGTAATGTTTATTTCGATAATTTTTTACTCTTAAACTAATAAACATAAAAATATGGCAAAGTACATTTTGGAAAGGTTTTTTCATGCTCTTTCGATTGAAAATAAGCATTTTGAAAAAAAACATTTTTGACCCAAAAACATAAAAATTAAAAATTAATTTTAATTTTTGGAAGGGAAAGGTACGATTTTTTAAAACGAAAGCTGAGGCTTTTTCCTAAAAGGACATATATATATATATATATATATATATATATATATATATATATATATATATATATATATATATATATATATATATATGTATATATATATGAAAAAGTGAGACTAGAATGTTTAAACATTGAAAAAAGAGGTTTCTACTCACCGGAGCGCTCTAAACCCGTTTTTTAGCTCCGTTTAGAAGAAAATTCATTTTTTCAATGTTTAAACATTCTAGTCCCACTTTTTCATATACATGTCCTTTTAGGAAAAAAAACCTCAGCTTTCGTTTAAAAAGAAAAAAAATCGTACCTTTCCCTCCCAAAAATAAAAATTTATTTTTAATTTTAATTGTTTTGGGTCAAAAATTTTTTTTTTAAATGCTTATTTTCAATCGAAAGAGCATGAAAATGCCTTTCCAAAATGTACTTATTTGCCATATTTTTATGTTTAATAGTTTAAGAGTAAAAAATTGTCAAAATAAGCATTGTACTGAAAAACCCAAAAATTTAACCCCTCGGAAAATATTTGACTAGGAAAAAAAATATTTTTACGAAAAATTACTATCTATTAGTACAACAAAAGCACCAAGTTTTGCTACGATTGAAGAAAAATTTTTCTATACCTTGATCACTTGACATGGAATCGTTCATATTTGGATTTCTTGTGAATTCACCTATAATTTCATTAAAAAAATTGATGGAGACTCAACTGGTTCCAGAGATATTAAAGTTTATTTGTAAAGAAAAGACGTCTTTCCAGCATCAATGGAGGACTCCGAAAACATACTACGCGACCTGTGCGGTATGGTGCAATGTCGCGGCGACGCTTTCTCTTACAAAAACCTCAATATCTCCGGAACCAGTTTGAGTCTCTATCAATTTTTTAAATAAAATTAAAGGTAAATTCATAAGAAATCTAAATATGTTAATAACATTCTTCTTAGAAAGGAGTAAATAAACAAAAAATTGTTTTAAAAAAATTTTTTTTAATTTTTGTATTCCAAAATAAAAAATTAAAAATAATTTTGTTTGCTTTTCAAAGTATATTCTTTTACCTAAAAAATCTGCAAATTTCATTAAAATCCATAAACAAGATTCCGAAATATTCAAAATTTTATAAAATTTATGTTAACATTAAAAATGGCGTATCGTCAATAATTTCGAATTTTTATATAAAAAATTTTTGGGGAAAGAAGTCTTTTATATAGATCTATAATCCCACGAAGTTTCGCGAACATTGGCGTGCCCTTTGCAAATCGTGATATTTCTGATGAAATACAGCTAGAAGAGTTGCTTTTATAGAAATAAGTTTCAAAAAAATATTTTTCTTATTTTCTTTCATTGATTTAGACATTCTTTTTTATTTTAATAAATGATAATAAAAATAATAATAATAAAAATTATTAATTTAATTATTTATTAAAATAATAAAAAACATTTTCATTTATTTTATTAATAGTACATAACACTAAAAATAATCCAATATTTGTAATATTGGAATGCGAATCCTCCCAAACAAATGGATCCAATCGTCAGACACCTGAACGACCTTTACCATATATGGTCATCCACAATTCGTCGGATTGGTGGAAAACCGGCGTGGTCGAATTGCGTAAGGCGGTCAAAAGAGGACCGAAAATTTTCCGAATTGCGGAAGGCGGTAAGTTAAAGGGCCCCATTACTCCTCCGTTCCTTCTTTCCCCTTCTACTCTGCAGTCGGTTTCAGGAGTTGCTAGAAAGGCGGGACGATACAGCGGTTTTCCCTCAAGTATAGACGATTGAGAAAGGGGTTTCCCTGTCTCACACTTTTTCCTTCACACTTTGTACAGGCTTAGGACTGTCAGCATTTGACCGAAATTAGCAATTCATATTAATTAGCTGGCGTGTTTAAAAAAATGGGTGTATACACTAAATCTATGTATATTTATGTATAATATATATATATATATATATATATACATTTTTTGTATTCACCATTTTTTTCTAAAATTGATAGTTTTCGAGAAAAATGCAAAAAACCATGAAATTCCATAAAATGTGGTTAAAATATACTCTCACCTAAAAGGACATCTAATTATAAAAAAATAAAGTCTTATAATGTTTTTTGGTGCGTAATTACGAAAATCATAGTAAAAATAGTCGAATAGTTCAGCTTCATAGTAAAAACCATAAAAAACACCATAAAAGTCTGATTTTTCGCATTTAACTCGTAAAAAACGCAAAAATTTCAAAAAATGTTATATACAAATATTGACTTTCTAGTTGGTACTAGAAGGTACTTAGAACCCAGAACCAATCCCCCTTACAACAAAAAAAAAAATTTTTGACAGGTGTCCCTTGAAGAGACCACTCAGAGGCGGGCGAAGCCCGCCGCACCTAGTTCCGCTTCACGTTTAGAGAGAAGTCCTCTTGCTTTTCTATGTAGAAAGGGAGTCAAATTGACTTTCTAGTTGGTACTAGAAGGTACTTAGAACCCAGAACCAATCCCCCTTACAACAAAAAAAAAAATTTTGACAACACCAGTGTTTACTACGAGCCCGATCCGTGAGAAATGTCTGGCCGTCTAGATGCAACTATGTACCGCTGTGTTATTAGCAAAAATTAGATGTACTGGGGGTAGAGGTGTGACCTAATGAACTCATTAGTCGATCACTCCTCCTTCTCGGCAGCCCCTCCTTCTACAGTCATGGCAAAAGAGTGGGAGAAGGGCTTGAGATTTGACCATTTTACGCAACTCGGAAAAATAAAAGAAGACCCTTTCCGCAATTCGGAAAATATTTGACCATTTTACGCAATTCGACCCCAGCCGTAGAAAACTGTACCATTTCAGGAATTCGTTATAAACTGTACCATTTCGATAAATGTTTTTGAAACATACCATTTCGAGAAAAAGAGTTTTTTGCTTTTTTCCAAGTTTGTCAACACTGCTGCTAGACATAAAATAAGATTATGCATGTTTAAAAAACGGTATTTTAAATATACTCTTGTTCATGTTTTCAATGTATTAATTCAAAATTAATAATAATTTAAATTAATTGCTTGTTAATCGTTAGAAATTCTTTAGCGCAACGCTTTTATAGATCTTCATCAAAATTGTATGTTTTAAAACAAACTTTTGAAATGGTATAGTTTATAACGAATTCTTGAAATGGTACTGTTTTCCACTAAGCCGACGAATTGTCGACCTTCTACAAGGTGACTCACCTGTGTGAAACAAGGATCAAGCACGCGCGCTTACTTTATTCGATAAATTTATTATTTATCATTTATTTCCATTGTCCAGGAAACGCCGTCAACTTTGCTAGTCCAGAAGTCACCGAATTAGCAAACCTGTATTCTTCGTGCCAGTCCAGAAATCGCCGCCAAGTTAACAAGTCGTGTTTTATTACCCACGTGTGTTTTCTTCGTATCAGTCCAGACATCGATTTCATAAAAAAAATCCAGTCATTCCAAAACTTAAGGGTGCATGCCTAATTAACATTCGACACCTGGACTCCGGACTGTTTGCTTTAACTGTTCCGAAAACAATTCAAAGGGAAAATATTGCATTCTCTGTTTCCACTAGACTACGTTATTTCTTCAACCTCATTCTAAAGGAGGTTTTCACATGTTGGATCTACGACTATAAGAATAATTTCAAAAGGTATAAGTAACTAATATTCTAAAATTTTGTCTCCATTTAAATTCTCAACTCCTTTTACAAGTTATAATTTTGTTTCAGTGTCCTTGAAGACATATGAATCTACTTTTTCTAGTACTTTAGTAATTTAACAGTTACTATTTCTTAAAATCTTTCTCTAAATATGAGAGCTTTCCACACTGTGAACAAATCAGGTTAAATCACCGATGCCGGCCGATTTAAATATGTAAATTATAATTACGTTAGTTTCATTTCTTGAGACGTAACATATGATATACCTAATAATTAATGTTATTGTTGATGATTAATGTTTTTAGAAATCTTAGAAAATATTTTAATAATATATTAAATGTTTATTTAAAATAAATAAATAATACGTAATAAATCAATAAACTATTGATTTAATGTTTAATGACGTTATAACAAATATTGTTTCTTTAACTCCTTTGCAGTATTGATTTGGTGTTAAGTCAGTTTTCTGCCACTACTCATTTTAATACTTTTTTAACTCCGACATAGTACTTATTCGGTTTTGGTGTCAGTACCATGCCGGAGTTTTACTCCGTTATATAGCTCCGGATATATCTACTTGGGTCTCTGAATCACGTTACAAAATGATTTGTAAACATAACAAAACAAATATATTTTGAAAAACACTTTATCTCCCCTGATTCTATGTTGAATTCATGATAATAATTAGCTTAGTTTTATAAATTATTAACACAGAACTTTAAATTAAATTTATTTATCCATGGAATATTAATTTAGTATCAACATAACTATAACATTTTTATTGATTTATGAAAGAAAATACAATTGAATTTCAGTTTGGGAATACTTTCAGAACTCCCAATTGGGGCCAAGTTGGGTAGACTCAAACTTTGTCCAAGTAACTTAAAAAAAAAAATTTTTTGATCTTTTTACAGTAGCGCTGTTTTATTCATTTGTCCAGCATATCATTTAAATTACGTACTTTTCAAAATCGAGGGACAGGAAATTTAAAACCTCTTGATTTTTTATCATGGCCCTGGATTGGAAACAATTCTTATCTCAGAAAAACCAGGGGTATCACAATCAATTGGTATCACAATTTTTAATTCTGTTTTTCTCAATACGAAATTTTTGGCATTCTAAACATAGAAATTGTGTTACTCAAGGAATTTTTCACCAAAAAGATTCCACATATAATATAAGTGTTTATATTTTTCACATTTACCTATATAACAAAAAGTTATCGCCAACGCCGCTGTATCCAGATTTTTTCACCTACGTACAGATCAAGACTTGACTTGCAAGATTTCTGTCCTCAATATTTAGGTCGATTTTACTTTATACGTCAAAACTTGACTATAAATTCATTCTGATCTTCTCTTCGCTGAAAATTTAGGTGAATTTTAATGCCAGTTTTAACTTAAAAATTGACAAACAATTACCCTTTTTTCTAAAAAATATAGGTGAATTTTAAGGACAGTTTTGGCTTATGAGTCAAAAATTGACCCTTTCTCTTCAAATTTATTTCAATTTTCAAGAAAAATTTGACCTAGATGTCACAAATTTACAAAATATTCCCTCTGTCCTGGAAATTTAGGTCTCTTTAAAAGACAGTTTTCATCTACACGTTAAAAATTGACGAGAAGAAAACTTCATTTGACCAGATATTCCCTTAAATGTAAGTCAATTTTAAGGGCAATTTTGACCTACACGTTAAAAATTGACAAACAATTCCCTCTTTCCTCAAAATTTAGGTCAATTTTTATAGCCGTTTTCATCAACACGTAAAAAATTGACAATAAAATTCCCATTAACCTAATCTTCCTTTCAAATTTAGGTCAATTTTAAGGACAGTTTTAACTTACAGGGCCCCTCTAGTATATTTATATTTTTGTTTTTTTAACTCTCATTTATTTTGCTTTTTTGTATTCTTATTTTTTACATTTTGATATTTTACTTTCTTAAATTTTTGTTTTATTTTTATATGGCAGACACCTATTGCAAAAATTTATCTGATTCGCTTGAAAATCGTAATTCAGGGCTTTCAGGGGATTGCTGAATCCAAAATTGATGTCAGTTTTCAAAAATTCAAAAGAATAGATAAAATTACAATAACGGTTGGAATCAAACCCCCTCCTGAAAGAGGTATACTTTACTCTATCCCGTGTAGAAGTATACCTATATCACGAGTGGTTTTGATCCAAACCGTTAAAGTAACCCTGTTAAGGTAGTACGCTCGCGACAGTCACTCTCAAAAATATATTTTACTAGCATGCTATAGTATGGTGCAGTTACTGTAGCACCTGCTTCAAGATTCTTTTGCCTGACTGTACTGAATACATAGCCAGCCCCATGTACAGACACGCTCACACACAAGTATATTAGTCAGGTTAGAAAGTGCGGCATCGTCGCAATTTTGTAGTGCTGTGTAATGAAGGTATACGAAATATATGTCGTCGCCACTTAGACGAATCCGACAGTAAGCTAACTGTCCAGACAGTTAGCTAACTACAGACAGTTAGACGAATACACGTCGATATCGTCTATCTGTCTAGGCAGTAAGCTAAATTTTCGACAGTTAGCTTACTGTCCACCGACATTTGGACAGTTAGAGTAAAATAACTCAATGAATGAATTCACGTCATCCGTACGAAAATATTCATCTACATAATTAATTAATAATTAATTAATAATATTAATTAATTAATAATTAATTATTAATATTAATTAATTATTAATTAATTAATTGTTAATAATTAATTAATTAATAATTAAATAATTATTAAATATTAAATATTATTAAATATTATTATTAAATGTTATTAAATATTGAATATTAAATAATTATTAAATATTAAATATTATTAAATATTATTAAATATTGAATATTAAATAATTATTAAATATTAAATAATTAAATAATTAATTATTAATAATTAATTAATATTAATAATTAATTATTAATTAATTAATATTAATAATTAATTATTAATTAATTATTAATTAATATTAATTAATTTATAATTATTATAATAATAAATTAAATTGTAAATTAATTTGTAATATTTCTAGAATTATTTAACCATAAGTTTAAATTGCTGAAAAGTTAAACGTGATTGTAAGCAGTCATTTAATTCGCAAACAATGGGTGTATTGTTTTTGTTTTCGTCAATTACTTATAGTATAAAACTCTATACATATTTCGTAAACTGTAATTAATGAGAAATTAATAATTTTAATTCGCAATCGCTAAATAGTAGTCGAAGGAAAAACATTCTAAGATACGTTAGATTTTTGAATACTAATTCAAATCAATTTTAAATTTCTAATTTTTATAATGGAAAGCAGTTCAGTGAATTCTATCCAGTTCGACAGATTAATGGAAGAAAAAAGATTATCGGAAAAAGGAAATAGAACAATGTGGGATAGAAAACAAATTGAAAAAGTTATATCAATTTTGTGTAACAAAAGTGAAAAAAGTGCTGCTTTTTATCATTTTTCGAAAACTTATGAAATCCTTCGAATTGGTGCGGAATGCAATATTATTTTAAAACGTAATAGTGCAAGTGACGATTTAATTTACATGATCCCGTATGAGGACTATTATTCGAAACTGATGGAAGCACACAAGCAAACTGGTCATGGTGGTCGAGAGAGAATGGTTGAGTATATAAAAAAAAGTGGCGTATCCCTAGAAGTGCATGTACAATTTTTATTAGTTTATGTGAAACATGTAATTTAAAGAAATCAGTTCCAAAAAAAGGAGTGGTTGTGAAACCAATTATTTCGAACGGTTTCAATGCACGCGGTCAAATCGATTTGATAGACTTTCAGTCTTCTCCTGATGGAGAGTATAAGTGGCTCCTCAATTACCAGGATCATGCTACAAAGTTTCTTTATCTAAGACCCCTCAAATCGAAACATGCCTGTAATGTAGCAGAGGAGCTGTCGAAAATTTTTTATACTTTTGGAGCCCCAGCCATTTTGCACAGTGATAATGGGAGAGAATTTGTAGCAAACGTTATGAGGGAACTTATTTCTATTTGGCCGCAAAGCAAAATGGTGCACGGACGACCCCGCCATCCACAATCCCAAGGAAGTATTGAACGTGCTAATGGTGACGTGGAAAACATGTTGCGAGCATGGATGACCGACAATAAAACGACTGAATGGGCACGAGGCTGTTACGAGGTTCAGGTAACTAACTTACAAACTAACTAACTAACTAACTTACAAACTAACTAACAAAATCAGGTCGACAATGAAACTCAGGATGAAGTAACTGCAGTTCAAGAGCAAAGATTTTGCTGTGTTTGCCAATCATCGATAGACTTAAGGGACACAGTTACTTGCTTAAAATGTCTTTCTGAATTGCATTTTCATTGTGGAGATCAAGTAGATGTAGATTCTTTCCTTTGCGCATTATTATATCAATTTTAGTATTATAAGTTGTCTGTTATAATATGATTACTTTAAATCATTTAAAATTTTTAAAAGAAGAGAGTTATAAATGAGTGATTTTCAAATAACTGTGATTTTTTTGAATAAAACATTTTTCTGCTAAAATAGTGAACCAAATTTGAAATTTATTACATATTACAGTACATTTTTGTTATTAAAGTATATGTTCAAATGAAAACTACAAGATTTTAAATATTTCTAAAGTTACGATGGAAAACGCAAAGAAAATGCAAAAGTTACATGCCACGGACCTGACATTTTTCCACGGTCCTGACATGTGTGTCACAGTTAAAACACGTAAAGAAATAAAAAATCGAATAAATATTTTCTTTTCAATGTTCGCACTTCAAAATAATGCCAGTAGAAGTCAATTAAACATAAAATTGAGTAATAAAATCACGATGACGTTAACATGTGTTGGTAGAAAGTAATTAACAATTTAAAACATGAAAAAAGTGCTCGTGTACGTAGAATATCATTGTAATAAAAATATTTTTATATGTAAAACATCTGGTTAGATTTGGCCTACAAAGTACTTAAAAGATAGTTTTAATATTTGCTTACGTGAAAATTTCAGAACAAAATTTTGAAAAAAACGTATGCCACGGACCTGACATTTTAACCTTATTTTCTTAATTTTAACTATGATAATGTTAATGTTAACAAACTGAATATTAAGTATCTTTAAGAAGAGACTTCTATTAAGTGATTTATGAAGTGAGTGGCAAAAAATAATAATTTTATTAGTCATTTATCTATGGGGACATGCAAATATGACAGTTATTTGAAAATCACCCAAATACGATTAATGTTGTGATATTATTTTTTTTTAAATTATCGACTTTAACATTAAAAGTTGGCTGTTAATAGAATCATTTTATTGCATTCTGAATATTATTAATGCAATATAAATTATCTACTTTCAAAACTTGTTTATAAATATGTATAATTATTTTTTAATCGTTTATGGCCATCGTTCATATTGTTTTAATTTATAACATGTATTGTTAATGTAAAAAAAAATATTTAATATTTGTTAAACATTATAACAATTTTAATTTTACTAAATAAACAACATTTACAACATTAAACATCAGTCCCTTCTTTTTCATTTTTCAAATTTTTCGCGCACTTTTCTAATAGCGTCATAGTGCGACGTTGCCACATGTTTTCGTCAACAGTACTTACGATTCAAAATTAACAATTTTTAAAATACTACATCTTTTAAACAAAACGGTTAATGTTGGTTTATTTTTTTGTTATAAATTTCTCAAACATTCATTTATAATATATTAGTTTTTTAAAACAATCGATAGAAAATTTTAGAAGTTATTAGAAGAAATGTGCCGTTTACATGCACTTTTCATAGGTTAACCATGTTAAATAACAAACTTTGAACTTAAATATCTTGTTTTAAAAACGGTCAATTTTTTTAATATTTTGCAAATACATAGATCTTGTTATTAACTATTCAGATTTCAAATTTCATGAAATTCTATAGAGAAGTGGGATCACGAGCGTACTACCTTAAAAATTCCTGTGAAGTATCTTATACAGGATCCTGTTCCACGAATATTTGTAAGATCCTTTGCAAGTTCGTACATAAGAACGCAATAGCGTTCTTATGTACCCAGGGTTCCCTAATGAACCTTAATAAGATCAAGCGTGATATCCTTTGTACCGAAACAAACAACAACATAGCATCTTGGACAGTTTCCTTTGTAAAATCATTTGCAAGATCTTGCATTATCAATCTGGAAGTAAAAAACTCAGCTTAAAATCCCCGTACAGGGGATAGGATCCAGCAGGTTCCAATGCAGGAACATTAGCTATTAAAGGTTCATGTAAAGGTTTCTGTACCGGAACACTTGCAAGAACCTGTATAAGAAACTTTGTAGAGGTTCCTGTACAGGAACCTTTGCGGTTTTGTAAACTGCAGGTACTTAAGTGTAAATGATCTTGTAAGAGACCCGTAAAAGATCCTATACAGTTTCTTCAATTAATTTATATATATTTTTAACTCCTGGGAGTAGTTTTCTATGAGTTTTTCGAATGCGCAAACCATTTTTTTGTCCAACAGTGTTATACGGGCCTAACATATTAAAGTATGAAGTTTATGTCTGTCAAATGCTGCGTAACATAAAAAAAACATGTAAAACTTAACATTTAAAAAATTAAAAAGTTTCCTGCAGAGGATCCTGCAAGTGTTCCTGTACAGTACCCTTGCAGGAACATTTAATAGCTAAAGTTCCTGCATCGGAACCTGCACAAGATCCCTATAGGATCCTGTACGGGGATTTTAAGCTGAGTTTTTTACTTCCAGATTATTGTTAATGCAAGATCTTACAAATGATTTTACAAAGGAAACTGTCCAAGATTCTGTGTTGTGGTTTGTTTCGGTACAAAGGATAACACGCTTGATCTTATTAAGGTTCATTAGAGAACCCTGGGTAGTAGCGTTCTTATGTACGAACTTGCAAAGGATCTTACGAATATTCCTGGAACAGGATCCTGTATAAGATAGGAAAGCAAAAAATATTAAAATAAATAATATGTTAGGTTTCGGAATAAACATTTAATTAAATTAATATAAAGTTAAAATTATATTATTCTCTTATATAAAATTTAAACAGTTTAATTAATTCATAAAATTTAAAAAAGAAATGAAATTTTTTACATGAAACAGTACTTTTATTATATTGTAATGAAAAAATTGAGTGAAAATAATGAAAGAGAAACAAAATTTAATGAACAAAATGGATGAAGAACAAAAGCAACGGAGATGGCCGAAGGCCGTCGGAGGCGCTAGTTTTACAAAAAAGTGTCCGCCATATTGTATCCCCCATTTTGAATTTTTGAAAACTGACATCATATTCGTAAACAGCGACCCCTAAAACCCCCGAGTAAGAGTTTTAAGCGAATCCGATGAATTCCCAAAAACATAAGGTACACATAGCGAGCCCTCCAGGTTAGGCCAAAAATGTTTTTGTGTTATTTATACTATGATAGTTTATTTTTTACAATAATTGTAATCGTGAGGAAATGTACAAATAAATCAATTTTTTTGTTTTATTTTTTCCCTTTTTGGTATTTCAATTTTACATTTTTACCTTAATATATTTCATTTAATACATTTTTATACTTAACTTTTCCTATTTTTTATTCTGCTATTTCCACTTTTATATTTTAATTTGAAGTTTTCTAGTTTTATATATATATCTATATATATATATATATATATATATATATATATATATATATATATATATATATATATATATATATATATATATATATATATATATATATATATATATATATATATATATATATATATATATATATATGGGTGATTTTCAAATAACTGTCATATTTGCATGTCCCCATAGATAAATGTCTAATAAAATTATTATTTTTTGCCACTCACTTCATAAATCACTTAATAGAAGTCTCTTCTTAAAGATACTTAATATTCAGTTTATTAACATTAACATTTTCATAGTTAAAATTAAGAAAATAGGGTTAAATTGTCAGGTCTGTGGCATCTTTTTTTTTAAAATTTTGTTCTGAAATTTTCACGTGAGCAAATATTGAAACTATCTTTTAAGTACTTTGTAGGCCAAATCTAACCAGATGTTTTACATATAAATATATTTTTATTATAATGATATTCCACGTACACGAGCACTTTTTTCATGTTTTAAATTGTTAATTACTTTCTACCGACACATGGTAACGTCATCGTGATTTTATTACTCAATTTTATTTTTAATTGACTTCTACTGGCATTATTTTGAAGTGCAAACATTGAAAAGAAAATATTTATTTATTTTTTTACGTGTTTTAACTGTGACACACATGTCAGGACCGTGGAAAAATGTCAGATCCGTGGCATGTAACTTTTGAATTTTCTTTCCGTTTTCCATCGTAACTTTGGAAATATTCAAAATCATGTAGTTTCCATTTGAACATATACTTTATAACAAAAATGTACTGGAATATGTAATAAAAGTCAAATTTGATTCACTATTTTAGCAGAAAAATAACGTTTGTGTTTTATACTTCTCCAAAATTATTATTTTTTTCATTTGTATTCACATTTCTTCGTTCTATCTTTTAATTAAAAAAAATTTGTTGTTGTTTATTTTTCTAAATTACTTTGTCCCCTTGCATGTTTAAACGAACCGAACTTTCTATGTCGCAATCATTGTATCAAATGCAATGTGAATTATTTTAACTGATATACGATATGTCACATATTAACTTTTCAATGTAAAAACACATTTTTATTTCTTTCTTTTTCTGTTTAACTAAACTGACATTTTATGCAACTTTGCGTGCAAGGATTCAGACAATTATTATGTTAAATAAAAATGCGCATGCTAACACGGGAAATGAATTTTTTTTTCTCTTTTTTTTGCTCTTTGCTAATAGCACTCTTGACAAAAATGAAAGTTAAGGTGCTAATTAGAAGGTCCAAATGACTATATTAATGAGTTTAAATAGCTGTAATTTGTTGTTTAGATAATAAATTTTTTATTCTGTTAAACATTTGACAAATTCTTGCTTTGAAAGTATGTTTAAAATCTACTAGCGACATATTCCTCGCTCGCTTGGTTGACATTTTACTTCTTTATTTCTACTTTCATATATATTTTCTATTTCACATTTTTCTTATATTTTAATTTTAATTATTTATTTAATGGCATCTATATTGTTAATAATACATTATTAAATAAAAGACTATTTATGTTAAATTTATAATCATAGCCCCTATATTATAATAATTAAATAATCTTAAAATTTACATTTTTAAAAAGTGCATTTGGCCATCTCAGTATAATCATTTAAAAAATTTATTTTTTTGCATTTTGCGAGAAAACATTTAAACAATTAAAAATTCCCTTTTCTTGATGAATAATGGAAGCATTACATTGCTCTGTGCGAAGCAACTTCTATTATGAATCAGAGCAATTATTAAGACGCTGATCTTCCTAAAGATTTTTACTCGAAAAAGTAGTAATAAATTAAAATAAAATTATTAGTGCGTTCAAAAAATATTTTTTCAAGCAATTAATGTTTTACATGTGAATTGTTATTCATAAGCTGCACTATTTTATCATATTCATACTTACAATTAACAGCTTAACATATCGAAAGATCTTGACATCTAAACAGATTCAAACCAGTGGCGAAACTACGAATTCGCAAAAAATACATGGGGCCCATTTAAAGATATTGTTGATTATTTATAAATAATGAAAATTTATTTAAACAAAAATTTTTAATTACATTCAACTTTTTTCGATACCTAAAAATGTTTTTTCCTTGCCTGTTTGTCAGCAAATGTAGTGATAGCTTCATTTAAATTTATATCTTTGGCTGCATCATTTTCTATTGCCAAAAAGGACAAATCATCTTATATTTCTTCAGACATACTATTTCGAAGATAATCTTTTATTATTTTTCAACTTCGAAAATGATCTTTAGGCACTCGTGTTTTCACCGCTAGTGTCATTGAAAAATAGTTGACATTTATTTTAAATCGTCACATAACAGCCTGTTATTCCGAAATATTGCAAGTTCAAAGAGAAAATCATTATTTAAATCTTTGTTATAAAATTCTTGCAAACTTTTGCCTGTTTCTAAAATCTTGTCTGTTTTTGAATTTATAAATACTCTCGAATTGAAAAAATTAACGTACCGATAACTCTGTTATGTTCCACGCGAAATCGGACAGTATTTGACTTTTGCATCTCAGATTTTTTTCAAATATTTTTATCTTTTAGTGCTCATTGAAATAAGCTACCATGATTTTTTTCAAATTTTTTCATCAAGCCGTTTAAGAGATACAGGTTTTTGAAAAATCACGTTTTTTACGAAAATGTTTTTTTGAAATGGTTATAATTTGGTCAAAAATTGACCAAATTTGATGTTCTATATATGTATATATCGATCGATTTTTTCAAAATTTTTTGTAAGAAACTAGAACTAAATTAACAACTTTTAGGCGTTGTCTGACTGTAAACAAACGATGGGATCTATTTATTTCAAATTTTTTAATTTTTATATCCATATAATACAGCAAACAATAGGGCTTTTAAGCTACCCAGATAGCACGTTACGTTACAGTAACCTTACGGTAAGGTTACCGTGTAAGGTTTATAACATTACAGTGTAAGGTTAAGATAAGGTTACCGTAAGGTTCAAATGTCCCACCTTTCCTAATATTACATTGTAAGGTTACCATATCATTGCACCGTAATATAATATAATATATTGAAATATATAATTATTATTTATTTGATAAATTAATTATTTAATATTTAATTATTATTTAGTATAAACCAACATAAAATTGTAGATATTATATGTTACATTATATAATATAATTATTAATTTCCTCAAAGAACTGGAGTTTTGAATTATTATCCGTGATGAATGAATAATAATAAAAATTGTTAACGTCGTAATAGTCGTCAATTATCAACATTATCAGTCAAGAGAACATTGTGAATGATCTGTTCAGGAGACGGATACTTATACCCTGCATGATACTATAGTCGTGCACGAGAAATAAAATTCAAGCCATCTGTCAGAGAGTCTCAGAACTAATGGAAGATTCTCTTATAATTTCCGATCTTTCTAACAGATGGCTCGAACTACATTTCTCATGTGTGACTAGTATCACGCATGGTATAAGTATCCGTCTCCTGAACAGATCATTCACAATGTTCTGACTGATAATGTTGATAGTTGACGACTATTACGACGTTAACAATTTTTATTATTATTCATTCATCACGGATAATAATTCAAAACTCCAGTTCTTTGAGGAAATTAATAATTATATTATATAATGTAACATATAATATCTACAATTTTATGTTGGTTTATACTAAATAATAATTAAATATTAAATAATTAATTTATCAAATAAATAATAATTATATATTTCAATATATTATATTATATTACGATGCAATGATATGGTAACCTTACAATGTAATATTAGGAAAGATGGGACATTTGAACCTTACGGTAACCTTATCTTAACCTTACACTGTAATGTTATTAACCTTACACGGTAACCTTACCGTAAGGTTACTGTAACGTAACGTGCTATCTGGGTAAAATTATTAATAACACAGGTCAACAAACAAAGACTTACATTTTTTATGAGATTTCATAGTGTCCATTAAAGATGCTGAACACGATCCCGGGTCACAAAATTGGCCATCACGTCAGGATTTTGAGAAAAGTGGGGCTAAAGACCCCAAAAAACCTGTTCTTGAGGGTTTTCAAAATTTTTTTATCCTACACCTGACGCGCCAGAAACTTCTACATAGACTTAAATTGAAGCTTAAATTGTCCACTATAAGACCCAAATCCCTAAAACCAAAAAAAATTAAAAATTTTTTCAAAACATGAGATTGAAGTTACCAAAAATGTGATTTTTGTGTTACTTTAATGGACTTTTAAAATTGTTTTGGATTCGCTTGAAAATTGTTACTCGGAGGTTTTTAAGGTCGCTGATTACGAATCCGATATCAGTTTTCGAAAATTCAAAATGTCGGATGTCAAAATTTATAATTGATCGAATTCGCTTGAAAATTTTTACTCGGAGGTTTTTGGGGTCGCTGATTACGACCCCGATATTTGTTTTTAAAAATTCAAAACGACGGATCCAAGATGGGGGATGTCAAAATTTATAATTGATCGGATTCGCTTAAAAATTGTTACTCAAGGGTTTTTGAGGTCGCAGATTATAATATGACGTGCCAGAAACTTATAAAATGTTATAATCTGATGGTTACAATCAGCGACCCCACAAATCACATTTTTTATAACTTCAACCTCATGTTTTGAAAAAATTTTTAATTTTTTTTTGGTTTTACGGGTATGGGTCTTGTAGTGGACAATTCAAGCTTAAATTTAAGTCTATGTAGAAGTTTCTGGCGCGTCAGGTTTAGGATAAAAAAATTATTGAAAACCCTCAAAAACACGTTTTTTGGGGTCTTTAGCCCCACTTTTCTCAAAATCCTGACGTGATGGCTAATTTTGTGACCCGGGATCGTGTTCAGCGTCTTTAATGGACACTATGAAATCTCATAAAAAAGTAAGTCTTTTTTTTGTTGACCTGTGTTATTAACAATTTTAGCTCAAAAGCCCTATTGTTTGCTATATTATATAGATATAAAAATTAAAAAATTCGAAATAAATACAGTGACGCTCAAAAGGATTTGCCCACCCTACGCCATGCAAGGGCATTACAAAAAGTTTTGTATCTTCAATAATAATAAAGATAGAATCTTAATCAAATATTTATTTTAAACCTTAAATATTGAAGTGTTATTGCCAAAGATATTGTAAAATAAAATCATCAACTTTAGAAAAAAATGTGTTACCTTTTTTTTATTTTTTATTTAAATTTTACAGTGCATTCTACCAAAAACACATTCACATTAAGTGAATGATTGATTCAACGAATATTCCTGTTTAATATATTCAGATAAAACAAAAGTGACTTAACTATTCACTTATTGGCTGAGTTTACCTACAAAAACCAATTTTTTAACTGTCCGGTACTAGGGGAATTCCTTGTGTCCGGTACTAGGGAATTATAGTTAAATCCTCTCTTTAATGCAAGTTAAAATAAACACGTAAGCACAAAACTATAATAGTAATCGCACTTTGAAATTTAAACGATACAACGTCTTCTCGATAAAAAAAACAATTTAGTGCTCTCATCGAGGTCATTCGCGTTATTGACACACCGAGCTCTCTGATTCTTTATCATTACGTTCTTCCGCGACTTTTTTGACAATTTTTTAATCCGATGATTTGTCATTTGTTGAAGAATTAGAAGTGTCCGGCGTTAGGGGACTTCCCCCTATCGATCTATTTTTTTAAACTTTTTTGTAAGAAACTAGAACTAGATTAACAACTTTTAGGCGTTGTCTGATTGTGGGCAAACGATGGGATTTACAGTGCCACTAAAAAGGATTTGCCCACCCTACGCCATGCAAGGGCATTACAAAAAGTTTTGTATCTTCAATAATAATAAAGATAGAATCTTAATCAAATATTTATTTTAAACCTTAAATATTTGACTTGAAGTAATGCCAAAAAATTTTTTTTTTTAAAATTTTTTTATTGTTTTATTACTGAAAAAAAAAATTTTTCACTTTTTTTTTGAAAAATTTCAAATTGATACAATTTTTGAAGAAATCATCACATTTGAAATCTACAAATGTCATTGGAAAGTATTTTTTGTCACCTTTCAAACGATTTTTTGAAAATTGCTCTACGATAATTTTTAAGAAAGATATGATCATTTGTTTATAAAAATAGCCTATTTTTTCAATTTTTGGTAACTTGAGAACAATTGATTTTTGAAAAAAAAGTTATGAAAAAAATGTGCCTCTTTGTGCGTAGAATTAGAAAAAAAATATTTAAACAATAAAAAAATTTTTTTTTTACATTTTTTCCCTCTGTATATATTTTTAAGACGAATAACATATACATATCAATACATATCGAAAAAATCTAATACAACATAAATTATTATCACTGTTAAAAAGAACAGTTAATAATTACACTTTTTAAATATTTAAATAACATTAATTATAAAACATTTTTTTTTGTTTATAAACAATTAAATCAGTGTTGTTAAAAATAACATTCAAAAGTAAAATTTTTAACAACACTGATTTAATTGTTTATAAACAAAAAAAAATGTTTTATAATTAATGTTATTTAAATATTTAAAAAGTGTAATTATTAACTGTTCTTTTTAACAGTGATAATAATTTATGTTGTATTAGATTTTTTCGATATGTATTGATATGTATATGTTATTCGTCTTAAAAATATATACAGAGGGAAAAAATGTAAAAAAAAATTTTTTTTATTGTTTAAATATTTTTTTTCTAATTCTACGCACAAAGAGGCACATTTTTTTCATAACTTTTTTTTCAAAAATCAATTGTTCTCAAGTTACCAAAAATTGAAAAAATAGGCTATTTTTATAAACAAATGATCATATCTTTCTTAAAAATTATCGTAGAGCAATTTTCAAAAAATCGTTTGAAAGGTGACAAAAAATACTTTCCAATGACATTTGTAGATTTCAAATGTGATGATTTCTTCAAAAATTGTATCAATTTGAAATTTTTCAAAAAAAAAGTGAAAAATTTTTTTTTTCAGTAATTAAACAATAAAAAAAATTAAAAAAAAAAATTTTTTTGGCATTACTTCAAGTCAAATATTTAAGGTTTAAAATAAATATTTGATTAAGATTCTATCTTTATTATTATTGAAGATACAAAACTTTTTGTAATGCCCTTGCATGGCGTAGGGTGGGCAAATCCTTTTTAGTGGCACTGTAAATCCCATCGTTTGCCCACAATCAGACAACGCCTAAAAGTTGTTAATCTAGTTCTAGTTTCTTACAAAAAAGTTTAAAAAAATAGATCGATAGGGGGAAGTCCCCTAACGCCGGACACTTCTAATTCTTCAACAAATGACAAATCATCGGATTAAAAAATTGTCAAAAAAGTCGCGGAAGAACGTAATGATAAAGAATCAGAGAGCTCGGTGTGTCAATAACGCGAATGACCTCGATGAGAGCACTAAATTGTTTTTTTTATCGAGAAGACGTTGTATCGTTTAAATTTCAAAGTGCGATTACTATTATAGTTTTGTGCTTACGTGTTTATTTTAACTTGCATTAAAGAGAGGATTTAACTATAATTCCCTAGTACCGGACACAAGGAATTCCCCTAGTACCGGACAGTTAAAAAATTGGTTTTTGTAGGTAAACTCAGCCAATAAGTGAATAGTTAAGTCACTTTTGTTTTATCTGAATATATTAAACAGGAATATTCGTTGAATCAATCATTCACTTAATGTGAATGTGTTTTTGGTAGAATGCACTGTAAAATTTAAATAAAAAATAAAAAAAAGGTAACACATTTTTTTCTAAAGTTGATGATTTTATTTTACAATATCTTTGGCAATAACACTTCATTTAATACAGCAAGAATGCAGTCTTTGATCACTGCATTATTTCTCAATAATATCTTGCGCGTAAAATTAAAAGTTTTAGACTGTCCGGTACTAGGGGACAATTTCAAAATTGTAGTATTTCGATACCAAAACTAAATTGAACTTAAGAAAAACGTTTATCAAAATATTCTATTTTTGTTAATTGATTTTGGTGTTATCTATTGTAGAGTTAATTAATTCATAATTGAAGTCATATTTTTTGAAGTAGTTTTAATTTTATTCTATGAAAACCTTAGATGTCCGGTACTAGGGGACTTCCCCCTACATACATTCTTAAAAATAAAATTTTATTTTAAAAATTAAAAATTTTTTCGTCAATTTAAAAAATAATTTTTTTATATTTTTATCAAAAACTACGTGTAAAAACAAATATTTTCTAATATAGAACGTCAAATTTGGTCAATTTTTGACCGAGTTATATCCATTTCAAAAAAACATTTTCGTAAAAAACGTTATTTTTCAAAAACCTGTATCTGTTAAACGGCTTTATGAAAAAAATTGAAAAAAATCATGGTAGCTTATTTCAATGAACACTAAAAGAAAAAAATATTTGAAAAAAATCTGAGATGCAAAAGTCAAATACTGTCCGATTTCGCGTGGAACGCCCCACATAAATTGTTCTAGATCCACAATATAGTTTTCATACAGATTTACAGGATTGTTCTGATAAAGTAAAATTATCTAGAAACTTGATGATCGTAGCGTTACATTTCTAGACAGTTTCTATAATATTTCACAATACCGGAATTATACAGTAAATAGTAAAAATATATCGTTACGTTACAGATACTTGACAAATTTCCACACGGGATACCTTAGATATATCTTAAGTAATGTCCATTATAATTGCATACAACGGAGCAGATCTAATTTTGTTCAAAAGTGAATTTTCTAATTGAAGTATTTTTGGTGAAAGATATTTACTAGATCCCTTCGTCTTCTCCAAAACACTTCTTAAAGTAAAATCATACTTAGCAATTAGATGCACAAAACTTAAAAAGTTGTCATCTGATTTTTCAGTAAAATCAAAAAAAAAAAAAATTTTTCTCTATGACCAGGGGTGGCAGAAACATTATTTTCTGCGTTTGAAAATCTTATCTCCTTACACTCCTGGGTATCAAATCTTTGAGGGTTATTTAGAGTAATCAAATGATCTGGAAGAGCTGGACGTAAAATTCTTCTCTCAGTTCTGAATTCGGAAAAGTTTAAGGTTCTGTTGTTCGAGAAATTTTGTTGAAAGGAATTCGGATTATAATTTGCAGAAGTTGATGCGTGGGGTAATTTAGTGACTAAAGTCGTTAAAATATTAATTTGATTCTGAAGAAGTTGTGACTGGTCGTCAACACAATCTAACTGAATTCTTTTAGCAGAAGATTCTTCTGCAGTAACATTACTTTAATATTACACGCTTATGGAAAAATTGTAAAATAGTAATAAAACAATCTTTATAAATGAAATCAGACTTATGTCTGTACGTTGCTCAGAATTTGTAAATTCATGTTTAGTTTATCTACTCAAATAGTAAGAATTCCAAAAATGCCAATAAAAAAATTATGCATGTATGTATGTATGTCCGCAATATTTTGTCCGTTATTAACTCAAAGACGGCTTGACTGATTACAATGAAACTTCGCAGTCTCTTAGGGATTAGTCAAACTTTTTAATTAGAACACAACTAATTTTCACTATAAAAAGGAAATATAAATAATAAATCCGAATTTTTAAGCCATAATCATATTTTTGAATTCAACAAAATTTTTAATTAATTTTTTTGTTGAATATTGTTTATTTTTTTATAAAGTTATTAGTAATATTGGTTGGTATTTTTAAAATTTAACTTAGGTTTATTATATTGAAATTGTTGCTCTCCAAAATTCTATACAGGCATTACGCAAAAACGGGTGAATCGATTCTCGAGTTTTGATTAGTTTAATATTAAAAATCTCCAAATAGAAACCCACTAGAATTGTATATGAAAAACCATGTAAAATCCCACTTCTATAAAAGAAACCATATAAATTTCCATATAAAATCTTATGGAAAATACATGTGACGTAAAATTCTGTATAAAATCTTACAAAGACTTAATTTCTTATACGGTTTTACATAGGAATCTATACTCTCTAAATCTGAATAAGTGAAATTTTCACTTTTTTCATGTGTGAAACTTTTTCTCACTTATTGATAAGTAGAATCTACTTATACATATAAGTGAAATATTCACTTTTTAATGTGTGAACTTGTTTTCACTTATCAATAAGTGATATCCGCACTTATGTATAAGTGAAATATTTAGTTAAGAAGAAATCCTTCTGCGCATTATATTACAATTTATTATTTATATCTACTTTTAAATATTTAAAAACAATGTTTTTATCATTTCAGTTAATATATTAGAAATTTTTTATTTTATTTAATTATAAAAATTGTCATTTAAAATTTAATAAAATTTTTTAAAAATATTCAGTTAAATATTATATTAACAGTAATCTAATAACTAACTTTTTATTTACTAAGTATTTTTATACATATATAATAAGAGAAATCTTGAACAAAACGTTAAAGTAGAACACAATAAACTAACTCTTTATAAGTATCACCCACTAATTTTCTATGAGTATAAGGCAATTTATTAAGTGGCATTGTAGTGTTTCTCGTTGATCATCAAAGTTAAGCGACATTGCTTGCAGTTAATATTAGAATGGGTGACCGTTTGGGAATTTAGCTTAAAAAAGTTAAAAAATTGATATGTTTATAAGTTTCAGACTGATAATGAGAAGAGAAGAGAGTGTTATATAGTTGATAGTAAATAAATATTTTCAAAAATGTTTTCGGCAATATTCAGATTCTATTTAATTACGCTTCTGTAAAATTACAATTCTATGAAAAAACGATTTGCATAAATTGATATTTGGTTAAATTAGATTTCTGGGAAATTGAAATTTGATCAAATTGACTTTCTGCCAGATTATAATTCGGACGAATGAATATTCTACTAAATTAAAATTCTTTCTACTTTTCTTTCAGTCAAGATATCATTCTAACAATTGTACATTCTACTAAAATGATATTCTAGGTAATAAAATTCTATTAAATAACATTTCTAACATGTCTTGTTTAGGGTCTTTTCATGCGCCCCAAAATTATTTATAACATTTATTGAAATAATTCTTTTTTATTTTGTACAAAATGAGAATAAGAAATGTAAAAATAATAATCTAATAATTTAATACCAGTTTTTGGAGTTATGAAGATTCTAATTCGAAATACATATTAGGTTTACTAATTCCTATAGTTTTCGTTTTAAAAAAAATTTATAGAACGAAAACTATGAGTCGGCTTATCTCGGGTCTTTTTAAAAAATCTTCTATATATTGGCAGGTATAAATAAATAAGAAAAGAATAAAAATTAATCGCGCCCAAATTAAAAATAAATTAATTTGTTTATAAAAAATAATTTTTTTTCTAAAAAATTTTTAAAAATAATTTTTTTAAAATCTTTTTAAAGTTGTAGAAAAACTAAAACTTTCTTTCTTTGAAAACTTTTTTTCAAAACTCAATACTTTCAAAGTTATAAGCTATTAAAAATAGGTCTGCTTTTAACCACTTCGGCGGCATGGCGTTCCAATTGGCGTTCCATGAGTAAGTGGCAGAAGCGGCAAAAAAATGCAAAAATGGCGTTCCAATTTAAACTTTATTCTTGAACTTATTATTATTTGAGATAAATGAAGATGAATAGGACAAAAAAAAATTATTTTTTAGAGATGTTTAATAGTTTTTTTAAGGTTTTAATGTAGCCAATTTTTAATACTTTTTACGAATGGCGTTCCAATATTCAGCCAAAATAGTTGATAATTTTGAATCCGCCTATTTGAATTTTTTTAAATCCATTTAAGATTCATAATCTCAAATAATAAATAACTTTTGGTTTGGTTGACTTAATTTGTTTACAGAGTTCAGGAATAAAGTTTAAATAGGAACGCCATATCTCGAAAATTTTGGCAATTATAGAAAAATAAAAAAATACATATTTAATATTTTGCTATAAGGAACGAGAAAAAAATGTGTTTAACCGATTCTAAAATGTCATAGAAAAATTTAACGTGGAAATGCCTATATATATGTTACCGGCAAAACGTGAAGTCCAGGCAAAACCCGAATTGCCTATGCATTTCGGGTTTTGCCTATGATTTTATAGAAATGCCCGAATTTCCTAGCGATTCATAGGCCATATCCGAATTGCCTAGGCAAAACCCGATTTCCCTAGGCAATTCGGATTTTGCTAAGGCCGTTTTAGGCATATTGAAAATCAAGTTAAATTGAATTAAATTAAATTTATTGCAAAAAATATTATTATGACGGAATCGATCATAAGCAATTAGTCTTAATTGAAAGAATTTATTTTTCAATTAACCAAATGGCTTGTATTGTGTCATGCATTGATGTAAACAAATAGTAAACGAACTGTTCTTCATAGCTCACTATTAATTTGTGTCTCTTCTGACTTTAAATTATACATACCATTCGAAATGAGTAACGAAAATTGTATTAAAAAATGTAAAAGCAATTTGTATGCGGCGGTTAATAAACCTGCAAATTATAAAATAATTGTGCAAGAGAAATATGATGAGATTCTAAAGGATGTGAAAAGTGGAAAATTAAATTCGACATGTTGCAATAAATAATTGTAATATTATTATTAATAAAATTTCAGGCCAATTTTAAAATGAAAAATTATTTTATTTAATATGAAGTTTACGCAATTATGATCAATTGCGTAATAATAATATTTTTTGCAATAAATTTAATTTAATTTAATTCAATTTAGTTTGATTTTCAATTTGCCTAAAACGGCCTTAGCAAAATCCGAATTGCCTAGGGAAATCGGGTTTTGCCTAGGCAATTCGGATATGGCCTATGAATCGCTAGGAAATTCGGGCATTTCTATAAAATCATAGGCAAAACCCGAAATGCATAGGCAATTCGGGTTTTGCCTGGACTTCACGTTTTGCCGGTAACATATATATATATATATATATATATATATATATATATATATATATATATATATATATATTACATTTTTTGATGGATTTTGATAAAATTCTTTAGGTTTGTTACGGTCACGAATATCTAAAATCAGACAGGAGGATTTTCAAAAACCTTAAAAACAATTTTTTATCTATTTTTTAATTTTTGAATAATATATAAATATTATTTGAATATATAAAATATATATACACTGAGAAAATATTTTGTACAAATTTTAGTCAAAAGTTGAGTAAAATGGCTACACATGCGCTTTTGAATAAAGTTTAACCAACTGTAGTTCAAAAGATTCGTAGGTGAAAATTAAATTGGTCAGTTTTTAAATTAAATTTCATAGAATTTCAACAATACTTTGTAAAGAAAAGAAAAGTGTTAGAATAAAGCCTAGTCTACGTTTGAACACAATATAAACAAAAAATGAGAGAACGTATTCAACACATTTCAGAGAGTGACTTATGGAAACTTAAATTTTAGTCAAAAGTTGAGTAAAATGTGAACAAGCTATTGGTAAAATGTGGGGAAGGAAATGTGGTGGGGAGACTTGTAAAATCATCATACATACATACCGACGGTTGATTCCTAGGACTAATTCCTGTATTACCAACATTTTTAAAACGATAAAGAAATTGATTATCGATTGTTGATTTTTATATGTTGTACGAATTTATGCATTACCTACACATTTTGCATTAAACAATATCTCTATTTCACCTTATAAATACTCCAACACAAATACAACACTCTTAACATATAACATAACCTAACATAATACACACATATAACGTAAGACTAAGTTCGCACACATTTACATATAAATGAATGATTTGAACTGTCCTTATATAGTAAGTGGCAGAGTTGATTCACAACTTGCGAGAAATTAAAAATTTCTTTGGATTTTTTAACTTATCTTTTACAAATATAAAGAAAACATTAATCGTAGGGACCGTTCATAAACCACGTAGCTTCATTTTTTGGGAATTTTGACTCCCTCCTCCTCACATGTAGTACGCTATTACATGTATTAGCGCCATTTTTTCCTCTTGTCGTGGTCAATTACTTGACCCCCCCTTCCCTTCATGAGACTACGTGGTTTATGGATGGCCCCCTATTTAAATAGTTAAAATAAAAATAAATTAAAATAAATATTTATGCGAATAAATCTTATTTTATTTTAAAATAAATAACTAATTAAAAGATAAAATAATTTTAAATTTATATATTAACAGATTTTTTCACGTATATATATTTCTCTATTTCTACATATTTTTCTTTTATAAATTTTTACAGACACAAAAGCAAATAAGAAATAAAGAAAATAGTTTAATTTAACATCATAATCTGTAATATTTTCATTTCATGTAAGTTATAACTTTTAAATAATTAAAATAATAAATTATTGATAATTAATATCTTTGTTAAAAGGACCCTAAGGGACCTAAGGGCTCCTAGAATTTCACATACAGTCCTGATAGTATAGTGTCGAGGTGGGGCTTTCATGTTACCCAACTTCTGGACAAACTGTGACTCACGCAGGTAAATATCTACCAAAGTACAGCATAAAGTATCAACCCACATAGCACAATATCCTGCTGTAAGTTTGTGGTGTGGATTATGGCATGGTCACACCTCGGCTGCCTGCCTGCCTGCGCAGGCAGCCGCCAGGATTCGAATAATTTAAATTGTCGGACTCTCTTACTCTTATATATTGCCATAACGACCTGCAAGCAGGCAGCCAGGCAGCCGAGCTGTGACCGTTCCATTACACGTATAGTTTGGAAGGATAAGGTTGTACACTTGTGGTAAACTTTTTTTTTTTTCTTAGGGATTTTTGGGAAATCTGCCTACAGATACCTTGGATTCCGCACTCCAAGGTTATGTGGGGTTGGTATGATAATAAAAGAAAATATAAAAATATATATATATATATATATATATAAAATAGTAAATTTAATAAACTGGCGACCTACTGCCAGCCCGACCCACAAGTAAAGGTTATTGTAAGCTTAAATGGTAAGGCTGTGGTAAGGTTACTATAAAGTTGTAAGGTTGTGGTAAGTTTACTAAATATATATATAAATATATAAATAAATAAATATATAAATAAATAAGGTAAATCTTTACAAAATAATTTATAATATAATTAAAAAATAAATGAAAAATTTTTTTAAAAAATTTTTGGTTTTGCTCCATTTTGGAAATTTAACACGCCATTGAAATCTTGAAAACAAATTTGGATGAACTGGGATTTGAACCCGGGATCGACGCGCATAAACCTAACATCCTAACTAACTGAGCTAAGTAGGGAAGTGACAAAGAAAAAATCAATATTGCTTTTAAAGAGTTAGTCATCTTCTTGGTTCACCTTAAAAACAATATTGATTTTTTCTTTGTCAGTTCACCACTTAGCTCATTTAGTTAGAATGTTAGGGTTAAGCGCGTCGATCCCGAGTTCGAATCCCAGTCCTCACAAATTTGTTTTTAAAATTTTCAATAGCTTGTTAAATTTCCATAATGGAGCAAGACCAAAAATTTTTTAAAATTATTGTCGGAATTCACAATTCGCGCCTTATTTATCTTATAGAGGACTCTTAAGTCGATCTCACTTACACGACACACACATATATTCACTACGCCATAATGGTTTTAACGCGAAAGGACGCTAAATCGATTAATTAATCTTTCTTTTATATTTTGAATAAATAAAAGTTCTGTGTTAAAGTTATTCTCCTTTTGTGGTCGTCATTCCACCATCATTTGCTCTAATAGGTTATGGGCCCAGAGCATCACCCGACGAATAAAAATTAAAAGAGGTATTTCCTTTTTTTTCGAAACGGTCGAAACGAACGCGAACGAAATCGATGACACGCGTGTGAATCATTCTCTACAACAATAACGTGAATGTTCGCGATCAGTGCTTCGGTCTTATTCAAATATACTTTACAATTAATTTTTTTTTTCTATCGACAATTTTCGTGAATGTGATAATTTTTTGTTAATTTAACCCTAACTCTACAATTCCACGAAAATTGTGCGTCCTTCGTTCTCGAACTATCCGCCATTTGCATTTTCTAAAAAGTCACGTATCCAAACAGAAGAATGGCTCAAGCTCAAGGAAACTTTTATAACACGATGCGAATCGAACTTTTAGCGCGAGAAAATTATGAGACTTGGAAAATACAAGTTGAAGCTCTTCTCACAAAGAATGGTTCATGGCCGTATGTCTCCGGCCAAAATGTCAAGCCGGTCGCTGCCGATGCCGAAAATCCGACTCAAGCTGAAACAACGGCAATAGATAAATGGACACAAGAGGATCGAATGGCTCGATCTGATCTAATCCTCTCGATCAGTGCATCTCAATTAAAACACATTCGAAATTGTGACACATCGCGTGAAATATGGATAAAATTAGAATCGATCTATGCGTCGCAGGGCCCGATAAGGAAAGCTACGATCTTGGAACAACTGTTATCGTCAAAAATGCGAGAAAACGATGATGTACGTGACTATCTAGCTCGATTTATGAACATCGTAGATAATTTACAACAAATGCAAATCGACATAAATGGCGACCTGTTAACTATAATGTTATTACATAGCCTGCCAAGTACTTATGCGAACTTTTGTTGTGCAGTGAAATCACGTGACACCTTACCAAGTGTCGAAAAATTAATTGAGAAAATTATCGAAGAAAGTTTTGCTCGTGAACACAAAAACGACGAAAATAATAGTGACGTTATGTTCGCCAAAAACTCGCGTTCGAATTCGAAGTGGTCGTCGAAACCTACCGCGGGGAACAGTCGTCAAAACAAATACGATTCTAGTTCGACTAATCGGGAAAAACCGAAGTGTGATTTCTGTGGCAAAATGGGGCATAGAGCTTCGAAATGTTTCAAGAGAAAAGCGGCAAAAGGCGATAATGCCAACGCAGTCGACGACATATTCCTCACCAGTGAAGTTCCTGACCGTCCAGAGGATTCATTGCATAGCACTACGACTTCAGAAGATTGGTGCCTTGACAGCGGCAGTACTTCACATTTGTGCAAGAATACGCATTTATTTACCGACTCACATAAAGTTAAATCGGGAGTGCGAATGGCAAGTGACGCGACGGCTGACGTTACAGCGAAAGGTAACGTTCGGGTAAGAGCTTCCGACGGAAAACGCGACAAAACTCTTTTATTACAAAACACTCTTTTTGTACCGGCGCTGCGTACTAATTTAATGTCAGTTTCCAAAATCGTTGACAAAAATAATAGTGTAATTTTCACAAAAACAGATGCTAAAGTAAAAGATAAATTCGGTAACGTGAAACTTGTTGCAAAACGCGAAGGTGATTTGTTTATTGTACATTCCGGATTCGAAGCGACCAATATCGCGCAAAGTGCTAGTGATACAAAAGAGTGGCATCAACGACTAGGACATTTAAACAGAAGAGACATGAATACAATGTTACGAAAGGAAGCAGTGACTGGTCTACAATTTAAAACTGACAGTGAAGTTCTTCCTTGTGACACTTGTTCGGCTGGGAAAATCACACGAACACCTTTTTCAAGGGGAAGTCAAGGAACTTCTTCTCTTCTTGAAATCGTGCATACAGATTTATGCGGTCCGATGAGAACGCGAACTTTAGGCGGAGCTCGTTATCTTTTAACTTTTACCGATGACCATAGCCGGTGGACGGAAATTTACCTTCTCAAGGACAAATCCGAAGTGACCTCGAAATTTATCGAATTTAAGAATGCCGCCGAAAATCACACAGGATTGAAAATAAAGGCACTCCAATCCGATAATGGAACCGAATTCCGTAACACGCGCATGGATCAAGTTTTAAAAGAATCAGGAATAAAGAATCGACTGACAGCACCGTACACTCCGCAACAAAATGGCGTTGCGGAACGCAAAAACCGAACTCTTATCGAACCCGCCCGATGCATGCTGATTGATTCTGGTTTGCCGACGACATTTTGGGGCGAAGCAGTGGCTTCAGCTACTTATATCAAGAACAGGTGTATCACCAAGTCTTTGGGCGTTGTGACGCCGCACGAAATGTGGACAGGCAAACGGCCTGATCTGAGACACCTTAGGAAGTTCGGAACCAAAGTATGTTTTCATGACAAAACTCCGAACAAGGACAAGCTAAAACCACGTGGAATTCAAGGCATTTTTGTTGGCTACGCATCCAATGCGAAAGCCTATCGAATCTGGTCTCCATCCGAGAGAAAAATCCATATAACTCGCGATGTCATTTTCACAAATGAATATACAACCATGATTAATCAAGAAAATTCGCCAGCCACTCGAGACGTTGAATTTATTCCCATCCACAATACCACCGACGATACTCCGGCAGTCAACGAACTACCCGCAAATCTCGAAGTTCCTGTAAACGCAGATAACGAAATTGTTGACAATCAAGAGAAAAGAAAAGCTGGCCGACCTCGAAAGATCAAGACGGGCAAACCTGGACGTCCCACGAAACAATACAACACAGTGTCAACAGTTCCTGGAAATCCCGATCAAGAAGAATCAACCGCTCCTGAAAACATTGATCAAGAAGAACCATCTGCATCGAACTCAACTAGAAATCCTGATCATGATGAATCATCTGAACCACGAAGTGAAGATGAGGACGAGTTCTTCGGCTGGGATAATACAAGTTTTGCAATGAGTGCCAGTGAAGTTTCTTTTCGTGATGCTCTGTCCGGGCCAGACGGTGACGAATGGGAGGACGCGATCTACAGTGAAATCAAGAGTCTCATTTCAAATCAAACATTCGAACTAGTCGACAGACCAAAACATGAAAAGGTGATCCAGTGTCGGACCGTTTTGCGAAACAAATTTGGACGAGATGGACGATTGGAACGCAGAAAGGCACGTGTGGTAGCAAAAGGATTTGCTCAACAACCCGGTGTACAATTCTTCGAAACGTTTGCACCAGTCGCACGCCTAAGCTCACTCAGACTAATGATCGCATTAGCCGCAAGATTCGATTTCAAAATACACCAACTCGACATAGAAACTGCCTATTTGAATGGCAAAATTGACGCAACGATCTTCATGGAGCAACCAGATCTTCTACCCGAAATGCTTGAGAGAATTGTTGAAGACAACGAAGACGCCGAGCTCTCAAAACGGGCCAGTAAAATGTTAAGCCAGATGACTGACAACACCAAGGTCTGCAAGCTGAAAAGGGCCATATACGGTTTACGTCAGGCTGGCCGTCAATGGTACTCCAGACTGGACTCTGTCCTTCAGGTAATTGGATTAAAACCCACTAGTGCTGATCCGTGCGTTTACGTCGACGAAACCGAGGACACCTTCCTTTTAGTATACGTTGACGACATCCTTATTTTTTCAAAAAATCAAATAAGAATTACGAAAATCAAAGATCTTCTTTCTAGAGAATTTAAAGTGAAGGACCTAGGAGAAGCTCGACATTGCCTAGGAATAGAGGTGACACGAACCAGGGAGAGCATTTTCCTGACACAAACCACCTACATCCAGGACATCTTAAAAAGGTTTAGAATGGACACCTGCAAGCCCATCAGCACTCCACTTTCCGCTGGAATGAAGTTGACGAGGAGCACAGATGATCAACCAAACGATGTTGCTTTTCCTTATAGAGAATTAATTGGAGCATTAATGTACGTTGTCCTTGGTACTCGCCCTGACATTGCGCACGCAGTGAGTGTGCTTGCACAATTCAACAGCAAACCCAAACAGGAGCACTGGTCAGCAGCTAAACGTGTACTTCGGTACCTACAAGGAACTGCGGATCAAGGTTTAATGTTCAAGAAAGGCACTGAGAACCTGAAAGCTTTTGTGGATGCCGACTGGGGCAATTGTCCCTTGGACAGACGATCTTATACAGGATCTGTTTTTCTTCTAAATGGGGCCGCAATCTCGTGGGAATCTCGAAAGCAGTGTACCCCGGCACTATCTTCCACCGAAGCAGAATACATGGCCGTGACACAAGCTTCCAAGGAAGCAATTCACATCATTGGTTTCCTCAGAGAATTGCGACATCCGGAACTAGCAAATATCATTATGTTCATTGACAATCAAGGAGCAGGAAAACTCGCTGAAAATCCTGTGCATCATTCGAGATCCAAACATATCGATATACGGCATCACTTCATTCGACACGCTCTGAAAGAATATCCGATCAAATTGGTTTACATTCCTACGGAGAAGATGCTAGCAGACGTACTCACCAAAGGCCTGCCATGACCAAAACACAAGGATTGTGTTTCCGGAATCGGACTTTCATCAAACAAGTGACCTCAGTGCGCGATTTGAGGGAGAGTGTCGGAATTCACAATTCGCGCCTTATTTATCTTATAGAGGACTCTTAAGTCGATCTCACTTACACGACACACACATATATTCACTACGCCATAATGGTTTTAACGCGAAAGGACGCTAAATCGATTAATTAATCTTTCTTTTATATTTTGAATAAATAAAAGTTCTGTGTTAAAGTTATTCTCCTTTTGTGTTCGTCATTCCACCATCATTTGCTCTAATAATTATTTTTTATTTATATGATAAATTATTTTGTAAAGATTTACCTTATTTAGTAAACTTACCACAACTTTACCTCAACCTTACAACTTTATAGTAACCTTACCACAGCCTTACCATTTAAGTTTACAATAACCTTTACTTGTAAGCTTACAATAACCTTTACTTGTAAGCTTACAACAACCTTTACTTGTAAGCTTACAACATCCTTTACAGGAAAACTTACAATAACCTTCACTTGTAAGCTTACAATAACCTTTACTTGCAGGCTTACAGTAAACTATGCTTGTAAGTTTACAATAACCTTTACTTGTAAGCTTACAGTAACCTTTACATGTAAGCTTATAATAACCTTTACTTATGAGCTTACGGTAATGGCGGAAATTTAAAGTTTACTTTAAGTTTACCACAAGTATACATCCCTATCCTTACAAACTATACGTGTAATCCACACCACAAACTTACAGCAAGATATTGTGCTATGTGGGAATGTATAAAAAAATTTTCCTGAACGTTTTAAGCAAATCAAGCAATATAAACACGTGCCTCTAGTCGACTGAATTTTTAAATGGAAAATAGATGTAATTTTTCCTGGAAATTACTCAAAATTTTTTCTAGCTTACACAAATTTTTTCTAAATTCTCAAACTTTGTGACCTTTTAATACATGATTAGAGGTAAAACTTTCAATGTTCCAGATTAGGTCAAGATTGCAACAAAATATTACTGTAAGTTTGGACCATAATTGAACCAACTTTTCATCTAAAAAAAATTCGGCTAGTATTAAACAAATATATATATATATATATATATATATATATATATATATATATATATATATATATATATATATATATATATATATATATATATATATATATATATATATATATAAAAAGACACTATTGGACCAAAATTTGGTCAACATTGCAGCAAAATATTACTGTAAGTTTAAACCATAATCAACAAACTTTTCGGTTAAAAAAAAATTTTGTTAGTATATAGCAAAAATATGAAAACAAAATTGGAACAAAATTGCACCCAAAAATTGTATCAATATTGGTTCAATATTTGGTCAACATTGCAAAAAAATATTCCGTCAATATTAGACCAATATTGTACACGGAGAGAGAATATATAAAAATTTTTTAAAAATATTTTCAAATTGGGGAAAAAGTGCAACAAAGCGAAATTTTGATATAAAAAATCTGCCCGCCCTCCGGGCGGACACATTCTCATCCGCGCCTCGGGGCGCGCGAATACAGGTCGTCGCGCTTCGCGCTCCGCACGTTGCGTTGTTGCGCGCAAATGGCTCGCAGTAGTTTGCGATTACTGTACATTATTTATTTGCGTTCTTGTTTTTATTCCTTCTTGTATGAGAAAAACACCATTGTCTATTTGTTTTAAAAAAGTTTAGCTAAAATCTACTGACTCCTCGCCCATAAATATTTCGCTGCGGATGACTGAATCAGCTAAAACTACGTATCAGACACGCCATATCTTTTTTTAACCCCTAAATAATTTACTTGTCTTAAAGTTACTACGACTTTAAGGTTTACATTCTCATCAAATATGTGTTGATTTGTAGATATTCATGACATTAATTCTACTTCCATCGAAAGAAAAAAAATATATATCTAATAAATCATCATATCCTATACGAAGAGAAAAATAAATAATAATATATACAGATTCCTGCATTTCTAATATGAACCGCTTAAACAACATAAGCATAAAACGTTCTTTCAAAAAATTGTATTAATTTGCTGAAATTAAAAAATTATAAGGAATATTTTATTAATTGACAAGAAAACTCAAAAATCAGTCCCGCTCGGGCAAAACGGTGTCAAAAAATTTTTTTTGACTTTTTTTGGGGAAAAAAATGTTTTTTGTTTTTTTTATGTGATAGTCAGAAGAAACATGATGTTAAGTATAAGCCTTCCAAATTTTATTAAATTTCATCGAAAACTTTCGGAAACATTAAGATTTAAAAAACTTGTAACAAAAAAATTCAAAATGGCGTAACTTCAACAGATTTCAAAATTTTTTGGCACACTTGTTTCTAGTATCTAATACTACAATTTCACCAAATTACAGCCTAAGCCAAAGACCCCATGCAAATCGCATATTTTCTGACGGAGTCTTACCCTACTTTTCAAAAAATTGTTTATTTAAAAATTATTTTTTTAATGATTTGTTTTAAAAAAAAATTTTTTTTTTCTAAAATATTTTCTTAAATTGTCTGTAAACAATAAGCATTCCCTAAAAATTTCATTAAATTTCATTCATTTTCCTTAGCGATATACCATTTTCAAAATTTCAAAAAAAAATTTAAAAACCTCGTAAATCCAAAATTTTTCAAAATCAAAATGAGGCTCTTTACTGGCATGTATTCCACTTCAAAATTTCGAAGTTTCAACAAAATCGAAGAACTAGTGTACAACTTTGATTTTTTAGGCATGGAGGTACCCTTATGTGAAATTTAGTATAATTATATTAAATATCAAGAATATTAATTAAATTCTAATATAACTTTAATAAACTTCACAAAACTTTTTTTAAAGCTTAGTATTTTCTATATCAAAATTTTTCTTTGTTGCACTTTTTCCCCAATTTGAAAATATTTTTACAAAATTTAATATATAGTCTCTCTCCGTGTAGTAAATGAATTGTTTGCGAAGATGAATTTTATGGAATGTTTTTTGTTGGAATGACGAATTTTTTTCTTCTTTTTCGGACACTCACCGAGCCCGACGTAACCTTTAACACCTCCCAGATTTCGAACCCGGAAGAGACCGGATTTTTTGAAGGCACAATTAAGAACAAAACCAAAGTCGGATTCCAATACACATGTGTTTAAAGCCTCTCGCCACGTGCAGCCTAGAATCAAATTGGAAATACCATCTCTTTATAGCTTTTTTAAAGCCTTTTTTAAAAGGGTGTTTATTTACTTACGTATAATTTTTTATTTTTACTTATTATAAGTAACTTTTTTTATCTCTGTGCTATTGATTCCGACATTTCATCACCTTTCTTCCTTTATTCCATAAGAACTTTATTTCTAAATACTTTTCTTTACATTGAAAAAAAGGTTTTGTACAAACTTTAGTCAAAAGTTGAGTAAAATGGCTACACATGCGCTTTTGAATAAAGTTTAACCAACTGTAGTTCAAAATAAATTTTTCGTAGGTAAAAATAAAATTGGTCAGTTTTTAAATTGAATTTCATAGAATTTCAACAATACTTTGTAAAGAAAAGAAATGTGTTAGAATAAAGCCTAGTCTACGTTTGAACACAATATAAACAAAAAAATGAGAGAACGTATTCAACACATTTCAGAAAGTGACCTATGGAAACTTAAATTTTAGTCAAAAGTTGAGTAAAATGTGAACAAGCTATTGGTAAAATGTGGGGAAGGAAATGTGGTGGGGAGACTTGTAAAATCATCATACATACATACCGACGGTTGATTCCTAGGACTAATTCCTGTATTACCAACATTTTTAAAACGAAAAAAAAATTAATTATCGATTGTTGATTTTTATATGTTGCACGAATTTCTGCATTACTTACACATTTTGCATTAAACAATATCTCTATTTCACACATACACCTTATCAATAATCAAATAAATACAGTTGTTCACTCAAATACAAATACAACACTCTTAACATAAAACATAACCTAACCTAATACACACATATAACGTAAAACTTAGTTCGCACACATTTACATATAAATGAATGATTTCAACTGTCCTTATATAGTAAGTGGCAGAGTTGATTCACAACTTGCGAGAAACGGATTAAAAATAAATAACTAATAAATTACTTGTTATTTTAGTTTTATTATTTTTTTATTGGTTTCAAATTAAATAAAACAATAATTCGTGATCAATTAATGAACTGTTATTATTTATAAATTAAAAATATTTCTTTGGATTTTTCAACTTATCGTTACAAATATAAATAAAACATTAATCTATTTAAAAAGTTAAAATAAAAATAAATTAAAATAAATATTTATCCGAATAAATCTTATTTTATTTTGAAATAAATAACTAATTAAAAGATAAAATAATTTTAAATTTATATATTAACAGATTTTTTCACGTATATATATTTCTCTATTTATACATATTTTTCATTTATAAATTTTTACAGACACAAAAGCAAATAAGAAATAAAGAAAATAGTTTAATATAACATCATAATCTATAATATCTTCATTTCATGTAAATTATAACTTTTAAATAATTAAAATAATAAATTATTAATGTTTAATATCTTTGACCTTCCTTAACTATTTTGCTAAAAGTAAATGTTAGTAATTAAGGTTTGATAGATTTCAAAATTTATTTATAAATATTGTTAAAAGGACAAATTTCCTAAGGGCTCCTAGAATTTCACATACAGTCCTGATAGTATAGTTGCGTGGTGGGGCTTTCATGTTACACAACTTCTGGACAAACTGTGACTCACGCAGGTAAATATCTACCAAAGTACAGCATAAAGTATTAAAAATAGTAAATCAGTTTATAATCAAATGCATACCAAAGTTTAATCTAATGTCTGTTTTAATCTTTAAATTACTTTTTGAACATTTTTTGAAAAATGCATTTTAATAACCATACAATAGAATTTTAAACATTATTAAAATGTATATGTGTAGTCATTTTAACCAACTTTTGACTAAACTTTATACAAAATATTTTCTCAGTGTACTTAGTTTAATATGTCATGTAAAGCTCTACACAATTAAGGTTTTTAATAAATATCTTGTTTTCTAATTGAGCCACATTTTATCTCAATTGTTTTATACTCGAAAACATTTGAAGAATATAATTTATTTTTAATTTTTTTATTAGGACGTAAAAAATGTATTTGTTTATTAACATTTTATAAACAAATAATATAAAAAATTATAAAAATTAAAAAAATTTAAAAACAACTGGAATTCGAGAAAAACATTTTTAATTTAGCACTATCAAAAAATTCAATTAAATTATTATATGATATTATCACTCGGTTGTACACCTGACTCGGAATGATCGTTAAATTCAGTGTTTAGTAAAAAATTCAATTGTTGATAACTTTTACAAATAAATGTTTTTGGCTTAATATTTTGACAGCTTTTATTTAACCATACTGGGAGTAAAAAAACATATATTTGTTCAAAAATAAAACTTTTTAGTTTCAGGTGATCTATTTGGAAAATTCTCACCTCAATAATTATTATTTATTATTATTATAATTTTGTTTCAATTAAAGTCTTATATTTTGTCAAGAGAAACAAAATATGTCCGAAAGTACACTACCGTCGGGAATTATCAGTATGGCTGCACGCGCACAACCCAAAAACATACCAATCTTTATATCAAGAGTTTTTTGTAAATACAAATGTCAGAAAATTAACAAATATAACATTCGAAAAATTATTAAATTGTACGATTAATGATACATAACTGCAAAATTTAATAATTTATACAAGGATTGCAGCAATCGTATAATTTTTAAAAATTTCAGAAAAATTTTAAAGCTTACACTGAAAAAAATGATAATGTTAATTTTGACATACAAGTATGGTTAGGATGTATAGCTGAAACAGCAATACCGTATTGCTGTTCTTAAAATACAGTATTCGTGTTCTCCGCATACATATTATTGTCTCTTAAATACATATTGCTGTTCTACACTGCGTATGGCTGAAACAGCAATACTGTATGGCAGTATCATATCTACCAATATAATATGTCAGAATTGGCTATATTTATGGCAGTACTATAAATATATTTTTTTCAGTGTATGCAGGTGTGATTATTAAAGTCTGATCTTTAATTTAAGACCAAAAGAGTTCAAGAATCTTGTTTGGTGCATGAGATATAATTATAAGCAGCCGAGCATATTTTTTGACAAATGCATTGAATTACTCAGACCGACAAGATTTACTTTCCAAGAATCAGACAATACTTTTCTGAAGGATTTCGACGTGATGAATCCGAATCCAACCTCAAAAGGGGCTCATCACGTCAGGTTTTCGAGATATTTTAACCTAAAAGTGCAAAAAACCTGTTTTTAGTTATGTTTGATATCATGTAACAACAAGAGATAATTATCTCTTGTTGTTACAAGAGATATTTTTTTCTTTAAAAGATTTTTTCTTTAAAAGGTCAACATTAAGCCTGGAAGTGCTACTCTTTTTCTTTAATATCCATTTTGAAGATTTAAAAAATCTTTATTTTTCTCTGAGTAATCGTTCATTGAATTTTCTGAGTTTGGCGAATTCCTCGAAAACCAAGTAGAAATAGACAAAACTTCGATAATAAAGCATAATTTAACTACAAGCATCTAAATTTTAAATAGTTTTGAGGATTTTTAATATAGCTGAATGCGAATTCGATATCAGATTGAGAGATTCAAAAATGGCATATTTAAGGGATATACAATCAATTTTAAATAAATCGTCTGCCATATTGTATACGCCATTTTGAATTTTGTGAATCTGATATTGAATTCGTATTCAGTTATATCGAAAATCCTCAGAACTATTGAAAATTTAGATATTTGTAGTTAAATTCTGCTTTATTAGCAAAGGTTCTCCGTTTCTACTCAGTTTTCGAAGAATTCGACAAACTCAGAAAATTCAATAAACGATTACTCAGAGACGAATGAAGATTTTTAAAATTCTCAAAATGGATATTAAAGAAAAAGAGTCCCTTTCAGGCTCAATGTTGACCTTTTAGAGAAAAAAATTATCTCTTGATGTTACATAACATCAAAGATAACTAAAAACAGGTTTTTTGCACTTTTAGGTTAAAATATCTCCAAAACCTGACGTGATGGGTCCCTTTTGATGTCGGATTCGTATTCAGCACGTTGAAATCCTTCGGAAAAGTATTGTCTGATTCTTGAAAAGTAAATTGAATCAAATTTTGTTGGCCTGTGTTATTTGAATGTGGACTGTTTTAGGCTGAAATTGGTCAGCCATTTATAATGATATCTCAGGCACCAAACAAAATTTTTAAACTCTTTTGGTCTTAAATTAAAGATGATATTTTAAAGATCACACATATGACCACACATATAAAAGTTTCAAATTTTCTCTGCAATTTTTAGAAATTATTAAAAGGTTGAAAAAATTTCAAAAAAAATTTATTTTTAAAATTTTTCTATAATATTTGTCGATAGCTGCAATCTTTGAATAAACTATTACAATTTTTACTTAAGTATCATTAATCGTAGAATTTAATAATCTTTCTAATGGTATATTAGTTAATTTTTTGTCATTTGTATATGCAAAAATCGTGATTTAAAGATTGGTATGTTTTTGGGCGTGCAGCCGTACCTATAATTCCCGACGGCAGTGTATGTGTGTACGTCACCGATTTTTGTGTAAAAATGATCTCTTACATGTTTCGACGGATTTTGATAAAATTCTTTAGGTTTGTTACGGTTACGAATATCTAAAATCAGACAGAAGGATTTCCAAAAACCTTAAAAACATTTTTTTATCTATTTTTTAATTTAAAAAAAATTGTTTTTTATATATTTTTAAATAACTTTTCTCTCTATTAAACATTTTTATAAATTCGTGTCAAAATTGTATTTCTGGCATGAAAACAAATCGATTTATATGTTTATCATAAATAAACATATTTTTTATTGCTCTTATTTATTTTTTAAACTCTAAAATAAATACCTAGTAATTTTTTCAGTCTGCTTTTTTGAGTTTTTAATTAATTAGTAAAAAATGATTAACTATTAATGGATTAACAATTAGTTATAAATGTTAATTAAAATTAGAAATTAAATAAACAAAAATTTTTTGCCATATTTTTTCTAAACTAATATTATTTTTACGCCTACAAAAAAAGATTTTTGTAAAAAAGGTTAAGTAAATAATAATATATGAATCAAGAATAATGTGAATACTTTTTAGAATACTGATGATGATGATAATTTCATTCTTTTTTTGCCTTTAGATACCTTTATTTTTTCATTCAGTAAACAATAGTTCTTGGAAGATTTATTTTCAACGTGTTTAGCTTTTTTTAGTTTTACATAAATTCACCGACAGTAAATCACAATGGTGAGACTCTGAAGCTTGTGATCATTGTTGGTTAAGCAACATTTAGTGCTGTTAGTACTTGGATGGGTGTCCGCTATAGACCAGTGTTCTTCTGATTTATCAATCAGAAGGTTTTCGTCGGGTAGTCCAGACTAATAAATGTGGAAAAACTTTTCCCGCTTGTATTTTTTTTTATACTTAACCCATATATTCCTACCTACATAAAAGAAACTTCCTGAAATTTGCAACTCAAGATTTTAAGTTTTGTGGGAGTAATGAAGGGGTGATATGATTTCAGTGTGTATCACGGTGAAAAACTAAAAACTTTTCCCAGTACATTTTTATGTAGTTTATGTCTTCTTAACCACTTCACTGGCAGGGCGTTCCAAATGGCGTTCCACGCGCCAAGGCCCAGACTGGCAAAAACATATACGTATAATATTACCATTCATAATGATCAATAATAGTTATTTATATACTTTATATTTATATATATAATCAATAGTTATATTATTATATTATAATATTGTATGTTAATATCTTTTTTCAATAAAAATACAAGTTTTATTGTGTAAAAATTGAAAGAAAGTGGAACGCAATTAGTTAAAAATTATTAAAAATAGCCGATCTGAACGTTCGGAAAAACGTTGAAAGTCACAAATAGTAAAATTTTTATTGTGATAATCTTGTTCCCTGATGTCTAAACTATAGAAATATTTCTATACAACAGTTAAATGTGGTGTACACTCTTTAAAAACAGAGTTTTTTTAGGAACGCCATTTCGATGTTTTTGCCAGTCTGGGCCTCGGCGCGTGGAACGCCATTTAGAACGCCCTGCCAGTGAAGTGGTTAATTTTCAAAAATCTATGAAATTCTATTACATAAATTATTATTTAGGCATTTTCTGAATATTTTTTAATATATGGCAGGTTAATTTAAAAAAATCATCAATAGAATTAAAAGATTTTTTTGGCAGTAGCGTAACAAGAGAGATTGGGGCCCACGGCTGGAAATAAAATTGGATTGATATTGGGAAATGCCTGCTTGCAGCAATAATAAAATTAATTCTAATTCTTTTTTAAAACAATTAATGAGTTCTTCTAGTCGCACACTGAAAAAAAAGTTCTGGTTAACCTAACCAAAAAAATATAGTTATGTCAGTCTTCGAAGTACCACACTTTTTTACTTTTTAACCACTTCGGCGGCATGGCGTTTCAATTGGCGTTCCATGAGTAAGTGGCAGAAGCGGCAAAAAATGCGAAAATGGCGTTCCTACTTGAACTCGATTTCAAAAGTCTGTAGTCAAGTTAAACTTGCCATAATAAAATATTCTTATTATTTGAGATAAATGAAGATGAATAGGACAAAAAAATTATTTTTTAGAGATGTTTAATAGTTTTTTTAAGGTTTTAATGTAGCCAATTTTTAATACTTTTTACGAATGGCGTTCCAATATTCAGCCAAAATAGTTGATAATTTTGAATCCGCCTATTTGAATTTTTTAAAATCCATTTAAGATTTATAATCTCAAATAATAAATAACTTTTGGTTTGGTTGACTTAATTTGTTTACAGAGTTCAGGAATAAAGTTTAAATAGGAACGCCATTTTCGCATTTTTTTTGCCGCTTCTGCCACTTACTCATGGAACGCCATGCCGCTGAAGTGGTTAATACTTTTTTTGGGCAAGGCTATTTTTTACTACTAGTTTTGACTAAAAGCTACTAATGCTACTTTTTTGAAAAAATGGTTTCGAAAAATATATTAATTTTAAGAATTTTGATTCTCAGTCAAAACCTTGCAAGTCGTTAATTTTCGTCGTAAATTCTACAGTTTTAAAAATTTTCTTCAATAGGATCTAAACGCATGAGTTGCGTCGATTTTAGAATCGGTTGCCATAGCAACCAATGTATTTCGAAATATGCAATATTTTATTAAAGAAAGGCCTTTATATGATCAAAGTCAAAATTAAATACCTAATTCCTTCTTGTTTAAAGTTTGAATATCATTAAAATTTAATTTATACTATTTTCCATTTTTTTCCTCTTTATAGATAGTTCATTTCCAACAATCACAAACAAGAAAAATAAATGTGACTGTAACAGAAGAACATTTTGAATTTGAAAATCGACAGTTTTAGATTTTTCCCGCAAGAAACGCCACCTCTGCCTATTCGAATTTCCCTGAATGACGTTATAGAAAATGGGGTCACTTTTTCTGTATTCCTCACATAGAGTGAAGTCTCCTTATTCTTACTTCATGACTATAGTATCATTTTTAAGGTTAGAGTTACCTTGCTATATAAATGTTAAAGAACAACCGACAGATTAGCTCGGTTGGATAGATGCCTGGCTCGGTGGGCGGACCAAGGGTACTTGGTTCGCGCCCATTAGCCTGGGATTTTTCCGGCATGTGAGATAATCTCAGCGGGAGGTTTGACGTCGAGGTATAATGATGTGCACTGTCGATTATTGTCCAGTACACACCGTTAAAACTCGGCTGTCGATAAACCGGTTGTACTCAGAAGAGGTTTTCTACAGTTTCCCTCTTCTCTGGCGAGAAAACCCATTGACGGGTGGTCCAGGCAAATGCGAGTACTCTTAACCTCAAAAGTCGTTCTGTAGAAACGCAAATCTAGTTGGTATATAAGTGAGTGTGTTCTGATAGTTGGCCTAGCTTCAAGTCATTTAAGAAGAAAAAAAATGTTAAAGAACGCAAGATTTTGATATACTTAATTTTTCTTGAAAATTTATTTCTGATTAAATTAAATTCTGTTAAAAATATATTGTAATTAATTATATCAACTACAAAGACAGTGAATGAATAATTAAGTGTTCAAAACAATTTTTATTTTACTTGATTATTTATGACTTTTATTAATAGGGAAGTAGGTTAGGTTGTGGGCATATAAAATGTAATTAATTTAATTTCTGTTTTTTACTTATAATTTATGTCCTTGTAGATATTTTGCAAACATGTGTATAAATATTTAGCTAGGGACCTTAGCTAACTACTCATGAACTTTTGTATTCGCATAGAAAACTACGTTAGATCATAACATATACGTGATATTTGGATTAAGTAAAAAATATATTTTTTTTAAAATTAAGTGTCTGATGAATAGGTGTTACGAATTAGGCACTATCACATAAAAGAAAATTATAAACTTTATAAGATCTGCGAAAACTTATTTGGTAAAGAAAATTTGAGTCACAGGAAAGCTCTGATCTTTACGTAATAAAACTACAACATCCGAAATATTACGGATTATCCAAAATATTCATTGTAATATGTCCGGAAATTCCTGTGATGATCTAGGAAATACATTTCAAGCCATGCTTCACGATTCTCAAATTACTACACTGAGAGAAGTGGATAGTCAGATTTTGATGTTAAAAAGATGATGTTACACGGTAATATCATTATGCTACTGACAACCATCACAGATGCTAAAAAAATATAGTTATGCTACCCCGTACTAACCACAATTATATTACCCACTACTATTTTCTCTCCATGTAAGGATTTTACTTTAAGTTCTACAAAATTCAGGTATTTAATTACAGAAGCGTTGGAACCATACTATAAAAGTAAATTAATAGACAATGTTAATCAGAGTTTCGGTTTTGTTCTTTCTTATGATGAAACTACAGATGTTGAAGGTATAAAAGAAGTACAAACTCGAGTCAGATATTTTTCAGAAAAAGTTCACGAAGTTATCGATCGTCACTTACAAACTTATTTTTTAGAATCTGCGACTGCTGAAATTTTAGTTGAAAATATTAATGATCCTTTGAAAGAATTAGCCAAAAATAAGCTTGTTATGATTGGATCTAATTGGCCAAATGTTAATAAATCAGTCTTAAATATGATGAACGAATAAATATTATCTTCTAGATACAAAGGATTAATCAACATGGGTACATATAATTTGCATGTTGTTAATAATTCTTTTGTAAAAGCTCTTTCTGAATGCGGAAAAGATGTTAGTGACTTTGCTGTCCATATTTTCTACTTTTTTTATAAATAACCAACACGAATTCAAGATTACGAAATTATTTAAAAAAAGTATAAATTAAAACTGTATCGCTTTACAAAACACTCAACTACCCGTTGGTTAACAATTAAACCAAGTTAGATGCTGCATTATTTTTAAGGAATATGAGAAATCACTAAAAAAAAGCTGCTTTACATATAATAGAAAAAGCTTCTTTTAAAGCCTACCCTCAATCAAGTATTTTGTATGTTTGCAGAAGTATACAATCGCGTAAAATTAGAAGTAAATACTGCGTTAAAGATATTGTAAAATTTGCGGAACATTTACCTTTTGAAAATTTTTCTTTAGCCCGACTCGTTGATGAATGGAAATTATTGCAATTACAAACTGTGCCTGATTTTCAAACAAATGACAGATTTGACAAAAATCTGCTTGTCAAAGAAAATAAATTTTCGTAATTAGTAAATTAATTTCTAAATTATCAAAGAACTCAGAAAAAACGGTAGCATGGTGGGATACGAGCTCACGACTTTTCTATTGCCGATAGACTGCTCTGACCACTTTTGACTCTGACTTTTATATTGTTAAAATAAAATGCAATAAGTTTCACTAAGTTATTTATCTGTTTCAAATATTTTTTAATTGTTTCTATAAAATAATAAATTTGCATTAAATAATGCATTATTTTGAATTCAATAATTTACTTTATTTGATGCGATAAAATAAATTAATTGTTTCCAGTTACTCATTATTTGTATTAAATAAATTCATTTATTAAAATCAATTCATTATTTAATTGACCCAATTAAGCTTTATTTGATTTAAATAATTCAATTTATTTAAAGCAAATAAATATTTATTAGATTCAAATCAAAATTATTAAAATTAAATAAATATTTTTCAAATAATTTTATTTAATTGATTCGAATAATTTTTTAAAAGTAGGATGACTGCACCTGTGGTACTTAGTATTATTAAACAAATTTGAAGACTATTTTTTTATAACAATATAAATAAAAAGGTTCAAATATGCACTTCCTTTAAAGATTGACCTGGTTTTCATACCTGCGTTTACTTGTATCTAAGATAATTTACCTGCATTCGGCAAGTTTTCTGGTGAAATTTCACTTATTTTTTTTTACATTTATAAGTTTTGACTTTATAAAATTTATTACTTAAGAGTTTTCAGGGTTACTGATTTCGAACCACATATCAATTTTTCAAAATTCAAAAAAGCATATCCGATATTGCGTACAAATATTAAAAAATTGGATGAAATTAAAATGTTTGGAAATTTGATGTTCGTTTATAACTTTTTAGGGCGTCTAATAAATTTAGGAAGATGAATTTCTTAACTTTTCCATGATATCCTTAAAAAGTATTCCCTGACATATTATTAAATATAGATGACTCAATATATATTATTTAGAATCAAGTAAATTAAAGAAGAATACAAACATTTATTAATCAGATTAAAAATGAGCGACAATTAAGACTTATATAATTCGCTTTATTAATTTAATATAAATAAAATAAAAAAATTTGCCCTTTGAATGCCTTTTAATGTAACGGAAGCTTTAATAAACAAAATAGATTGTTTAACAATAAACGCTTTAACAAATATATATCTAGTTAATTCTGTGGAGAAAAGGCATAACAGCATATCTGACATTTTTATCAAATTTGAGATAACATCAGATTTACATACATTTAACATTGCTTATCAATGTTCAATAGCTGAAAAATCGTTAAAATGTTTGTTAATGTAGAAAATAATGGAAAACATAATCGCATAATTGCGTTTTGACAAAAGGAGACCAGCATAATAACATAACTGCATTCAGTCCAAAAAAACAATTATAAAATAAATTGAGCATTTAATTATATACTTTTTTTAAATGCTAAAAAATGTTGAAAGTAATTTAAAAAATAAATTTAAAAATCCTTTAAGGTGAAAAGTAAAGAAAAATTTGAATATTGTTTACTCTACATTATTCATTTTGATTTTTTCTTTCGGGGGCATTTTTTTTTCTCCCCAACTAATCTTTTTCTTTTCAGAGATTTTTTTACCACTTCAGGCTGATCAATATTTTTTCAATCTCCTCACCTTCAACATTTTCTACGTCTAAATCAATTTCTATTATCCTATCAATGTGTGGATCAAAATTCAACGAACTGGATTTTTCATCTAATAAGCTTTCATAAAATGTTTTTGACGATGGACTTAGAAGATTAAGAATCGAAAGAAGGTCAGCCTTCTTCTCTTTCGCTATGAGAAGATCACCTTTATAACATAATTCGAGCTTCTTATATGGATCAAAAACGGATATTCCTCTTCTTCGTAAATTTAGTACTTTGAATTCGTCGTCTTCAAGTAAACTGGTTTTATAGTAAACTGAACCTTGGTTTTTTGTATACCGTAGCCATTTAACATTCGTCATGAGGAAGGGTTCCTTGTCTTCATTTTTGTGCCGCATAACAAGAGGTCCTTTTAACAATTTTTCAAAATTATATAAATTGTCTTTGCACATTACTATTACATTGAATGGCTTTTTGGATCTTATATTTTGAACTAATTCATACCAATCTTCTGGAACTTCAATTTTTTGCTACTTTTTTTCTTTGCTCTTTCTATTAACGCATGATCAACGTCGCATTCCATGTGCGTGTGTCCAGGAACAAGAAATTTGTGGTCTAAAATTTCCAGTGTAGAATATTTTGCTACAAAAGACGAAAACATAGCTGCAACGATTTTATTCTTATTTTGACCACCACATGTGTCTGAATAAAGAATTACATGTTTTATTTGAGGATCTAAATTCTGAAGGTAATGATGTAAACATGAAGCAATTTCGTTGGCACTTCTGTTTCCAATACCTTCATGCCACATATAACAAGCAGTAGATTTTGACGTACTATTACTGATAGTCAAGTTGTATGTCCACAAAGATCGTTTATAAAACATGACTGACGTTTGGATAAATGGAGTAGGCAAGCATTGTTGGAGATCGAAAGAGCAAACAATTTTCGAAGCATCTTGCTCTGCAACTTTCTTGTCTCTTCTTTTTGTCTCGTAAGCTTCTTCAGATTCATTATGGTCGATTTTTTTTAATTTAGAAATTTCTGATTTCTCGTCACTTTCAGGCAACAATTTCAAACGAGCAGCAAATGAATCACATTTATTACACGTGTCCAAGCTTGGAACTTTAAATTTAAGGCCAGTCATTTTAAAGACTTTTTTATAAATTTTCATATTCGCTGGTTCAGTTACTTCTTCTTGGTACATTTCGTACATTATGGGAAGAGATAATTCGGCTCCAAGATATTTTTTCGCTGTGTGAGACCTAGAGTAATGACTTTCATAAGCAGGAAACTTGTTGATGTGAGCTTCAATTTCTTGTACTTTTTGTGGTGAAGTTTTGTTTGATTGAACATGTTGACCTCTGCCATCCTTTCGAAGAGCTGTGCCTATTAAATTCCACATTCTGTCTAAAACACTTCGAAAGAAACTGTCAGTCTCGCCTAAAGTGAATTTAATACATTTTTTACAAACTTCTTGTCTACCACTATCTGTGTACAGAAAGTACTTTGCCGAAAATTTTCTTAGACGAATTATTTTTGTTTTTATTAATCTCTTTTTCGGTCCCATTTCAATGCAGGAGCTCAAAAAAGAAGATCAACTAGCATATGTACCTTCTTCCCAATATGATGAAAAAATTCGTTGTTAATCTGATAGTGAAACTTTTAAATGACATTGTTTTTTACAGCCAGGTAATCTCTTTAAAGTTCTTTTTGCTACTACTTTTCCACTTCCAGAAATATATTCTTGTCCAGAGTTTCTTTTAATTTGAATAATTTTTCGATTCTCCCTTTTCATCAACTCCTTTGGAATATCTTTATTTTTTCGATATCTATATAAAAAATATTAATTATTTGAAATTGCGAGAAATAAAACCTAACTCATTTTTTAACCTACTATTTTCATAACTTTTTTTTTGTATTTTGAATAAATTTTGTTTTATAAGTATAAAATAAAATGTAAATAATATATATTAATTTTTTTACCTTGATTATTATCTTCATCATCCTTTTCAGAATTATCCGAATTATAGTTTTGAGCTATTAAATCCATTTTTTATTATTGTAACCAACCAAACCAAGATTGTGACATATTTAAACTAAACTTGCATAACTGCAATAAAACTCATGATTGAAATGAAAATTTATCAATATTTATATCAAATCGTGTGTTTTATCAAATGTAATAAACGAATTTTGAAAATATATTAAATAGTAATACAAAATGCAAAAAACCAAACACATCGGTTGATTTTTCGATTTTACAGAAGTGAGAAAACATTAAAATTTATTTATTTCTAAATCGGGACAAATGCAGTTATGCCTTTCTTCCACAGAATTGATATTGAACTATTTACATAAGCAGAAAATAATTTTTATATATCAAACTTTTATCGAATACTTTCTTTTATTTTATAATTACAATCTTTTTAGAGCCCCTATCTCCTTATCTATAAAACCTGTTAGTTGCATCGCATCACTAAATACTTTTCTTTTCTTCATTTTCAGTTCTATTAGTTTTTTAGAAACTTGCTTTTTTGATTCTTTATCAGCTACATCTCTTCCTTTTTTTATTTCCCTTACAAAGTTTTTCTCATATATATGAAGAAAAAGTTTCCTGGAACTTTTCAGGAAGTTTCCAAAAATTATTAAAAAATTTTTTTAGTGAAGTTATTATTTAAAAAGCAATGTCGTGGTAAACATGTGGCCACAGAATGTGGGGAAAGTTTTTTTTAAAAAAACCCCTTTTATTTAATTATACTAGCTCCTCGGTCTACGGTGCTAGTTTTTATATGTCCATTGTCCAAGTCCATTATTTCATTAATAATAATATTAATTATAATACAGGCATTATAATATTAAAATTTTTTCAGTTAATTATTTGCTTATATTTAAATATTAAAATGTTGACGTTTTTTTTTGACAATGCAAAATAAGATTTATTATGAGTCTTATCAAAAATAAAATTTATATATTCACGCTCTTTTTAAATAACATACGACTGCAGCGACACCTTCACATATCCAAATAATTTTAAAACCACCCTTCTATTAAGATTTTACATTCTCAATGTCCATTCTTTACAACGATACTTTTCGAAACATTCGACCTTTCCATCTTTTTATTTCACCTAAAGTCGTTGCCGCCTACTTTTAGAAAAATCTCATAATTTGTACAAATAATGTTTAATGTCTGTAGAATTAACTTTCGATAATTATTTTTAAAAAATGTTTTAATTAAAGTTATAATTACAATTGTTAAATTAATTTGAACAGAAAAAAGGTTAGTTTGACAGCTATGGAAATTTAATAAAAAAGCATGTAAATAATAATTTATATAAAACAAATTTCTTGATTGATATTTGTCAAAAATGTGTTAATTTACTTGTATAAATGGATTATTACGTAAAAATTTTTTTGTTAACCGCCAGAGGACATATAAGTGATTGAAATCACGGAAAATCAAAACTGACTCAATTATAAAGGTAAATTTTTTCACATTTCTATACCATAAAAAGAAAAAATCAGCACATAATGTGAAAGTACAATGAATGTACTAATTAATAATCAGTAATACATAAATACAGAATATTTAAAATTTATAAACTTCTTAGAAAAATTTAATTGAACTATTGTGACTTTCGACAATTCATAGGTAACTTTAAAATTAATTTTTATCTATTATTTTGGGTATGTTCAAGTAATAATCTATTTGTACAAATAAATTAACACATTTTTGACAAATATCAATCAAGAAATTTGTTTTATATAAATTATTTACGTGCTTTTTTATTTAATTTTTACAGCTCACTGGATATGTATTTACTACAGTAAAAATGTTGTTCACATTTATGATAGTATTAATCAAAATTTATTACACGATGATCACAAAATAATCAGACTAATTCCTATGATTGCGGAGTATTTGGGGGGGAGTAACTCCCGGGTGTCTCCCTGGAATTTTTTCAGAAGATTCCCAGCAACAATTCGGGGAGATTCTTGGGAATTTTTTTCGGAAGATTCCCAGCAACATTTCCGGGAGTAATTTTGTGAATTTTTGTAAAAATTCACTTAAGAATGCCAAAAATTGTATAAATATATTATATTTACATACCTTTCATATTTATTTAATAAAATAATGTCTTATAACGTTTCAACAAGTTTAAGAAATAAACTTACATTTAAATTTAAAGGGTAGAAAAATTGTGTTTGTACACGAAAAAACGTGTTACCTGGAACAGCGAAAGTATTAATTGAAATAACTAAAAATTTTGCTTATTTAATAGAGTTATAATTGTGCCATGAAAAGTTTTTTTTGTTTAGGTAAACATTTTTATTATATCCTTTTTGATAATAGTTTTAGACACAATAAGGAAGATATAATATGTGTTTCCAAACAACAACAACATGTATTTGTAACTCGAGTATTATATCTATATATGTATTATAAAAACATTTAATTAACATTTAATTTAATTTAATTAATAATTAACATTATGTATCTGATTCAACGAAACTGTTGCAGCTTTAATATACATTTAACGGTAGGGACTCCTATGTGAGCGTAGCGTAGTGGTCAGTGTATAAGTCTTCGGCGCGTTAGGTTAGGGGTTCGATCCCAGCAAGCGGTAGATATTTTCGAAAATGTATGTATGAGATTGTGTTTAATAATAATAGGTAAAGGTTATATCTGATGTTCTTGCTAATAATAACGTGTTAATTGTTTAAATAATTGAGTTTTTTAATAATTTTTTACCTTTGGCTGTTAAAGTTGGCCAAACTTACGCATTTAAAGTCGTGCCAACTTTGGCGTAAGTTTTTGGACCAACCATTGAAATGTATAGCTGGCACAACATATGCATTTTAAGTTGGGCCAACTTCCTTATGACTTGTCGGGCCAACCATCGTCGCCATTAGACGGCCAACCGTTATCATCTGTATGGTTGGCCCAACCTCTGGCACGAGAAGTTGGACCGACCTTGTAAAAGTTGGCCCAACTATGGGCCAACCGAAAATTCGCACCTGGGAATCAGATATTGAAAAAATCATGAAAAAGAAGAGAAAAGTATCATGAAGCTAAAAAAAAGATTAATGAATTGAATTCAACAGCAATGGAAGTCGATCAACAATTTGACAAAGGAAGAAATTACAATAAAAAAGTAAAATTTAATGATGAAAATAAAATGAAATTTCATAAAGAAATTAACAGTAGTAATGTTCAGATTTTAATTGAAGAAAAGGAAGTGAAAAATAGAAAAAGAAGACAAAATGATGCTCAATTAAGTGTTCAAAAGAAATTAAATAATTTAAATATAAAAAAAGAATATTATTTCAGGAAGAGAATAAAAATGATGAAGATATTAATATTAAATATACGGCAGAAACTAAAGATGAAAATTTGATTGCAGAAATTTTTTTAGGAAATTTAGATGTTATTTGTCAATTTTGTAAAGCTAAACATTTTGCGTTTGAAATGACAAGAGACAAAGTTTAATATATGCTGTCATAAAGGAAAAGTAAGTTTAGATGATGATCCATTATATCCAAATGAATTAGAGGAATTTGTTAATGGTAAGTCAAAAGAAAATAAGCATTTTAAACAAAACATAAGAATTTATAATAATTTATTGGCATTTGCAAGCTTCTGTGTAACTTACGATCCCCTAAAAGGAAAAGGCCCACAAGTGATTAGAATATGTTTTCAAATTTACCACAATACATATGGATTACATCCTAATAAAAACGAAAAGCCAAATTATGGACAACTATAAATAATTGACAATGGAGTTAGCAACACAAAATCGCAACATATAAAAATATTTGTAATAATAAAATACTTTTTAAATTGAACAATTTGATTAGAAAAAGAAGCCCATATGCAATAATGGATCGCTTTCCTGGGGCGTAATGGATTAGCAATAGACTTATAATTTAGATCATCAAATGTTATTACGGTATTGACAATTTTGGTTTCTATTGTATATTTATAACAAAGAATATTGAAAATAGAATATATTTTATTTAAACTTTTTACATTTTCATGCAATTTTTAAATTTTAAAAAGTTGTAGCGAAATGCAAAATCCATTTACTTAAAAAAATCTATTCTCCAGTTATTTTTTTTATAAAGGGTTAAAATTGTTTATCATTTTATTCATATTGCTTCCTCGTGAGGAAGCTTTGTAGTCGTTTAATTTACAAAATTTTAAAAAATCCTTTTGACAAATTTTCTTCTATATGGGACTATGTTATATGAGACCCTGAACAATTGTCCGGATGTATGTATGTGTGTGTGTGTGTGTGGATCCCGATTTTTGTGAACACGATAACTCGAAGAGGTTTTAACGAATTTGGCTAAAATTTACCAGGTATATTTATCATAAAAATATCTCGAACTGGATTGATAGACTTTAAAAAATTCTTAGAAAAAAATTTTTTTTTGACTTTTTTCTAAAAAAAATTTTTTTTCAAAAATTTTTTTTTTAGTTGGTTATTGAAGTTTAAATATAATAAAATCTTATTCTTTGCATCAAGACGAATCGATTGGTATATAAAAAAAATAAATTGTATGAGAATTTATAGAGTTAATCACAATTAAAGCTGAAAAATTCGCATTTTTCTCAAAAAATGAGTTCTTTCCGCAAAATTTTGTTGCTGTATAAGAAAATATTCCTTACTTATTTCTAAAATTTTATTCCTTGCATCAAGACGAATCGATTGATGTATGTTAAATATATATTCTATTGAAAATTATAGAATTAATTACAATTAAAGATGAAAAATTCATTTTTTTTTTAAATTTTATTTTGTTCATTTAGGATTAAAACAAATTTTATAAATATTTTTTTGATTTTATAAATATTAGATCGTATTAGAAATTACTTAAAAATTAAATATACTTAATATACTTAATTATAATTATAATAAATATAACAAATTTTTAAAATTAATTTTTAATTAGATTTGAAGACAACAACATGGAAAATATGTCAATACGTGACAATAAGTTAGTGCTTCCTCCACGAGGAAGCAAATTTTTTTGCTTATCGTATAGAGGAAGCAAAATGTTCATGTAATGAACATCTGGATTTACAACTTGTTTTAAATATAATAGCTTTTCCTTAATAAAATATGCGAGCCAATACGCCTCGGCCAAAGTGATCCATTACGCCCCGAAAGTTTTTGTTCAAAGTTTTGTTATTTTTTATCAATACCGTAAGTATTAAACAAAAATTGTTAATTGTTATTTAAGAACAAATGTTTAAAGCTCAAAATCTGATAAACAAAATTTTTTACAAGTAATTTTTTAAAAGATATAACAAAAAACAAAAATTTCAAAAATTTACTTTCAAGCGTCAAAATTACTTTTTCTACCATATTTTTAACCCTCCGTCACACACCTAGGGAGGGATTCCCTCTACGGTTCTAGTATTTTTAAAATAACTTTTGTTTTCCTCATTGCAAAATAAAGTCAGTTTCTATACCTTTCGACAATTTACTCCTCAACACATTTCTAAAAAAATATTTATTTTAAACATAATTAATATTTGATTATGAAGCTTCAAAGCTAGAAAAAATTCGAAAAAGTGAGGTTATGTTGAATAAAAAAATCAAGGTTTCAAAACATTTTTTGTTCCACTGTTGGTTAATGGCAAAATTCTATTCTAAATATAATTAAAATAAACTGTTTTATGATTTTTTTGCTTATTTGTTAATGTTACAATATTTTTACATGTAAAGTCTAATTCCTTCGAAGATGTTCATTCGTGTAATTAATTTTTATTTTTGAGACCGAAAATTAGTTGTATTAATTTTATAATTTAGAATATTTTACTACATATTTGTAAGTTTGTGTTAAAATTAAATTTTTGTTGTTTATGTTTTACTGTCGCTCATTTTACAATGTGGTGAGGGATTCCCTCTAAACCTGTGTAAAGTCGGAATTTTTTCCAAGGTGTGTGACGGAGGGTTAACAATAATAAATGAATAACAATGAAACTTGGTACAAACTTACAATATGCCAAGTACATTATTTTGATCAAAAACCGAAATTACTCTGATTTATCACTTTTGAATAAATTGAAGTGATCCATTACGCCCCGTTCTCCCCTACTGGTGGAAAAAATAATGTTACAGCCCTACAATTTTTTTCATATAAACTTAATGTAAGAAAAACTTTCAAGCTTTTTTTAAATTTGGGAAAATTAACTGAACAATATATTTTTGATACTTGGATAAAAGTAGAAGGACCAAGATTGTACTATTTAAAAAACAACATGTTTTGCGAACTGAATTATACTCTGGATTAATGGATTATTTACAAAATAAAAATGCCAAAAGTGATAATTTAAAAATTGGTAAAATGTTGTTTTTGCCATCAACTTTCATGGGAAGTTCAAGAGCAGTGCAACAAAATTTAGCAGATGCTATGTGTTTAGTGTAAAAATATGGTAAACCAGATTTATTTATAACTATGACTTACAATCCAAAGTGAAAGGAATTGTTGACAATATAGAAGCAAATGATCGTACTATAAGTCAGCCAGATATAATTGTAAGAATATTTAATCAAAAAGTTAAAGAATTAAAAATGGAAGTGATAGAAAATGGAGTTTTTGGAAAACGCATTGCTTTCGCATACGTCATAGAATTTCAAAAGCGAGGATTACCTCACATACACTTACTATAATTTATAGATAAAGAAGACAAAATGCGAACGGCAAAAGAAAATAAATAATAAATTTATAAAAATTTTCCTAAACAATTTAATGATTCCGCAGATTTTAATTTCATAGGATATCCTGTATACAGAAAAAGAAATGATGGAAAAATGATAATATATTATAAAAGCAGAATAGCTGATAATAGATTTGTTGTTCCCTACAATCCATATTTACTTTTAAAACTATCATGTCATATTAATGTTGAAGTTATTTGTACAACAGAATGTCCTATAAAATATTTATTTAAATATTGCTACAAAGGACATGATTGTGCCCTAAATGAAATGAAAAGCATTAATAACAAAACAGTTGAAGAAAATAAAGATTTTGTGACGACGCTAATAACATAGAAATTGATACGCACTATGATGAAATAAAGCAATATATTAATACAAGATATGTAGCTCTCCTGAAGCAATGTACAGATTATTTAAATTTAAAATAAGTGATGTCTCATACAATTTACAGAATAGCTGTTCACAATAAAAATGAGCAAAATGTATATTTTAAAAAAGGTTCAGAAGATCAATGTATAAGAAAAAATATCAACGCTACATTAACTGCATGGTTTGAATTAAATAAAAATGATCTGGAGGCAAATCACATATTATATCCTAATATTTCACAGTTCTATGTATTTGATAAGCTTAAGAAAGTTTGGAAGAAAAGAAAAATAAATAGAAAGCCTATTATAAGTAGAATGTACTTAGTAAGTCTACGCTGACGTAAAAAATTCTGCATTAGACTACTGTTATTACATGTAACAGGTGCAACATCGTTTCAAGATTTACGAACAGTTAACAACGTTATACTGCCAACAGTTTTGATGCTGCAAAAGAGAGACAATTAATTTCCATAGACGAAAAATGGGACCGATGTTTAAATGAAGCATCTGCCACAAAGTTTCCAAAAGCAATATGTGAATTGTTAGCTTATATATGCATATATAGCAATCCAATCAATATTCGTGAACTTTATGACAAATATAAAATTAATTTTTACCACCCTACATTGCAGCCAGAAGAAGGGGAAATTTTAGCTTTAAAATATATAAATAACGTCTTAAAAAGTAATAACTCATCACTTTCAAGAATATAGTTTAGCAACACTTGAAAATACTTTAAATAATAATAATGTTCTTCAAAGTCATGATGACTGTACAAAAATTGAGACACTAACTAATTCACAAAAAATTACATTTGATACCATTACTGATGCACTCTATAATAAAAATAAAAACCGATACTTCTTTATTGATGGACCAAGATGAAGTGGAAAAAGCTATTTACTCAATGCACTCATCGAATTTTGTAATTATAATAAAATTTCCGTAATTCTAGTAGCATGGACAGGAATAGCAGCAAATTTACTAATTAATGGCAAAACCGTACACACGGCATTTAAATTACCATTAACAATATCTGAGACAACAATTTGTAATATAAAGTCAAACACAATTGATGATAATAAATAAAAAATTTGTGATAAAATCATTTAGGATGAAATATCAATGACTTCAAAATATACATTTGAAGCGGTAGATAGATTACTGAAAGATTTTTGTGAAACAACAGAATATTTTGGAAATAAAATATTTATCGCTTCTGGTGATTTTAGACAAACTTTGCCAATCGTTAGACATGTAAGTAGAACATTAATTGTAAATAATTGTGCCAAAAAAGTGATTTATAGGTGAAATTTAAATATTTAACGTTGACTGACAATAAACGTCTATTAAATAAGGTTAAACAATTTAATACTTGGCTTTTACAAATTGGGAATGGGAAATTTTGCAGTAAGTTCGAAGATGAAAATGAAGTCACAAAATTACCAGATGAACTATTATGTAATCACGATTTATTCACGGAAATATATGAAAGCCACATAAATTCAAGTGATAATGAAGTTCATCAAAAAGTAATATTGGCTCTAAATAATAATGATGTATTTGAATTAAATAATAATATTCTTAAAAACATGATCGGAGAATCTCAGGAGTATTTGAGTATAGATTCCGTAGAAGAAGGTAGTGAAAATTGTATATAAAATGCAATTATACCAACAGAATTTTTAAATAAATTAACTCCAAATGGACTTCACACCACATAAACTAAAATTAAAAGCAGGAGCAATTGTAATACTTTTAAGAAATATGAATCTAGAAAAAGATCTTTGTAATGGTACTAGACTAAGAATTATGACAATGGAAAAATATTCCCTTCATGCAACAGTTATTACTGGAAACTATAAGAATGAAATTGTTATTTCACCAAGAATCACATTGACACCTTCTAATGAAGAAATACCCTTCCAAATGACAAGAAGACAATTCCCAATAAGGCATAGATTTGCCTTAACAATAAATAAATCTCAGGGTCAATCTTTTAAAAAAGTAGGCCTCTTTTGTCTTTTCTCATGGTCAATTATATGTTTATCTATAACGAGTAAAATCAAAAGAGAATTTAAAAATAAAATTATCTGAAAATTCTTGTATAAAAAGAGAAATAAAGAAAAAGGGAAATATTATAAAAGAAATTTATATAAAAAACATTGTGTTTAACGAAATTTTGGAGTAAAATGTAGCAAACATACAACATTAATGATAAACTTGCACATAATTCTGGGTATATATAAAAAGACAGCGCTGAAATATGACAACAGCGCCTTAAGATAATTATTATTTACTAAGTACTAGTAATACACAATGATCTAAAAAAGTTTTTTATTTCGTTTGATATTGTCGACAGTATAAAGTATGAGTGTGTATTGTAAAGAGTAGGGACGAGTTTACAGTCCTTAAAAACTTAAGCATAAGCACGTGTGGTCAGATTAATTAGTCGCTATTCACGTTTGTCTTCCAATAAGGCTCAGTGAAGAATTGGAAGGATTGATTATCTCCAAGTTTTTGTACTTTTACTTGTTAAATGAATAAAGTAGAGTTAGCTCTCAGTTGAGTAACCAACTCACCAAAAATAATAATATTAGTTGTTTCTTACGGCGACAACAATATCGTTAGATTTTACTAGTCTTATTTTATAAACAGTTTCGAACGATCTACTCGGAAGTTTGGAAAATGATAATTAAAATGAGAAGCGTGACATTGTTAGGACACTACTATACATGTGTATGTGTAAGTATACAAGTATATGTATTGAGTGTATATGTGTGAGTATACATGTGTATGTATTGAGTGTATATGTGTGAGTATACATGTGTATGTATTGAGTGTATAAGTGATTCTCCAAAAAACCTCATTTTGCATGTAATCAAGATTTTTTAAATAATTATAATAATTTGGAAAAATACCAAGTCATATTTCCCTATTTAATCACTTTTTCTAAATGTGCTGCAAGAAAAAGTTTTAAAATTTTATTGTTAATTACATTTTTAAAATAACTTACCACCTCAAAATCAATTTTCTAACCTGTCATCGAAGAGCTTTTCATTTTTTCAATACGTAAAACAATGATTTAAAACATGAAAATAGGTACTTTATCAATTTTTTCTAAAAGTTATGATATTTAAGAATAATTTTCTAAACTATGAATAAAATATGTCGTGTAGATTTTTTAAATATAGAAAATGAAATTTGTCATGTCGTACCGCATCATTCCTCTCACTCGTTGGATATTATCCAATATTTTTGCTGTGGGTAGAGATATTGATTAATTATTGTGATCAATATTTAAATTAACATCTCTAATATTAAGGAGGAGGGTCAATAAGTCCTGTTTTCGGCCCCCTTGCAATTTTTATTTAAATGCTTGAAATAAATTTTCCGTAAAAAAATGATAATTATGATGATTTAAGGATAAATGAGGGTGTTTGAAAAATAGTAACCCCTAATTAATAAGGGTTTTGAATAAAAAATGGGTAAAAAATAAGGGTAAAAAAATGTTTAATTATGGATTAATTGGATCGAAACTCGTTACTCAGGGGTTTTTGGGGTCGCTGATTATGAATCTGGTGTTAGTTTTCCAAAATTCAAAATGGCGGATCCAATATGGTGGACGGCTTTTTTAAAATATAAATTATTTCGATTAAAAATCATCACCCCGAGTAATGATTTTTATGACAGTTAATTCATTTTTCCAAAAAGTCGAACACAATTTTGAATTTTGAAAAACTGAGACCAGATTCATAATCAGCGACCCCAAAAACCCCTGATCCATAATTAAACATTTTTTTACCCTTATTTTATACCCATTTTTTATTTAAAACCCTTATTATTTAGGGGTTAATATTTTTCAAACACCCTCATTTATCCTTAAATCATCATAATTATCATTTTTCTGCGACGGAAAATTTATTTCAAGCATTTAAATAAAAATTGCAAAAGGGCCGAAAACAGGCCTTATTGACCCTCCTCCTTTCTTAAGTTACTTTTTTAAAAATGCCAATATTTTGCCTTAAAAAATTAAAATTGAGACATAAGCAGAGATTTACAACCTAAAGCGTCATTCCTCTCACCCCTTATAAAAACAATATTAATATATATAAATTGATCGCAAATTTTTTTCACATAAAGTTATCCTTTATAAACATGATAGGTCATTCTCAGCTGAAGGAAAATTATGATTGTCGATTGTTTACAAACTGCCAGTGAAAAGTGAATCTAAAATGTATTAAAAATAATTTTTGACAATTATTAAAAAAGATTTTTGATAACTGTAGGAGAGACTGGGGTAAACTCGCTCACTAGCGATTTGACGCTATAAACTCAACTTAAGATGGAGATATTTGTACTGTGAATAGTACTTAACATACAACTAATGTTAACAAACTTTCGTTTAGTTTCATGAATTCGTCACAGAGTCTGAGGTAGTTAATTGTTTTTATAAGTGCAAAAAAATAAACAAGTTGTAAATCCAGATGTTCATTACATGAACATTTTGCTTCCTCTATACGATAAGCAAAAAAATTTGCTTCCTCGTGGAGGAAGCACTAACTTATTGTCACGTATTGACATATTTTCCATGTTGTTGTCTTCAAATCTAATTAAAAATTAATTTTAAAAATTTGTTATATTTATTATAATTATAATTAAGTATATTAAATATATTTAATTTTTAAGTAATTTCTAATACGATCTAATATTTATAAAATCAAAAAAATATTTATAAAATTTGTTTTAATCCTAAATGAACAAAATAAAATTTTTAATAAAAAAATGAATTTTTCATCTTTAATTGTAATTAATTCTATAATTTTCAATAGAATATATATTTTACATACATCAATCGATTCGTCTTGATGCAAGGAATAAGATTTTAGATTTATTTTTCAATAAATAATAACATTTTATTGTACAGCAACATGATTCTTAAGAAAAAATCAATTTTTATTAAAAATGCAAATTTTGTGTCTGTAATGGGTTTTAATTTTATAAATTTAAATACAATATATACTTTATATATACCAATCGATTCGTCTTGATGCAAAGAATAAAATTTTAGAAATAAGTAAGTAAGATTTTCTTATACAGCAACAAAATTTTGCGGAAAGTACTCATTTTTTGAGAAAAATGCGAATTTTTCAGCTTTAATTGTGATTAACTCTATAAATTCTCATACAATTTATTTTTTTTATATACCAATCAATTCGTCTTGATGCAAAGAATAAGATTTTATTATATTTAAACTTCAATAACCAACTTAAAAAAAAATTTTTGAAAAAAAATTTTTTTTAGAAAAAAGTCAAAAAAAATTTTTTTTCTAAGAATTTTTTAAAGTCTATCAATCCAGTTCGAGATATTTTTATGATAAATATACCTGGTAAATTTTAGCCAAATTCGTTAAAACCTCTTCGAGTTATCGTGTTCACAAAAATTGGGATCCACACACACACACATACACACACATACATACATCCGGACAATTGTTCAGGGTCTCATATAACATAGTCCCATATAGAAGAAAATTTGTCAAAAGGATTTTTTAAAATTTTGTAAATTAAACGACTACAAAGCTTCCTCACGAGGAAGCAAAAAGATCTTCGGATTTTTAAGTTTTTCGATTATTATTTTTGAGACTTAATTTATTCGAAAATTTTTTTTTGATGCTATTGGATATCCTTTTTCGAAATATAAATGTAGTTTTGTTTGATTTTAAAAAGATTTATTTAAATTCGGGGTAAAGCCGCTCGCTTATTAAATTTGTGTAGGAAGCCGAATCAGTATAAACAGTATTTCTTTTTTTGGCGATTTAAAAATTTTTAATATTAAAAATATTTATTAAAAGATAAATAATATTCATTTTCTAACAATATTATTGAATTCAGTCACTAGCTGTAGTACCCGTCTTCGACAGGTTTTAGTTTCTTTAAATGCATTCAGTAGTGTGTCTACCAGTCTCGAAGGATGGGAAATGGTGGGGAATTTAATTTAAACGAAAAAAAATAATAATTAGCAGCCTTTAACTATTTCATTAAAAAAATATTACTATTTTAAATCAGTGATTGACTTTTATCATCAAATAATTTTTTTTAATTAATTATAATGCAGAAAACAATTTTTGTCAATTATTTGTAGAAATTTAATTATAGTATTATAAGTTAATCTAAAATTTACACTAATTTTTGGATTTATAGTAAAGTCGAATTCGAACTAATTGTATCATAATTGCTGAAATCTGAAATAAGACCTATATTGCAGGCTGAATACACAGTTTTCCCGATTAAACTAAATTCCTGCATATTTACCGTTTTTCCAGTTGGAGGAACCCCTGTTGAGGGTATTGGTATGAATAAAAACCGTCGAAGAGTATTTTCATATAATAAGTTAATTTTTGTAGCCATTTCTATCTGGAAAAATTTTGACAAAGCTGGGAAAAACCGGATAGTTTGTTGAACAGAAATAATAATAGACACCCTGTTTAACTTTTGCCTTTATAAAACTTTCAAATATATATGCTTGAAGTTATTTTATACAAAGTTTTTTTAAAAATATCAAACACTTTTGTATGAAAATATTATAAATTTGGTGGATTCCACGTCAGTTCAACACACTTATTTTCATGACTTGTTGGGATTTGGCTGTACTTTTGTAAATTTATTACTTTTATAGTGATAAACAACTCCACCAAATATTTTTTTCAAAATTTTAAAAGTTACCAAAAATATGGCATTTTTAAAATATTTGTCTTTTTTTTAAAAGTGCTATAACTTCGGTTCTCATTAACCGATTTTGGATTTTAAAAAAAGGATTTCTTTGGTTTTAAGTATATTTTAAGATACAATTAATATAAAAAAGAAAAATTCAAAAAAAAATTTTTTTTTTGAAATTTTGAAAAATTAAAAATCCGTTTTTGAAAAAACATCGTCTTCGATTTTGTTCAAAATTTTACTAACTGTTAGAGCAAATGTGTTTTAAATGTCCTGTAAGTTTCATCTTGGGATCTCAAAGGGATTCGGAGTAAAAAAATAAAACGTAACCACAAATTACGAACATATGGGGCAAAATTCCTTAACTTCCCAGGTAAAAAAATGAATTTTCTCTAAACTTTGCTAAAATGTAACTATTATTAGTGGAAATATAAATATTAATATTTATTTAATTTAATAAAATATTTTTTGAGTTATGGAGTTTCAAAATTTGGATTTTTTTTAAAATATCTTTTTTCGATTTAATATATTGATAAGTAAAATTAATCAAATTGAAAGTATGAATAGTGATTTTTAAGTGGTAGTCAGAACGGGACTCTGAAAGGAATTGATCTGGAAAAATGCAAAAAAGATTTTAAGTGCGAGATTTGCGTTGAAGGAAAGATGACGAAGACGTCCTTCCCAAAAACTACGGAAAGAAAAAGCGAATTGTTGGACCTGATTCACTCGGACGTGTGCGGTCCAATTTTCATTGGACGGGAATCAGCGGTAAAAGCCAAATATTTCGTCACGTTTATCGACGACAAGTCACAATGGTGCGAGGTTCGTTTCTTGAAGAGGAAAAATGAAGTTTCCAAAGCTTTCGAAGAATTTAAAGAAATGGTCGAGACTCAGAAAGAAAGAAAAATAAAATGTTTACAATCTGACAACGGAACAGAATTTTTAAATAAGGAATCGGAAGAATTTTTGAAAAGAAATGTCATTTTACGGAGATTAACAGTCCCAAATATCCCGGAACAAAATGGGATCGCGGAGAGGAAAAACAGAACTCTCCTCGATATGGCTAGGAGCTTATTGATACAATCCGGTCTTCCGTCTTGCTTCTAGGGAGAGGCGATACAAACCGCTAACTATTTAAGGAATCGTTGCCCAAGCAGAACTTTAAACGGGAAGACACCGTACGAGTTGTGGAATGGAAACACGCCGAATGTTAATCACTTACGAGAATTTGGTTCTAAAGTGCTATTCTTGAATCAGTCTCCTGGACGAGAAAAAATTGACAAACGCACCAAGGAAGGAAGACTTTTGGGTTACTTGGATCAATCGAAAGGTTTTAGAGTGTGGAATGTGGTCGACAAGTAGATTGAAATCACCAGAGACGTTACTTTCTTCGCGAACTCCGAAATTCACTTGCAGAATTATGAAGAATTTAGCCCGGAAAAACTCGAACCTATGGAAGCTGCAGAATTACCCAAAAATGCAACTCGTGATGCAGAGATCGAAATTAAATCTGTGAAACCTGACAACGATCGAGACGAAGAACTTCCAGATAATGAAGAAGATGTCGCTGATCTTGAAGAGAATTATGATGATGCCGGACACAATGTAGATCAGAACGCCAATAGACCCAGTCGTCGAGGACGAGGAAGACCTGAAATAATCAGAACTGGAATAAGGGGGAGACCTCGCAAAAGGTATTAAGAACCTCGTGCAAATGATGAGTATTTGGAAGCCGAACTCGTTAACTTCGTTGAAGTTCCTATGAAAGATGCTACATCAGGACCGGACGCTGGAGAATGGGAGCGAGCCATCATTAAGGAAGTGAAATAGCTGATCAAAAATGATACGTGGAAATTAATCGATAGTCCGCCTGATCAGGAAGTCATCGGAAGTCGCTTTGTATTGAGGAACAAATTCAACCCAGATGGCACCTTGGAACGGAGGAAGGCTCGTTTAGTGGCTCAGGGATTTTCTCAAAAACCTGGGGTACACTTCAACGAGACGTTCGCGCCCGTAGCCCGCCTGAGTTCAATTCGTTTATTAACAGCTGTTGCAGCCGAGAAAGGAATGTTGATTCATCAACTAGATGTGACTACAGCTTACTTGAACGGAATCCTCGAGGAATACGTACTTATGGAGCCTCCAGGATTACTAGTGAAAGGATTGGAATCAATTATTCGAACTGAGAAATCAAGCAGCGAAATTTATAAAAAGGCGGAAACAATGTTGACTGATCTCGAATCCGGCGATAAAGTTTGACACCTAAGAAAATCGATTTACGGCTTACGACAAGCTGGAAGAAGCTGGCACGTTAAACTCGACTACGTTTTACGTGGAATGGGAGCCACACCTTCAAACGCAGATCCGTGTGTTTACTTCCAAGGCCGAGGAGAAAATGTGGATAAACAGGAGAAAATCGTGATATACGTCGATGATACGCTTATCATCTCCAAAAGCTTGAAGAGAATCATTGAACTAAGGGGCCGTTCAAAAAATACGTAACGCGTTTTGGAGGGAGGGGGGGTCAAGCAATTTGTTACGGTAAGGAGAAAAAATGGCGCTAATGTATATAACATTGTGTTACATAGGGGAAGGGGGGTCCAAATTTCCGAAAAATAGCTTTACGTATTTTTTGAACGGCCCCTAAGAGGGGGTTTGTCTAGAGAGTTTGAAATTAATGATCTTGGTGATGTCTGTTACTGTTTAGGGATCGAGTTCGCACAAGAAGCCAACAACATGAGCATGACTCTGTCTGGATACATCAGGGAAATACTGAATCGTTTCGGAATGAGTGATTCGAAGCCTGTCTCTACGCCGATAGACGCAAAAGCCAAGCTTTGTAAATCGGAATCGGAAGATGATGCTGAAGGATCGTAGTTGCCATATAGGGAATTGGTCGGCGCGTTAATGTATCTGGCTGTGGCTACTAGGTCCGATATCGCTTTAGCCGTCAATAATCTCAATCAGTTCAATTTCTGTTTCAATCAAGTTCACTGGTCAGCCGCTAAACGCATTTTTCAATACCTAAAAGGAACGATTAATCTCGGATTGGTATTTGAACCAAGTGGCAATCAGCTGCTGGGTTACGTCAATGCCGATTGGGCCAGTTATGTGGACGATAGACGATCGTATACTGGACTCACCTTCGTTTTAGGAAACAGTCCAATATCGTGGGACTCTAAAAACTAAGGACGGTTGCTCTTTCGTCTACAGAGTCAGAATACATGGCTCTGAGTGAAGCAACAAATTATCGAGTGTCAACTGCAATTCCTTTTTAAAAATAGGAATTCGAATGTTAGCTTCGCCATCTGTCTATACAAATGCGCGGCGATATATCAGTAGTATTCTAAACAGCACGCACTATAGCATATTAAGTCGAACGCCGCTAGGGAAAATCTGCTATGATTGGTAATTTTGATAGTTACCCACACTGTTAACATTTAATTAAATTTTTAATAATTATTAATAAATTAGTATTAAATTCAACAAAAATTAATTTATTTAACAATTCTTTATTAATTTTAAGGGTTTTTTTCTGTAGATTATTTACTACTTTGTTTATTATAATTATTGTATAAATCTACTCTATATATACATATTTCATCATATTTATGTATACAGGTAAACCTCCATACGGAGGAAAATATTCAGGTAAGCGTAGAAGGAATTATGTCGGTGGGAGTTGTAATAGTGTGAGTGACATCAAATTCCGGGCTGAAAAGTTCTATTGACACTTAGTTCTATGTAATTGTGATTATTATGTGCAAATATTTCATCGAAAAATGAGGTTGAAATATTTAACATTTAAAGAAAAAAATGAGGTGTTGAAAGATATAAATGCGGGTGTTCCTAAAAATATTGTATTGGAAAAATATAACATTAAAAAAACAATGTATTATGAGTTGCGCAAAGATAAAATTGACTAAGATACAATTTATTTTTTTAATTTTTTTAATTTGAATTTGAAAAAATTATTGTAAGCATAACTTTTATTATGTTTACAATACTTATGTTTATTAAAGTTATTGATAAATTAACATAATTTTTATTCCATATTTAAAGAACCTATGACTTAAAATGGTGAATACATCCCTAAACGCTCCATCACTAATGGCTTTTAACTAACCTTTATACGGCGGAATTGTCAAATTGCTTTCCGCCGTATGGAGGTTTACCTGTATTTCGTACTTTTCTACTCAAATTAATAAGTATTTTATGAAGGAACCGAAAGTGCACTAATATAATAATTATTTATTATTATTATTGATAATACATTATTAATTATAATATATATATATTATTCCCTAGCGGCGTTCGACTTGATATGCTATAGTGCGTGCTGTTTAGAATACTACTGATATACCGCCGTGCATTTGTAACGACGAATGGCGAAGCTGACATTCGATTCCTATTTTTAAAAAGGAATTATGTATGTTGGTGTAATAATTATAACACTGCACTTTATAATATTATATTATAATAATATTATATATATATATATATATATATATATATATATATATATATATATATATATATATATAGGTAGCTCCATGTCTAAAAAATCAAAGTTGTACACTAATTCTTCGATTTTGTTGAAACTTCGAAATTTTGAAGTAAAATACATGCCAGTAAAGAGCCTTAATTCGATTTTGAAACATTTCGACTAAAATCGACAGAATTATACTTCTTATTTAAGAAAATATACATTTGAATAATTTAAATCAAAATCCTAAATAGCCAAAATATAAGCCTTAGGGGACCTCCTCCATTGTGGGACACTCGTGACATTTTGCTCGTTTTTGCTTATATCTATGAACAGGTTATATTTATATCGACAATTCTGGTCTCATTCGAAAGAGAATTGAAAACTATTATTAATATTATTCTGATATTAAATATTAATTTTCCAATTTTTAAGACACTCATGACAGTTTTCTAATTACATTAAAATCTTTTTGTTTCTGCCACAACGTGAAACTTTCACATTTCGAAACACGACATTCAATTTTTTTGAAATTGATTCGTGATTATCTTCTGCTGCGGATTCGATAGTAAAACAGCACTTTTGCTCCCTGGATAAATCTTTAAACACGCATAAATACAAAATTTTGCATTCCAAGTAAAATAATGTAAAAGTGAGGGACACGTCATTCTTATTTTTTTAGAAGGGTTAAACAATTAAATAAAGTTATCAGAAGTTAATTTTCCTTACATATGTAAGTTATAGTTAACTGCAAAATTTTTGTTTACTTGTGATAAATTAATATAACGAAAATACGTGCACTTGAAAAGTAATAATTCACTCCTAGATGACTAAAAAAATTAATTTTCATTTTTTATTCAATTTTAAAAAATAAATCATCGTAGTTAAGACAAATATTGATAAAATTAATCGGTATTCAATATACAAACTCGTTAGGGTCTATAGAAGACGATAACATATCAAAAAATTTAAAAATTAATAATTGTTTAATAATATTTAATTGTTATTTATGATCTACGAGCAATAACGTTTTCTTACCTTCGCCAACAAAAAGTCAGTGGAGAATTTTCGAATTAAAAGAACTTCCAGCGCCTAATTAGAGTATACGTGCAGCACCTCCCAATACTGGTATAACCACACGGCTCGCATACGAGCGTAACTGGGAGAGATTACGCTCTCCAACGCCGATGGTCAACAAGTGACCATCTGCCGATCTCCGAAAAGTTGGTGAGAACATTTGCGACCCTTCGGTGAAGGGCGAGACCTTTCCAATCTCTGGTTACTCTGCAGGTAACCACCCGAGTTGTCACCACAACTCACATGTCGAAGTGCTAATTACTAGGTCCGTTACTCCGTTTTTGCGGAGCTCCGGTCCGTTCATAGCGCCCCTAGCCTCAAGCGATGTAAGCTATAACTACTGCCCCCACGAGGCCAACACAATGACCGGAAGGAAACAAGCCTTTCGGCAAGTCCCCCGGGCTCGGACCGGTCCCCATGGTACCGTTTTGTACTCTGGTATGAGTACCGATTAAGAGTCTTACCACCCTTGCTTCGGCAAGTGAGGTCGACGGTCTATAATTAGACTTGCCAGGCCGTCACGGCACTGCCCATCATCATCGTATGCCACTGCTCTATAAGAAAGCCTGGGACGAACCAAGTACTAACCGCAAGCAGTGGCGCCACTCCGAGCCTCATATGATCGCCTTTTACGACCTGTAGCCGGTCACAGGGGGCCTATTCTGCACCCGGGCACCCCACGGGTATAAAAGAACTTCCAGTGAGACATTTGTTCTTCAATGTATAAAGATGTTTTTTGGAAAATTTCAAATTCATAACTTTTACATATACATTTATTTACTGACGCAAATAAATTATTTACAATTTATTTATATTGATAAATTAAAATTGATTTTATGTTTAAATTAATAAAATATTACTAAATAAATCGAATAAAATATTATTGGTATTATCTACATGAATAAACATTTTTCTTATTAATTTGTTATTTAAAAATATTTTTATGTATAAAATTTTCAGATATTAATAATAATAATAATATGGACAAAATTAATGTATATCTAGTACTTTATTAAATATGTTATTAAAATGCTTTAACATTAGTTTGAGTTATTTATTAACATTTACTAATATTTAAAAACTATTTAATTCATTTTCTTTCACATATTAAAATTTGTTTAATTTTAATAACTTAATATAAGGTTTGAATATTATATATTTCATTTATAAAATGTTTAAATAATTTTATTATTTATTAAAGTGAAAGAATGTATCAATCATCCGAATCAATCTCAAAATAATTCTTAAGCTCTTGAGTTTCATATGTATCGACAGCACAGCCATCCTGAATACAGAAACCTGCTTTTTCAGAAAATATTTTTTTGAAATTAATTAATAATTTAAAATTATCAAAGAACTCAGAAAAAATTGGTTAGCATGGTGGGATACGAGCCCACCCCAGCTTAAAATCCCCGTACAGGATCCTTGAAGGATCCTCTTGAGATCCTGTACAGGTCCTGCGCAGGATCCCATACAGGATCCCGTACTGGTCCTGTAGAGTTTCCCGTACGGGATTTTGGGACAGGGTTCCTGTGCAGGTTCCGATGCAGGAACCTTAGTTATCCAAGACTTCTATAAAGGTTCCTGTACAGGAACACTTGGAGGATCCTGTACAGGAAACTTTGTAAAGGTTCCTGTACAGGAACCTTTGTAGTTTTGTAAACTGCAGGTACTTAAGTGTAAAGGATCCTGTGAGGAACCCTTAAAGGATCCTACACGGTTTCCTCAATTAATTTATTTATATTTTTAACTCCTGCGCAGTAGTTTTCTATGTGTTTCTCGAATGCGCAAAACATTTTTCTGTCCAACATTGATATACGAGCCTAACATATTAAAATATGAAGTCTATGTATGTCAAATGTCGTTTAACATAAAAAATTTTTTAAAAGTTTCCTGTACGATTCCTTCGAAATTTTGAAGTGAAATACATGCCAGTAAAGAGCCTTAATTCGATTTTGAAAAATTTTGGATTTACGAGGTTTTAAAAATTTTTTTTTTAAATTTGAAAATGGTATATCGCTAAGGAAAATGAATGAAATTTAATGAAATTTTCAGGGAATGCTTATTATTTATAGAAAATTTAAGAAAATATTTTAGAAAAAAAAATTTTTTTAAACAAATTATTAAAAAAATAATTTTTAAATAAACAATTTTTTAAAAAGTGCCATTTTTAATTTTTTTTAATAATAATGATTCGATTCCCACTTATTTCACAAGTATTTTCAAAAAAAAATTGATAGAGGGTTTGAAACTTTAGGAGATATTGAATTTTTTGTCCTTGCGCGCAACCGTAAAAAGCGCATTTTCCGGCTATACTCTGCATGCAAACTAACGTTTAAAGTCACCTCTAAGTCATAAATTTTAACCGAATTGCAGATTTACATTAAAAGTTAAATTATATTTTAAACAAAAAATAAGAATAATAATTTATTTAAAAATTAATTAACTTTTAATTGTTCTTTTAATTTTAATCTGGGTAGCTCCATACCAAAAAAATTAAAGGTCGTCCCTGAACAGGTCCTGTGCAGGATTCCATACAGGATCCCGTGCTGGTCCAGTACAGGATCCCGTACGGGATTTTGAAACAGGGTTCCTGTGCAGGTTCCGATGCAGAAACCTTAGTTATCAAAGATTTCTGTAAAGGTTCCTGTACAGGAAACTTTTAAAAAATTTTTTATGCTAAAAAACATTTGACATACATAGACTTCATATTTTAATATGTTAGGCTCGTATATCAATGTTGGACAGAAAAATGTCACGAGTGTCCCACAATGGTGGAGGTCCCCTAAGGCTTATATTTTGGCTATTTGGGATTTTGATTTAAATTATTCAAATGTATATTTTCTTAAATAAGAAGTATATTTCTGTCGATTTTAGTCGAAATGTATGTATGTGTGATTTCGACGTAATGTAACAGACGTTTGTGGGCCTCTTTTTACCCGTAGGTCAAAACGGCTCTGAAATTGACCTATATTTTGAGGGTAGCAGAAATTCTTTGACAATTTTTGACATTTAGGTCAAAACTGCTCTAAAATTGACCTATATTTGGAGGGTAGCAGAAATTCTTTGACAATTTTTGACATTTAGGTCAAAACTGCCCTAAATTTGACCTAAAGTAACCTAAATTATTTCGACGTAATGTAACAGACGTTTGTGGGCCTATTTTTACCCGTATATTAAAACTGCCCTCAAAATTGACCTATATTTTGAGGGTTGCGGGAATTGTTTGTCAAATTTTGACGTTTAATTTAAAACTGCCCTCAAAATTGACCTAAATTTCGAGGGTAACGGAAATTGTCAAATTTTGACGTCTAGGTAAAAAATACCCCCAAAATTGACGAACATTTTAAGGGTAGCGGGAATTGAGCGGCTGAATTCTATAAGGGCACGTAAATTTTTCTCGCCCGAATTCGAAGTCCCTTGGACACTCAAAATTGAACTTCTTTTTATTGTTTTTTCACTTCAACTCGCGATTACTCAGTCAATTTTACGCATTTCTTAATGAAACAAAAACGAAAATACGCGTCATTTTATCCTACGACTTAAAAAATATTTTTTTGAAAATCTTTTAAAAGTTGAAGAAAAACTAAAACTTTCATTCTTGAATAGTTGGAATTTCTTATAGATTACCAGTCGGAATTTGAATTAAAATGTGAAAAGTAGGCTTACAGTGGGACAAAATGCCTAAATTCAAAATAAAGCAAGTTTAAAATAAAAACTAACAAAATAAACTATAATTAAAACTTAAAGAAATAAAAATTTTTTTATTCATGTACTGATATATAATAGATATATTTTTTAACTTAATTTTAGTTTATTTAGTATTTGTATTTTTATTGAGTTTCGTTTAATTCTATTATTTTCTTTATTTCTTCTAATTTTTATATCACATATTAATTTATTTATATCGTTCTTTATTTATTTTACAATTTTCTTTGTTTATTTGTCTATATCATATTTTGTTAATCATTATTTAATCATTATAAATCAAAATAATAATGCAATCAAATTTATATTTTATTTTTTACGTGAATTTAAAATTAATCTGAATTAAGATTTTCTGATACGGAAACTTTTGCGAGTTTATAGTAAATTAACAATTGAATAGAGATCATATTGAACTGAGCTCCAAAAACGATTTTATTATTTTGACAATTAAAACAAGTTCATATCAACGGGAAGCGTCAAATTTCATTTTTCAGTAAACAACGATGAATAAATATTAAATAAACAATTAAATAAACAAATCATTATGCAAAAAAATAAATTGATAATGAAGTTATCAGAAATAAAGTAATTAACTAAAAATTTCCAATTAGATTAATAAATGAAGATGTGAACAAATAAACATAACTTCTTTAAATTAATAAAATGTAATAATAAATAAATTATTATATTAATACATGAGTAAACATAGGTAAATAAATAAAAAATTAAATCATAAATTAATAAATCTGTAAAAAATTAATTAATAAACAGATAAATAAAATTAATATTTTTTGTTCATAATTATTTTATTTTTTATAGTTAATTAAACAGTGCATAAAAACTGCAACAAAATATTGACTTAATTGTATGTGCATTAAATAATTTTTTGAAAAGTAATTAAAAATAATTTTATTAAAAATGTTAAATAAAAAGGTTTTTTTGTAAAGTAGAATAATAATGACAATCGATTGAATTTCATTACGGTTGATTACCTATTAAAAAGATTTCGGTTTCTGCAATTATATTTCTTCCCCTTTTTCCAGAGAGAAAATCAATGATATGATAATTATCGACTTTCGTTATCAATGTGTCCTATTTTTTCCTCTCTATCTCTTTCTCTCATGTTAAACGTCCTAGTGTACTTTTTCTTTTTTTTCTTGTAATAGATATATATTGGTTACTGACTATAATATATTTTCTCACTTTCTACCGTGATCAACGTTCCTTGACTACGTGCATTTATAGGCATTGCTTTCGATGACATCTAGTTCCCTTTTTTCTTGATCTCTCTTTCTTTTCTTTAATACCTACACTTTCTTTTTTAGATCAAAATGTACATCATTTTTAAAATAAAAATATTATATTGATTTGCACTCATGTGAATATAATAATAGTGTAAAAAACTAATGCTCGAATAATCTAAAAAGAAATTATATGATGTTCACATTCTATAGTCAAAGAACCGTTAAAATTGCACGACTGTGATACAAAATAAGAGTCAACATGCGAGACGATTTTTTTTCATAATTTAGTCGCATACTCGGTCAATTGTATGTATTTCAATACTTATAACTTCTTTTTATTGTTTTGTAAAAGTAATTTTTTCGTTTTCGAAACATTTCCTCATTTTTAAAAGTTTGTTGTTTTTTATATTATTTTTATTCTTACTACTTTTTAATGCTATTCAGGTAAGAAAGACCAATGCTGACGATGAATTGAAGTTTGATTGAACCTTGATCGCCCAGCGCGGGTAACCAAGAGTTGAAACAGTCTTTATACCATTGTCACTTAATATTGGTTCAGCATGGGACACCAATGTTCGTTCCATGCTCGATTCAAGACTCGGTCAACTTTCGTGAGTGAAGCTTGAACATCTAATTTTAATTCAAGCTTGAATCAATCATGAGAAAATATTTAGATTATTTATTACCGAGTGCTCTTAATATTAAATATAAATGTTTATAAATTATTTAATACTATAATATATTCTATGATAATTTTTTTGTAATTTTTTATATTAATTTATTTAAAAATTATTATTAATTATTATTTAAAGCCATAATAATTTAATTAACATTAAGGTATCAATGAATAAATAAATATTAATATTTATTTAGTTTTAGTGTATAATATTTATGTTAATTATATAAGATTCGTATAAATAAAGTTGAATTGCATATTATTTTTTTCTTGCACAGTGTCAAATTGTTTTTTTAAAGATGAAGAGTTTCGTTAGTGTGAAAAATTTTCAGTGATCTAAAACTTACATTGTAAAAAATGTTTATTAGGGGGTGTAATAAATATTTATGCCAAGTATTTTTACACCCGAATGAACCGTTTAGTAAATATTATAATTGAGTTCGCAACGCTGAGTCGCAAGGTCACACGCGTTTGACAAAAAATAGTATTTTTATAATATTTGCTAAACCGTTAATCCTAGTGTAAAAACATTTGGCATAAATATTTATTACACCCTAATGAACATTTTTTACACTATAAGTTTTTGATCACTGACAATTTTGCAGACAAACGGAACTCTTGATCTTTAAAAATAATAATTTGACACTGTGCAAGAAAAAATTAATATATAATAAAGTTAAACATATTATAAAAAAATGGAATATTAAATAATTTATGAATATTTATATTTAATCTTTTTCAGTGCACATGGTATCCTGTTAAAAATTCCTGCGAAGGATCTTATATAGGATCCTGTTCCAGGAATATTCGTAAGATCCATTGCAAGTTCGTAACTCAGGTTCTCTAGTGAAACTAAAAGGATCAAGCGTGTCATCCTTTGTACCGAAACAAACAACAACATAGCATCCTGGACAGTTTCCTTTGTAAAATCATTTGTAAGATCTTGCATTAACAATCTGTAAGTAAAAAACTCAGCTTCAAATCCCCGTACAGGATCTTCTCAGATGCTCGCTTTTTGCGGTTAACTGATATCCTTTATGAAAGAGCGTGCTGCTGCCTCGCATTGAAGTTAACATGGTGCTTTTAATTTTTTCAGTGTATATATTCAGGATCATTTTATATATATATATATATATATATATATATATAGGGTGTCCCAGTCAAGGGTGTACATATTAAAGGGGCATAATCTACTGAAAAAACTGAGACGAAAAGTCCTTTTTACTTTTTAAAAATTTTCAGTGGTTTTTCCGTAAATCTCAATTAAAAAATCGAAAACTACGCTTTGCTATTGGACGCAAAAGCTCAGTGAGACGGTAGGCGGGGCGTACTATTGCAGCGTTTGCTTGCCTGGGCGTGTACCAGCAGCGCGCGTAGTGTGTCAATTTAATACTTATTATTATTGGGTGTTTAATTAACACCAGGTTTGTGTTAAAATAACACTGTTTAAAACTAGAAACAAGAAATTATCGTCAAAAATTTATTCTACGCGAGCTGATGGTACACGCCCAGGCAGGCAAACGCTGCAATAGTACGCCCCGCCTACCGTCTTACTGAGCTTTTACGTCCAATAGCAAAGCGTAGTTTTTGGTTTTTTAATTGCGATTAACGGAAAAACTACTGAAAATTTTTAAAAAGTGCAAAGGACTTTTCGTCTCAGTTTTTTCAGTAGATTATGCCCCTTTAATATGTACACCCTCGACTGGGACACCTGTATATTCTTTGTCATACTTTACCCCCTATCTGTCCATTTTTTATTTTAACGAAATAAGTTGTTATTATTAGCACAAAACTTACTCTTTATGCGTACTTCATTTACTCTCATTGACATAAGAAAAAATTTAAAATGGTCGATCCAATATGTCCGACAAAATAGAAATTTTTGTCAATCTTTGCGAAACTTGCTACTACAGGGTTATTTGGGTCTCTGATTACGAATCTTAAGTCAGTTTTGCAAAATACAAAATGGCGGATTAAATATGGTGGGCAAATTTCAAAAATTGTTAATAATGTTGTTTAATAAATTATTTATTTTTATACGGAAAAAAGTACAAGTGAAACAGAGAAATTTTTCTTCGTAACAACTAAATATTTAATAAAAAACGAGCGAACTATATTGTCAATATCGTCAGACTCGCGATATTGAATTTTACTTGAAAGACAACATAACCCTAAAATGACATATACAATCAAAATTATGTGAGAAGTAAAATTGAATGCGCATTTAAAATTTTTTCAATTGTATGTTTCTACATACAACCATTTAAACCTAAGTTATTGAAATTAATTCTGTTTTAAAACTGAAAAACACAAAAATTGATGTTTATAACACATAACAAAAATTAATCTCATAAGTGGCGCCACATTCTATGTCGTTTAACATTGGCTATTTTCACATACAAAAAAATTACACCAAATTTTTCTGTGTAGTCATTTAATTATTGCATAATTTTTAATTAACAATTAGGAATGTTCTTCTATTTTTAAAGAACAAGTATGTTTGAAATTTTATTTTTCATATAGCACACGCTATTTTTAATATCCAATGAATCAGAATGCCATTTATTTTTTTTTTTATCATTAAGTAATTAAATCACACAAAAGACATTTATTCTTTATTAAAAATTATGCTAAATCCATTTTATTCTTTTACTTAACTTAATATGTCACTTTAGTATTAATTTAGAGTTTAAATGTTCGCGCGTATCACATTATAGTTCACTTTCCGACTGCAAGTTGGTAATGTTTGATGTTAATATAAAGTGCATCAGATTTAAAAGTTCGCGCGCTTCACGTTATGGTTTTCTTTTCTTCCGCAAGGTGATTACATCATTTTTTCTCACAAACAACATACGTTGCGAACTATATAAGTACCTAATGCTTTCCTCACACAAATATTACGACTTTTACGTATACTTTCACAGGTGAGTGGGATTTTTTAAATCTAAAAAACATTAATTCAGATTTTATCTCTATATTTTGTCTTTCTGTTAGTTACTTTCTCTGAAATTCATATCTCTTTATTTTTCCAGTTTTTTATCTTCTGTCACTTTTTTGTGTTTTTTTGGTTATACATTTTTCATTTTCAGCTTTTTTAATTTTGGAAAGCCTATCTTCTTTTTTTCTGAATTTTTTAAAACGTAAACGGAAGATTTTCAAAATTAATATTTTGCAATGTCCGAAAAAGTAAGGCTTGACAGATTTATAAATCCTTTCAAAGAGGATGGAGTTCCAAATCATGTTGGTTGTAGTTTAAGAAAAATTTCAAAATCACTACTGAAATTAAAACCTGACCTTCCTGTCAATGCAATGATATGTAATAATTGTAGATTACAACGTACACTTAGAACTAATCAAACCTCGCGTGTGGTAGATTCAAGAAAAATTTAACCTGAAATAGAAACTGAAATGGAATGCGATACTGATCCAGTTTTAAGTAATGTAAGTGACTCTGATTGTTCTTTAAATGATAAAAATTTAAAAAAAAGACTGCAGGATTTCGAAAAACTACTAAAAGGTTTAAAAGTAAAAATTTCAACTTTAAAAGGGAAGGATCCTATGAAATTGAAAATCCTTACGATTCTTCCAATGTCTTGGAGTAACAAAAAAATTTGTAAGTAATTTAGTACCACTATTTATTTAGCAAAAAAGTCTAAAAAAATAAGAGAGAATGGTGGGATTTTGTCTGAAGTAAGTAAAGCAGTTGGAAAAGTATTATCAAATAGTACTTTAATGAAACCCTTATAAAAAAACGATTGATCCCAATTTGTAACTATTCACAGTTAACAATTTTCTTATTTTTTTTAATTGTCGCTAATTAAATCAAAATTTTTATGAGAAATTTTAATAGTTTTCAATCGTAATAAAATTTTAAAAGTTTGTGTTGAATCGTTTTCAATTGTAAGCTTGAAATTGACATATGAATACTCATATTTCATTAAATTGACATTTCATTCAATTCCACTAATGTTTATTAAAACACAAAAAAATAAATAATTTTGATATTAGACAAAAATAATCTTTCATTTTTTGAAATCATTTTTTTCTCATTCTGCTTTGATAATGGTTTTTAAAATTCCTTACAAAAAAAATTATATTAACTGCTTGTACTTTTTGATGTATAATCTATTGAAAACAATTGAGGGCGATTGAAGGCATTTTTATGGTTAATCGTAATGAATTGGAACAACCCGATTAAGAAACACAATTAACAACAATAGAGAAAGTTTAATCGATTTCTTCCATAAGGACTGACATTCTCCAAGAAGAAAAATCGAATTCGGTTAAAATTTACGACTTAGAGGTGACTTTAAACGTTAGTTTGCATGTAGAGTATAGCCGGAAAATGCGCTTTTTACGATTGTGCGCAAGGACCAAAAATGCAATATCTTCTAAAGTTTCAGACCCTCCATCAATTTCTTTTGGAAAATACTCGTGAAATAAGTGGGAATCGAATCATTATTATAAAAAAAATAGAAATTGCACTTTTCAAAAAATTGTTTATTTAAAAATTATTTTTTTAATAATTTGTTTAAAAACAATTTTTTTTCTAAAATATTTTCCTAAATTGTCTGTAAACAATAAGCATTCCCTGAAAACTTTATTAAATTTCATTCATTTTCCTTAAAGATATACCATTTTCAAATTTAAAAAAAAAATTTTAAAAACCTCGTAAATCCAAAATTTTTCAAAATCGAATTAAGGCTCTTTACTGGCATGTATTTCACTTCAAAATTTCGAAGTTTCAACAAAGTCGAAGAATTAGTGTACAACTTTGATTTTTTAGGCATGGAGCTAACCAACTTTGAGTCCAGTTTTCTCAAAATCTCGACGTGATGGGCACTTTTGGAGGTCATATTCGTGTTCAGCGATGAAAATCCTATAAAAATATAACTGTCCGATCTTTGAATCAGAGAAAAAGTAATTTTTTGTCGACTAGTGTAATGTTTAATGTCTATAGAATTCACTTTCGATAATTATTTTTTAAAAAATGTTTTAATTAAAGTTATAATTATAATTTTTAAATTAAGTTGCACAGAAAAAAGGTTAGTTTGACAGCTAGAAAAATTTAATAAAAAAGCATGTAAATAATTCAGATAAAACTAATTTCTTGATTTATATTTGTTAAAAATGTGTTAATTTACTTTATAAATAGGATATTACGTAAACATACCCAAAAATAGATAAAAATTAATTTTTAAAGTAACCTAAGAAATGTCGAAAGTCACCATATTTCAATTAAATTTTTCTAAGAAGTTTATAAATATTAAAAAATGTATTACTGATTAATAATAAGTACATTCAATGTACTTTCACATTATGTGCAAATTTTTTCGTTTTATAGTATAGAAATGTTTAAAAATTTGCTTTTAATATTGAGTGCACGGAAAAAAAAGTCCATCAACCATTAATGGATTAGTATATTACTTTGAGACGGGACTCTTTTTCCGTTGATGGTTACTTAACTTCACTTAACAATTGAAAAACTTCATCAAAGTGTAAAAAACGAGTAATGGATTGATTAGAATGACAGTATGTGACCAATTGTTTTAGATTTAATGGTGAATTATTATATCAATGGATGTTTGAATGTTTACGAATCATTAGTAAAGTTTGTGAAACGTTAGTTGACTCGTAGTCTAAATCGGTGCTCTTCACCAGAACATTGTTGCGCAGTGTACCGATGCGCATTTCTTCCGGTTTCTCTATAGTCCATGTGTTTTTGCTGTCTGCTATACAAATTCCTATATACTATTATGTGTAATGTGAATATTTAACTTAACTAATAATTTGCAGTTTAATTGCGTCTAGAAATTGACCTCGATGAAAATGTATTTTCTTTTATATTTCTCGCTAATTAAAAAGTAGTTATTAGTGCAAAATCATTTCTCACAAGTTGTGAAAAATTTTGTTATTTGGTATATAAGAACAGTTCGCTTCTAAACTTAAAGTGTTATAAGTGTGCGTTTCTACGTGTAGTTATTATAAGTGCGAAAATGTATTGGTCTAAAACGTCTAAGAGTGTAAATAAAATATCGGAACTGTGCAACGAAAAAATGTGTTTATTGTGTACCAAATAGTGTCTAAAATTAGGGATAATTCTGAAAGAATAAGTTGAATTTTTTGAATGCTTTTGATAGTCATGGAAAATTTAATAGACAGTTTTCTAAATTTTAGTGAACGAGTTTTATATATTGTGACTCCAAGTATGTTATCCATTCAATGATTTTGTGTCCCGTCTCAAAGTAATATACTAGTCTATTAATGATTGATGGACTTTTTTTTCCGTGTGTGTTGTTAAACTACATGTATTTTAAAGAAAAAATTTGTATTTTTAAATATGAATAAAACTAAAAGTAGCACGTTCTCCATCGCCAAAATTTGATAGAATGGAAAAGCAGGTCCGACTTAAATATTAAAAGCAAAATTGAATTTTTTTTGTTAACCGACAAAGGACATATAAGTGATTGAAATTACGGAAAATCATAAAAGACTCAATAAACAAAGTGAAATATGGTGACTTTCGACATTTCATAGGTAAGTTTTAAAATTAATTTTTATCTATTATTTTGAGTATGTTTACGTAATAATCTATTTATACAAGTAAATTAACTCATTTTTAACAAATATGGATTAAAAAATTTGTTTTATCTGAATTATTTACATGACTTTTTACTAAATTTTCATAACTGTCAAACTAGCCGTTTTTCTGTGCTACTTAATTTAAAAATTGAAGACCTGCACGGAATAACGATCTATGGCACATTTTGACATAAACGCAATTGTAATGAAAATATGTGCACTTATTATTGAATTTTGACCCCAAATGACTGAAATAGTGCAATAAATAAATGGAGAATATAATTTATTGGTTTTCATTAGATATTGTGGTTGCAATAAAGATTTGTGGCAATTCACAGTTGAAAATTGAAAGGATTTTAAAATGTGCCACAGATCGTTATTCCGTGGAGGTCTTCAATTACAATTATAACTTTAATTAAAACATTTTTTGAAAATAATTATTGAAAGTGAATTCTATAGAAATTAATCATTATTTGTACAAATTATGAGTGTTAGACTACGGCAAGAAAGGTTTTATCGTGGAAATTTATTCTGAAATTTCTATCCATGCCCGGAAAAGAAAATGTACAGTTTTTATACAGTTTTTCCTTTATTCCCATTAACATGATGCCATTATGTTTAGAATTTGGCATGATTCTGTCTAGGATAGTGACTTAAAAACTTAGTAAAGTGTATGATACCGACATAGAAAATTAGTAGGGGACTCCGGGGCTTAATGGATCACTTTTCACTTTGTATTGCTTAAATTCGTCATTCTTGCTGTAATAAAAATTTCATCATGTGGAAAACTTAGCCTAACATCTCAGCTTTCAATTAAAAAAATACGCCCTAATATTACTTATACTTTTTTTCTAGAACAATGTTTTTGGAGAAATGCAAGGTGAGAAATTTCGCCACAGGCCAGAGTGTAATGGATCAGCAATGAAATTATAATTTAGATCATCAAATATTATTTCGGTATTGACAATGTTGGTTTCTGTTGTATATTTATAACAAAGAATATTAAAAATAGAACATAAATATTTTATAACAAAAAACCAAAAATTTACTTTCAAGCGTCAAAATCACTTTTTTAACCATATTTTTAACAATAATAAATAAATAATAACAATTAAACTTGGCACAAACTTATAGTGTACCATGTACATTATTTTGATCAAGAACCGAAAATAATCTGATTTACCACTTTTTAATAAACTCAAGTGATCCATTACGCCCCGGTCTCCCCTATTTATTGCTTGTTTTTGTCGAATCACTCATAGTTATAGTAATCTAACAAAAACAATTTGTTTCATTGCGATTCATGCGATAAAGCTGTATATTAAAAAATTTTTAATTAATACGATACACGGACACGGATACGTATTAATTCCGATACACGGAATCACAATTATGTGATTCCGAATAATTTCATTTTCTTACTTTTTCTTTTCGAATTTTAAACTAATATTTAAACATTTTTAACTTTTTTAATATTTCTAATCATGTAATAAAAATATTTCATCGTTATTTTTTATTTTGAACTCAATTTAGATAGTGGCCCACATTTCCCCAACATTTTTAAAAATCATAAAATTGTTCTTTGGTATTACTGAAAATTCTTTAAGATAAGTGATAATTTTGGGAAACTGACAATGATATATGTTAAGGTACTCACTCACCTCTACTACCTGCCTGTCCGTCTGCAGGTCTTCATGGTAACACATAAGAGTAAGAGAGTCAGAAAATTCAAATTTGAATTTTTTGACTCTCTTACTCTTATGTATTACCATAACGACCTGCAGGCAGGCACTGAGCTGTGCGAGCGCCTTTAGTTTATACCTCTTACTGACACGAAAAATTTTTTAATTTGAAAAAAATGTTATGTGTAAGATATTGAACTAAACAAAGTGTGGCCCACAATTCCCCAATCTCCCCTACACTTTTTAAATTCATTCTTTAACAGACCTTTAACATTATTTACAAACATGTTTACCATTTTAATTTATAACACTAATACAGATTAAATACAGTAATTTTCTTATTTTATATAACACTTACAAAGAAAAACATCCGCTCGCATGTAGGATCGAACTCACGTCCCCCACCCTTAATGACCCGACGCGACGCATTTAATCCGCACGGCCACTGAAATCTGGGTGAGAACTCTCCTATTTAACTATATTAATGCCAGTGTCATATATTCTGTTGCTTACATATAAAGACAAAGTGAAAACTACGACTGCAATTATTACACATAATAATCCTGCATTATTTTAATTATTAGAAATGAATATTTAAATAATTCTTACTACAATTATAATCAATAAACAATTTTTTAAAGTATAAAATTCTTAAGTATAATAATACACTTTTCAAAGAATTTGATTTAAATTTTATTAGAAATTATAAGAATTTTATTATTTACGAAAGTATTTAAATCTTTGCTTAGTAATTGAATTCTTTTAAAAAATTTTATTAACATAGTAGATATTGAAAATCATTGAACTAATGAACATTTTTGAAAATAATTGGAATTTTGCCAAGAATCTTGTTAAAAGTTTGGAAAATAATTGAATTTCAGAGAACAATAAATTTTATTATTTATAAAGATAATTGAAATTTTGCTGAAAATTTAAAAAAAAATTTGAACATAATTGAATTTATGCATACAATTTTGTTACTTTTGGAAATAATTAAATTTCTACAATAATGTGTAACTTATTTATGAAAATTGCAAACGCAACTCTAATAAAATTTAATTTTGTAATTTCTAAGTAAAATTGGTCATTAAATAATTTATAATGTATAGATTTAAATTTTATTTATAATAATTCATAGAAACCTACAATATCTATTTTTGAACGACTCTTTAGATTGACTAAATTATTTTCCATTGCGCATGTATAAATTCAAAGAAGACCGACAAATCGGGCACTAAAGTCTTGATTGTACTTAAAAAATTTTGAATTCTAGTAATGCCAATGAAGTCCCATATAGCATACAGTTAGACAGTCTAGATTAGATTGTCCAGATGCATCTAGTTGACCGATAAGAAGCGTAGAATTAAAAAGAATTCAAAAGTTGTATTCTTCTTAAAAGGCGACTTTATCTCGGAGCTTTATTCCACGGGAACTACCAAAATTTTAAAAGAATCTATTATTCTGAATTGACATCACAAAAATATGAAACGCGCATTCAAAAGAATCAGAATCTACAGCAAATCAGTAGAAATTTCTATTCCACTAAATTGTCTCATCACTACCACTCAAGATTCCAATAGAAAGTGAGGTTAGGTTTCAAAACTTAACGTTAAACATTAAACACATGAAAATTCCTTTCAGTAAGAACATTTTATATTTTATCGTAAGCACTTTTTATATTTTCACTAGTTTTAATATTTAATTTTAATAGTTTAGCACTCAAATTACAAGAAATCCACAGGACGGGAAACATGACTGTCACTGCGTTTTATTTTAAGACAATAACTAGAGAAGCTCCTACAAACAATTGGAATGATTAGGCTTTTCAAAATTGTTTGTCAAAAGTTGTATTCCTTTTAATGCGTTTCTGAAATTCGAACCAGTCTATTGAGAAGAATAAACATTTCATATTTACTCGTCGAATATTCTATTCTTTTGATTTGACTACCTAGAATCGTTAGAATTCAATCCAGTCAATTCAAAAGAATAGAACTCCATATTTTTTTTAAGAACTTTTTAATACCATAAAACTTTGCGTATTAAGAAAATTAGAAAATTTGGATTCTTTTTTATCAGCAAATCGACGTGAGCAATAGAGAAGAATTGCTTTTTCTACACGCAGAAAAATTCAAATAACATGTTTTCGTTCTTATGCACACTTATACACGGAACAAAGCAGACTGAACACATTGATAGGCGCTTCTGGGCGGAGTCCAAGGCAAGTCTAGTGCCGAGTCCCATATTGACAGTAATGTGAGCAGATCTTCTAGTGACCTACATTATTATTTTTATTTGTCAAAATATTTACTTTGATTGGAATATTCAATTTAAAATTGAATATAAAATCTAAAAATGAAACAACTGAAAATATTAGAATACTTTAAATTATATAAAACTTCTTACTCGGATTTCTATTATTCTTTAGATATTTAAACGTCGAATCTCTTTAAGAATTAAATACAAGTCCTTTGCCATTTTTACTAAAATGATTTGTTTTAAAACGTTTAAAGAACACCGAGACTTCCGTGTATATCAAAAACGAAGAAACTGAACAAACACGGGCGCAGGCGCGCCGCATAGAGTTTTACATTCCTAAAACTGTTTGGGAATGATTCTAAGGACACTCGCACATAACAGTCCCCGTTGAAGTGAACGTTGATACAAAGTTTGTAACAATTAAGTAGCTGAATTAAAATAAATGCAAATAATAATAATAATTGTACCTAATTCTTTTCATCTTTGAATTAATTACGGAATCAGATTGCACTTGTTGAAAGAAGACTATTAGCGTTTATTAAGATATTTAGCATTGATCTTAATTAAAAATTATTACTAAACTTTTTGGGATAGAGAACCAAAATTTAATATTTCTTCCTACGATAATACAAATCATTCAAATTGTTTTATATTCAGTCCGAAATCTGAATTTTCATTTTTCTCCGTTTAAAATGTTGATGGTTCCCTCTTAAAACAAGAATATTTTTTTCGGTGTAGTTAAGGAGACATTCAAGTTCAAAAGAGACAGAAAGAAAGCTTTTTTAGTATATATTATTAAAATAAGTATGACATTTATTTAAAAAATTTCTTTTACATTTTTTTATTGTTATTTGAAAATGGCGGCGATATAACCCATTTTTAAAAATGCCCACTTTCGGTGGTAAGTTCGATTCCAAACTTTCTAAAACAGATAAATGTGTGGGGCGATTATCAATTCGCTCCTGTGAGGGGAAGGGGTCTACCCCCACCATGCAACCATAGGCTTGCCTGGAGGTTCGAAGCGAACGTAGCACAGAGGCGGTCCGGACCCTTAATCCCTCATTAAGGGACCTTTCCTTAATGACATTTTTAAATAAAAATAAATTTTTTTAAACATTGACATTTTTAATTTTTTCTTATTAAATTCAGATTCCTGACTTCATTACGAATTTGTGCATATATTTTTTGCCGCCGTATCTTGTTTCCTTCTTTTCTTGTAATACAGAAAGAGAGTTAAATTGACTGCCTAGTTGGTACTAAAAGGTACTAAAAACCCACCCCAAACCCCCCTCGAACGTTTTAAAAAAAGGCTTTTTGGGTTTCCTTTTGTTTTTAAAAACTCATTTTTCTTAGAGAAATTCGAAATTTATTTTCTGTGTGAAGGAAGAACTGTTCTTAATATTATTAATTTGATATTTAATTGAACTAAGTATCTTAAGGTTTCCTTGCCTCAGAAGCAGTTTTTTCACATGTTAATAATTTATTTTAATAACAGAAGTCATTGGAAATGGCTTTTAATATTAAAATAAACAATTATCGAAAGAAAAAAATTGCTTCCGAGGTGAGGGAAATTGAATGAAAATGCATTTTTTCGATGACACGTTACTAATAAATTTTAACATTTTTAAGATAAAAGAGCGAATCGATGACTGCCCAATGTGTGGAACCTCAAAAAAGTGGAATTCCCCCTCTTTTTTAGAGTACTTTTTTCTTAAAATATGCAAAAAAGGAGTTTTTATTCAGAATTTCTCTGACAAAAAAGGGAGTTGGAAATTTCCCAATTTTTGAGATTCCACTTATAGGCATGATGACGGCATCAAGAGCCGCTTGATTTTTTTAAATCGCTTCAGAAGAACTCGAGATATCACACTTATCAGATCAAAAATTACGAGTCAATTACTAATTTGGAATCAGATTTTTAAAATTCAAAATAGCGGATCCAATATGGCGGACATTTTTTTCAAAATCATTGGGTTTATCCAAAATTGTTATTTTTGGGGTTTTTGGGGTCGCTGATTACGAATATGACATCATTTTTTCAAAATTAAAAATGGCGGATCCAATATGGTGGATGAAAAAAAATTAAACAAAAAAAATATTAAAATAAAAAAATTTTCTTTTCCGCCATATTGGATCCGTTATTTAGAATTTTTAAAATTTGATAACTAAAATGTGAACAGCAACACCAAATACATTTTTGTTTGTTTTTTTAAATACAAATGAGAAAACATTTAAATCATTGGATTGATTATCCAAATACAAAAACATCTTTGACATGACGAAGAATTAGAATGTATAACTTTTATTTTTCTTCAAATTTTGCAATAACATTTTAGGAGATTATTCTTGACACTATAAAAGAAATCCGAAAATAAAAACAAAAAAACCGATTTTTTTTGACAATTTCAACTGGAATGTCCCCTTAAATGTGTCGTGTTGGCGCTCAATGCTTTGTTTTAGCGCACCCTTCAATTATGTTGCTAAAGTCGTCAATGATATAAGGGTAGTTCTACAAACGAGGAAAGTTTTGATGTCCAAGGTTGTTTCTTACATTAATTTTGAAAAAAATAAAATTATTTTTAATGGTGTTACGTCAAAACGAGAAACCTTTATAAATATACCTAACGTTCCTCGTTTTAAATTAGTTTCCAATAAATTAAATCTAATTTGGGATGAGGATAAGTCAATGAGCCTACTAAATGTTGTGAGAGAATAATTTATTTAAAAACCAACAAGAAAGAAAAGTATTGACAAAAATACAATGAATATAATTAATATTTACAAATCTTACTTTAAGAATAACGATTACTGGTGATCAATGAGCTGGTGATAATAATCTGTTAATCCAATCTTGAAAATGGCACTTCACAAAAATGGGCCTCCGACAGTTGTCCTTATTGTGGGATTTTATCACTGTTGTTTACACTAAAGTGATAGTGTATTGTATTTTGAAAATATTTGCTTCCTTCCAGACGGTTGTCGGTTGTTGAGCAAATTTCGATGGTTTGAAATTTGGAGTGTCTTGTTTCAATATAGATTTTATCGAAACTTGAATCTATTTCCCAAATGATAATTTTTGAGAATTATTTAAAGTTCTATTTTAAGAACTGAGGAAAAAGTCTAAAAACAAAGTTCGTTTTAACTTAAACACTTGGAAAAATACTTATGTTCACTTTAAATTATATTTGTTTGGAAATTAATACTTGTTAATAGACTTGGGTTGATTTTTAAATACTTGGGAGTTCACTTTAAACTTTGTACTTTTAGTTCACTTGTAGACGATGTGTTCAACTCGCTGGTTAGATGACTATAACTTGGTGTTTCAAAAAATTACTCTCTGAATGTAACAGAGCTAGTGCCCTTTATTTATAAAACTTCTCCCATAAGTTTAGCGCCTTTGATGCTACTGATATTGTGGAGATATGGTTATTCCTTATTATGGTTTTTCCAATTTTATGCGTGAAAAGTTGTGCCTTCGCATAATTTTAAGTGGGGTATGTGCCTTTGGTGCTAATGGAATTGTGGAGAGATGGTTATACCTTATGGTTTGTCTAATTTTATGCGTGCCTCTTGAATTATCGCATGGATTATAAGTGGGGATATGTGCCGCTGGTTCAGTTAGCTGTTCCTCACAGGTTAATTCACTGCTTGAGTGGGACTATGGGGAAGTTGCTTAATAGATTATTTTTTGTTCGTTCGTTGACTTCCTTGCTTATAGGAAGGTCGTTGAAATGATGCTCAATCGTTATTCTGATTATATTATTCAAGGGTAATATTATCTGTGGCAAAGGTTTTTACATACTTCTAAATATTACTCTTCTTTCTTGTATTTGATACAATTTATAAATTCGCTGTAAAACATATATTATAACAATGACAATAAAAATACTGAATATAATGCAACATTATGTAGAGATTGTATTAATACAATAACAAGCATTTTAATAACAATAATAATATCTTACAATATATAGGTAAGATTCAATATTTAAAAAGAGAATAAACACGTAATTATTATAAGTAATTGTAGTATATTCGGAATAAGTTACGGACGTAACAATGGGAATTGTAAAACTTAATGATTTCTATTATGTCACAAAACGTAACCCGATTTCGAAAAGTTTTTTTGACAAAAATGAGCATTCAAGTGCTAAAATCTGCTAAATTCTCAGTTTCCTGGCATGTTCCAATGCGAAAATGAAAGTTAAAAAATTGTATAAATATTATTTTTAAGCATTTAAATACAAACCAACACTTGAATAATAATTTCAAATAGTTGTACTTTTCAAATATTTTAATCATTGTTACATTAGTTTCTATTTTATTTAAAGAATATTATCTTGAATTTTGGTCCTCGAATTCATTCTCAGTTTCCTGGCACAATAAAAAACGTTAAAATTATTAAGAACTTTTATTCCGATTAATTCACCATTTATCACAGTAATTAGTAAAGGTTAACTAAAGATGATAACATATGAATTATACCTAATTTGCAGTACAATTAACTAAAATTGTGTCTTTTGTGGTCGAAATTGACATATGGTCAGACAAATTCTCAGTTTCCTGGCACGCATTTAAAAAAAATATACTTCTCTAGGTGTCGTAGAACCTTATTCCCTGATGACCAGTAAGCTGAAATTCGTTATTAAACGTTATTCTTCAATTTTTTAGACGAAAAATGACCAACATTCTCAGTTTCCTGGCAGATTCTGCCAGAATATAGACGTGCTTATGTTTAAAATAGCGTGAAGCCACACTAAACATGTCCTTCGTTTATTTATTTCCTGACCTTCAATTCTCAATTCAATTCCCTTTTAAAACAGAAAACCTTCAACTACAAGTTTTAAAAATCTTAAGAATTTTAACAGAAGCCATTTTTAGTGTATTCAAAATGTCGGTTCCAATGTGGTAACCACATTTTTTTAATATTGGCGGATTTATCTAAAATGTATATTCTAACACTTTTAGGGTCACTAAATCCAAATTTTTGGAAACTTTTGTTTCAACTGACACTTAGACATTAGGGTGTGCCTTAGTGTTAATTAAGAGCCTTAAATCTGACGTACTAAAAAAAACTTAAGTAAGAGACATTTTGAAGAAAAATGAGTTTTTGATATCAATGGATTCATTGAAAAAAACTGCATCTGATAGATATAGTTTAAATTATTTTTAAAAATTATTTGTTGTAAAGAAATTGTTATTAAAATATTAGAAACTGCAGAAAATAAAAGAATAAATGACAAAAACTTAGGGAAAGTGCTTTACATAGTCTAAAAATCGTTCGAGGCTTTGAACTCGAATATAAGACTTTCCTAAACTTTTTACTTCGTATTTGCATTAAAAAAATTAGTATGTCCATTGTTCATATAATTTGTTTAAACAATGAACTTTTTATTACATAAATGAATAGAGCACAATCACTTCACCCAATATGTGAAGTTAAATTAAACAATTTTTTAGATTATATTAGGGTTCTTAATAATGAACCGTTTTTAATTTTCTCAGTTTGATCGAAATGGCGCTTACCTAAGTTCTTCCTTAGTATGTCAGAAATGTGGTCTAAATGTTTGTAAGTTTGATTGTTATTTTTATGAAATAACACAGCCACACAAAAAAAAGTGTATTGATCTGGGTCGAGACATATGTTTTCTAAAGTATTTCGATGCGCTGAATCCGAATCCGTTATCAGAATTTGGCCAATGGGTCCTGGTTTCGCCCTAACCTCAAAAAATACCCTAAAATCGTTAAAATGGTCACTTTTGAATTATCAAAATTGAATCTAACCGCATATTGATAATTTTTTAAGATCCCTTAATTTAAATAAATTATTCTATAAGCTTTTCAATTAAAAATCCATATAAAACATTAAATGTATCGAACCTAACCTCAAAAACACATCTAAGATTCCAAACAAACAGATTATACCATACACAGCGCAATAAAAAATAGGTAAGCTCATGAAAGTTACTACTTAGGTGATTCTATGATTGCTGATTACAAATCCGGTGTTAGTTTATCAAAATTCAAAATAGCGGATCCAATATGGCGGACATTATAATTAAAATTTGTTCGGATTTGCTTGAAAATCGGTACTCGGGGGTTTTCGGGGTCGCTGATTACGAATCCCATGTCGGCTTCTAAAAATTTTAAATGGCGGTCCAATATAGCGGTATTTATTATTTTTACAATCTTTTCAAATTTATTACTCGCGTTTTTTCGGGAGCTTTGATAACGAATCCTATATCAATTTTTATAATCTTAAAGTCTTACGAATTGTTTTCTAATATACTCTTCAGTAAGTAACCCCTTGTTCCGTTCAACATATTTAAAATAATACCTTTATTAATTCTGTTACCGTTAGAACATCCCTTTAGTCTATTGTCTTACTACTGTAGCGTGTTCTTTTTTCTTCAAAGGATCTATGTAAAGAGTTTCTCTTACGTTTCTTTCCTTTCCTATTCGTTTCCCTCTTCAACATGTAACAAAAGTCAGCCATCATTGCTTCATCCCATCTTCCCTGATATCGTTCTTTCATCAATTTGATATCTTGATGAAATCGCTCGCCTTATTCTTCGCTGTAATGTCCACAATTTTGGGGAAACTTATCCAGGTATGAATCGAGGATGTGCAGTTTTAAACTCATCAAACATCCTAATTTTTTATAGTTTTCAACATTTGAGCTACAATTTGTTTATAGTCGGGACTCTTATTGTTGCCTAGAACATTTCTTGAAACTTCTTTGTAACTTTCCCAAGCTGCCCTTTCAGTGTCGGTCATTTGAGAAACAAAATTAGTGTCTCTAAATAACGCTCGAATCTGTGATCCATCGAATACACCTTGTTTTAATTTAGCATCAGAAACAGTTGGAAATTTTTTCACTATGTACTTAAAGCATTGGCCGTCCTTATCTAACGCTTTTAATTATTGCTTAATCCCACCAAGCTTAATGTAAAGAAATGGAAATATAATTTTGTCGGGGTCTACCAAACTTTGGTGAATGACGTTGTGAGAACCTGGTTGTAACGATACTCTTGGAGGCCAAATTTTTTTCTTGTAATGGTTTGCACGATCTCTGCTATTCCACAGACACAAGAAGCATGGCTTTCTCGTGAAACCTGATTGTTATCCCAGTAGTATTGTTATAATTTTAAAATCACCACAAATTAACCATTTGTGTTTTTCGTAATTCACTTTCTCTAGAAGTATTTTTATATTATTATATTCTTCTTTGATTTGAGTGGAATGAGCTATTGGAACTGGAGCGTAGACATTTGTATTGTGTAGTAAAACGGCTTTTATACTACGTTTGGAAGAATCGATCAAAAAGTCTCCAGTCTTCATCTCTATACACATTTTCCTTTAAATTGTCCATCAAACCTATTACGTCAGTACAGTACACCAAAGATGTCTCTTTATCTTTCGTAAAATATTTTAAGAACTCTTTATCTCGATCTCTATAAAATGACACTTTCGTATTCGGATCCAAAAAGTTTCTTTTCTTCATAAATGAAGCAGCAAGTTCTGCACCATCTTTTGGTAAACCTAGATCTCTAATAAAATCATTTAGCTCCGGTTGCGATACTAATAATGGCTTTTTTCTTTAGTGCAATACTCGGTGAAATCATTTTCCTCATCGTCATTTTCATCGCTGTCACTACTAAATTCTTCAGTTTCGTTGTCGACTTCTACTTTTTCGACATGTTTTTCAAAAGTAACAGCAGGTATGCCCGCTTTTCAACCAATTTCAGTAGGTCTGATTATTGTTGGCATATTTATATATGTAATGGCACTCTTATTTTTTGTGGCAATTCCTTTGATGTCGTTCATACAAAAATAGCAATCTTTTAAATTTCGTGGTTTCTTCCATATCGTTGGTGTAGAGAACTTGAGATATTTTTCATCTTTCGAATTTTTTGAGCGATACAACATAAGTCTACAGGAGTTACAAACAATATGAGGAACCCAATTTGTTTCTTGGTGTAATAATTTACGACCGAAACAATTTTCGTAAAGCTCTTCCAGTTCTTCATCTATTTTTTTCCGCAAGGAGCTGACTTCATATTTTGCTACAAATATAACAAAAGGAATCGGGACTTTTATTACAATTATGTAGTCGAGAAGTCACTTTTCTTGTAGCATCGGACTCTTTATCAACCAAGTTACCCATCAATAAAGAGCTACGGTTGCCAGATGACGACGTCGGAGGGCCCGCTTTCCCACCCTGACCAGACGCCGATACCGGGGTTCCTAATCCCTGCATCGTAAAACATTTTTTTCCTGTATCTGCCATGATGGCATGAACGCCGTTTACCCAGGGACTCTGCCAGTATGGATCCGTTGCCCACCGTCACCTCGTGGAGGTGCCCTGGTTACAGATACATTCGAAAAATGCTAACAAAGAGAGATTCTAAACTATGAATTAGCAATAGCATACATTTAATGATTTAATACTATTAAGTACTAGACACACAATAAATGTAATCGGCTTGAAATTATTTACTAGAAATATTTAGGGGTCATCAATAAAAAATTTAACGTCAGATTCGTAATCAGCGACCCCGAAAACCACCAAGTACCGATTTTCAAGCAAATCCGAACAAATTTTAATTATAATGTCCGCCATATTGGATCCGCCATTTTGAATTTTGATAAACTAACACCGGATTTGTAATCAGCAATCATAGAATCACCTAAGTAGTAGTAATAAATTATTTATAAATAATAAAATTTGCAATTTGTAATTTTTTGTCTGGCTACTTTTATGTATCCTTAATACTACTATTAACTTGAATTTAAATTACTTTTTAAGACCTAAACGTAAAAAAAATTGTTTTGCCAAAATTTTCTCCATTTTCTTCCTTCGCTTGCAAAACGACCTATAAACAAAGTTAATATTGGGACATTTCACGCCAAGTCGGAAATCATTTTGCTTTTGCGAACAAAATTTTATTCAATTTTTTTTTCATTTTCATACCTTTTCGTACATAAATCTAAATTCACATTTTCTTTATAAAAATGGTGAACTAAGTATTGAATTTGGTAACTACGCCTTGCATAGCTGAAGAAATGAGAAAGCAACTAAGTTTTATTCAAAACAAAATGTGCACTTCCACATGGTGCTTTCAATGCATTCTTAGTAAGGTCTGCGCATGCGCAGGGAGCAGCAGAGTCTCAGGTCGCGAAAAATTATAATGTTTGAAACTTTCAACCGTACAGATAATACAGAAGTTTTTACCCTTTCCTTTGTAATTTTAAGAAGGAAAGAGAAAATTTACCTCATCCACATGATAAATGTTCAATCGCTGATATGAGACTTCTTCATCGTCAGTGCGGTTGATATACTCCAACAGTTTATTTTTCGCGACGAGGTAAAAATGCTATTTTACCGGTCATTTTAATTATAGTTATTTTAGTTATTACTTATAGTCAAAAATGATTTCATTGGAATCGTTGACACTCTAATTTTCTATTCTCGTAAAGAAAGTGTATAAATCTTAATTTCTCTGGGAGAAAAGGTTGTTTGAAAAATGTGATGTTAATGTTTGGTTTGTTTACTATTTATTTTCTATTTTTTTATTTTTATGTGCGCAGTTAAAATCGTATGGCACTAATGTATGTAATAGAATGTGACATGGGGGTAGGGGAGTCAAAAATGGCCAAATGTGGATGGCTCCTATGCCTAATTTTCCATTTGATTAAATCCTACAAATTTTTTACTACAAAACTGTTTTCAGGCTGAGTCCATCTGAACTTAACCGTCTTCCTGTATTACATTGTGATTTGGTCAAACGGGAAGTTAGGTTAGTTACTTTCCGCCTCACTCTACTTTTCAATAAAAAAATAAATTACACATAAGTATTACACATGATTTAAAAATACACTATTACAAATTACAGACAAATAATTAAGCTACAAAAATCGAAAAACACGTATTTTTGTAACGTCCTGTCACTAGCAGCCTTAACCTAACCGGAAATGATCTTGCACACTATGGAGAAGTTAAAAGGGGTACTACTGACTAAAAAAAATTTAAACTCTGTACTTCCGCTAATTTGTTTAAAAAGTGTTAGCGTTGTTACTTTCCTCCTCTGTTACTTTCCTCCTTGGTCTCCCTTAGCCAATAATGCCTAAATGAAATTACATGTTTAAACTAATTTACATAAAGAAAGTACCCAAAAAGTAGATTTTAATATATTTACAAATTTACATTGATGATTAATAAGAAAATATTATTAGTAAGGAAGAGAAAAATGAATTTAAAATAATATAAATAATAATAAAAATGTTATATAAAGTCAGATTCGAATCAGAAATCAACAGCACAGAGTCATTTTTATAGAAATTCTCCCAGAAACCTTAAAATTGTTTAAAAGGCTATTTCATACTTTATCGGTATAATATATATATATATATATATATATATATATATATATATATATATATATATATATATATATATATATACAACAATTTTTCGTGAATGCTGAAAAAAATGGAACACTGTATTATCCTTTCACTGGAAATATATAAAAGAGATATTTACATTTTGAGATATATGAACTTTGTTTTCTATAAAATTATAAATATTTATATATTTTTATACAAAGAACGTAACAATTTTTTTACAAATTGTTGATAACATAAAATATAAATAAAATAATAAAACAATAAAAGTTAAATACTAATATAATTTATATATTCCAGAGAAGTGAATTTTAAATGTTATTTTAGTAATTTGTGTGATTCAGGAATTTGACAGCTTCTTAAAATTTTTATAATAAGTACATTCGAAATAAATAATAAATTAATAATTAGATATATCGATAAACTGTAATTATTCAGAAATAAAAGAAGTAATTTTTTGCATTAAAATTTAAGTAAATTGCAAGAATTTATCGTTTTCTGTATCTAAATTTAAATAAATTACAAGTATTAATTAATAATAATTTAATAAGACGTCTTTATACAGTTATTCAAAAATTAAATTTGTTTTTTTATTTTTAAATATTAATAATGGTTAATTATTAGTTAAATTTACTTTTAGGTTGTGTCAAAATATTATCTAAAATTTTCTGAAACTAATTCAGTTAGTGAATTTTTAATTTACTATCAATTAATTATAGTATAATTATCAAATAATTAATTACTTATTAATTATCAACTATTATTATTTTATTATTGACTACTTTTTATTTGCTAATAGTAATTTTCTACCATAATTTCTTTCTTATAAAATTTATTTTTATTAATTTACAAAGATAAATTTAATTTTGTAAGACTACTTTTGTTATAAAATTATTATTAAATCATTTTACACGGAAAAAAAGTACGTGAATCATTCCTTGAAAATGCTTGACTTTTGGATAGGACACAAAATACATAGCGGTATCATATACTTTTTATTAGAAAATATAAGAAAGTCCTAGAATTATTGTAGTACTAGTATGGGCCACAGTGTTTTTTAAATTTTAACCAAAAATCATTTGTTCAGTTTTATAAAGTACGTGAAAGATTAATTGACTGCGCTTGAAAATTCTGTAGAACATGCACAGTGTGCGTTGCGCGTTTCTATCCAAGGCAAATGACAGCTGATCGTCTGTTTCCATTTGTAGTTATTTCAGATGTGAATATACTATTATTTTATGAAAAACAAATAGTGTTAATATATATTTGTCCTCATGAATTGACTTTCAAAAAAATATTTTTTATGTTGTGTTTCTCACAAAACAGAATGTTATGTAATTCTCAGTTTTTAGTAAAATAGCATGTCTCTCAAGTCGTGAAAAATTTCACCATGTGATATATAAGAACAATTCGGTACGTACTTTTAAGTGTTAAGTGTTTTTAAGTTATATGCGAATATATGTGTGATAGGTTAGTTCATAAGTGTTGATAAACGTCGAAAAGTGATACAATAATAATTGTTCTTTGTTTATGTGATTAATTATCCAAATATGTGAATGTATGACTGAATATCAGAAAAACTGTGAACAAGTGGAAATTGTATTTTTTATTCTACAGAAATATACAATTTTTTTGAAAGTCAATAAAATTCTCAAGCAAGATACTAGAAATTTTCATCGACTACTTTTGAAACTCTCATGCAAAAGTACTAGACTGTTTCTAGTATTTTGTGTCGTATCCAAAAGTCAAGTACCGAGTCAATGACAATTTCACGTCCTTTTTTCCGTGTACTTCTTCTAGTATACAGTATTAGATCTCTTTCATAAAAGTAACAATTATCAATAATAATTAATCATTTATTTTGCTGTAATATGTCTCCTTGATCTACTAGTAAGTTTTCGTCATCCTCCTTTCATGTATCACACATCTGATTATCATATATATTATAGATGGATCTATGTAAATAAATCATTTAAGACTAGTCTACATACTTATATGATACAACTTATTAGTAGAAAGAAATAAAAACTGTAAATAAAAAGAATCAGTTCAATTACACTAGGTACTACGATTGCGTAAAACACAAGCTTCAAGAGAGTTGTTTTAAAGAAAATTAAAAAGGTTATTCAATAGAGAAAGAATTATAATAATTTATAACTTATGTACAATAAAACAATTATTAATATTTCATAATCAAGATACGTTTTAAATTATTTAAAAAATTATTTTTTACACTAAAAAATGTCTAATATCGAAGTAAAAAATTGATTTTATTTATTGAATATTTAAATAAAATTAATAAATTTATTCAATATTGTAAATTTTAATATAAATAAAAAGTAATAAGAAGCAGGAAATAAAGTAAAAATTATTCGGTTCATACAAAAATGGTTTTCATTCAAATAAATATTTCTATATAAATCAAAAGTGGAAGTAACGTAAATACATACGTTACTTCCACTTTTGATTTATATAGAAATATTTATTAAATAAAGATAATAAAGATAAAGATAATTTAAATTAAGATAATTGAATTTAACTTTAATTATTTCTATAAATATTAAATTAATTATGAGTAAAACTTTCATTAGTGATTTTTACAATCAACAATTTAACAGAAAATATATTTTTTTATTCAATCTTAACGTTGTGAACTTCACTCACGTAAAAATTATGCAATAAAAAGTATCAGAAATTCAATAATTAAAAAGAAAAATAACTAAATATTATTAACAAATATTATGATTTAATTGAAAAATAATCAATTCTTTGAATCAAATTAAGTTTATTACATAAAACTGTTCCAGAAAAGTACTATAAGTTAAGAATATTATAATTAACAACTACTGACTTAATAACGATACTATTAATAGCATGTGATTGTTTATTTTAAACTCTATACTTTTCAACTTGCACAAGAGTTGTCTATGAAAAAATTTACAAAACGTGATTTAGTTGCTATAGCAACTGATTCTGTCTATAAATTTAAAGACTACATTGATTGCAGAATTATAAAAAATAACAGTTTTATTTGAAATTTCGAAAACTAATTTTATATGTAGACATAAAAATAAATACCAAACAAGAAAAATTTTATGAAATATTCTTGAAAGACATTATTTATATATTAATTGGAATATATTATTAACAGTTTAAAATAAATTACCATTTTAAGTACTAATTAATATTTCAAACTTACTAATTTTGTTTAGAATATTAATTAATATAGTTAAAATTGACTATTTATTTATAATACTAATTAATAAGTAAATTCACTATTTATTGGAAATAAATTATTAGAATGGTTTTTTAATAAAAGATTATTAATAATTAAATTAAAATTCTAACAATGAAAATAACAAATATTGTATATAATGATAACCGTCAATTATGACTTAAAAAGAAAGACTCTGGAGAATTTTCAATCATACCTTTTCGAAATTTTCAACAAACACTTTTTAATTTTAAATTCTCTAAAAAAGATGACCTAGTAGAAAAATTGAAATAAATTCTTAGTATTTAAATAGACTTTGGAGTATATTTTTAATTTGAAAAAAAGAATTTCTGAATACGTACCAACCAAGACGAAGAGAAATAACGTTGTGACAATTTTCATCTTTGTAGATCCCGTTTAAAAAATTGTGTCTAAAAATCGTCAGACACCTCCTGTCTGACTATCACACAAAATTCTCTAATTGAGAATCAATATACTGCTTCCAACAGTATTTTCCAATTTTTTTAAATTTAAAAAAGAAATGAAAAATATTTTTCTTAAGAAAACAATTCTTTAAAGACAATCGTCACTTTTTCATTATTTTCAATAAAAATGCGCTTAATAATAATAGAAAAAATATAAAATAACAAGAGCTCAAAATTTCACATGCGACACGTTGCTCATGCTCACAGTTACTAATATCCTATGATATATACTTGTTGGAAGAAAAGCATGTCTGGCCACACTTTCAGATCGGAGAACACCAGTTTGTTGGATAAAAACGAGGTGTAGGACGGCAAAGCCCCACTAAAGTCCGATGACAAGGCACCACTTCTGCGGGTCAATGATGCGAAGGCACTTTGGGTTCTATGTGACCAATGCTTGTGATCATAAAATGTGAGTAGAAAGAAAGAAGAAGCAGTGAAGAAGAGGAAAAAAACGACTGTATCAGGGTAAGTGGTACCAGTGACCCACTCATTTCACATGATAACGGGATCGTTCACTTGGCGTAGAACTGAAGAACGAAAACATTTGTCTCTAATCCGTCGGTTAGATCTAGAGGTCGACGATTTGCTAAAAAGATGTCAAGAATAAACGAACAAGGAGGAAGCAAAATTCACTTATAATTAAAATTATCCTCCAAAAAATTGTGTACCTAGAAAAAATACTGTAAACTGAAAATAAAACTTTCTTGTATTATTTTTTAGATACTACCACTATTCTATCACATTTTATTTTATTTAAAAATTTTTTTTAATTATGAAATTATTCTGCTAATAAATTCATAAAAAATTTGCAAATAATTGAGTTTCAAAAAAGAATTTTATTCTCTTCTCTATCACTCTCTATCTCTTCTATATCTTCTCTATCTCTTCTTTATAATATTAAAATGTTTCCTAGTCGTTTCGTTCAGCATTATTTATTTTATATATATATATATATATATATATATATATATATATATATATATACATATATATAAATATTTATTTATGTATAATAGAGTCAGAATTTCTGAAAGGAGCCACCCGAAATCTTTTAATTTTTTTTGTACTAAATGTGCGGTTATTTTAATAGTATTTTATATAAGAAATCATACAACCAAAGGATTTTTCAAAATAAAATTTTTTGTTAATGTTATTGACTATTAAAAACTTGGAACGTATTTAATTAAAAAATGAATTTCTCAAAAACTTATTGATCGATTTTAATTTTTCAAGTTGCATTTGATTTATCTTGAAATGAAGTATAACCGACAATATTTTCAGATAAAAATATTTTGTTATTTTAGTGCAAAATGCAATTGTTTATTTATAAACAATTAAAAATAAATAGTGTTCTGGATGATATTTTATGTTGAAAAAATTACTAAAATGTTCTTAATAAACCACTAAAAAATATCCCGTTGATAAAAATGGCAGGAAGTTTTAAATTGCTTAATTTTAAGCATTTGTGTCGCGGTGCAGTGCGCGACGCTGGTCCTTATTGAGCGTTCGCGCACGTGTTATTGTTTCTGCTCGCTGAAACAACTGCGCTTCTCAAACACTACATTTATGTTGAAAATAAATTTATTTTAACGTAATTTTTACATTTAATTTTTTTAATTTTTTAATTAATTAACATTAAATTAATATTTAATAATTTTTAAAGAAGAATAATGTTATTAATAATTTTTTTAAATAAAAATTCTAATATTTTTAAATTTTTGCTTCCCTAAAATTTGCAAGGAATTTAATTTAAAAACCATTTAAAATTTAGTTAATTCCTAAAATTCCTGTTATAACGGTTTAAATATTCAATTATTTTATAAAATTTTAACTGAAATTTTTGTTAACTTTAATTTTTAAGGAAGCTAACAAATTAAATCTCTACACATTTAAAACAATTTTCTACACATTTTTTACACACAGTCTACAAATAAACTTTCCTTCTTTTGATATAACAATTCGAACTACAAAACAAAACATTGTAATAAAACAACGCTAACTTCAGGATAGGACAGATTATGTCGATTATTAAAATATAATAATGTTTCATGCTTGTTTCGTGATATTAAGTCAAAAATTTTTAAATATCTTTTATTTCAATCTAAAGCTAATAAAATAAATTCGAAACTTTAAATGCAAAATCTGAATAATACCTTTTTAGAGGCAAAACTCATGATTATCTCTCATAAGAAATATTATTTCGATTTTTGAATTATTTATTTCTCATTTATATAAATATTTTTATTCTATCATTCTATTACTTTTTTCGTTATATTTATCTTTAATTATTTGATTTGTACAACAATTGCATAGCTTATTTAGAATACTATTAGCAAAATTGTCAAAAATGGGTGGAGAGTGTAAGGTTAGAAGAAAAACACATACACTCAAATTAACTTTACCAAATTCTATTTCATTACTGTTTTAATTTATTTAGTTCTTATAAGAAAATTGAAAAATAAAACTAACAATATTCTGGTTCACAGTTTGAATTTTAAATTAAATGGTTATTTACAATATAAATTCAATTTAATAATTAAGCATTGACAACCAGACTAATATAAAAATTTTATAATCATAAATAAAACAAATTAATTAGATGTAAAAATTACGTTAAAATAAATTTTATTTCCAACATAAATGTACTGTTTGAGAAGCGCAGTCGTTTCAGCGATCAGAAACAGTAACACGCGCGCGAACGCTCAATAACGGCGTTGCAGGTCGAGAACTGGTCAGTGTTGCCAACCCACTCTCCCCCACTTTCCTGTATTTTTCCCATTTGATCACTTTTTAAAAAAAACTAAGCACTTAATCGAAAAAGTGAGCCTTTACTTGAAAGCGGAATCAAATAGAGAATTTAACAAACTTTTTTTTATCTTGATTCGATGTTTCTATGAGCCACAATCTTATTTCTACGATTTCAGTTGACAGATGTAGGTGACTTGATTTGGGGATAAAATGTCCGCACAACAGAAAGGTGGAGTATAGCGGGTTGCCTACGTAAAGGCATAACAGTATGATAAAACAGGGCAGTAATTTTTATTTTGTTGAGAATGATTAAATTAATATTTTGTGATAATAAAAAAATACACGCAACGTAAATAAAAGGATTTTCGTTTATAAAAATGTACATAATATAAAATATGTTAAATTTAAACAAAAAATGTGAAAAACATTTTTTCTTGATTTTGTTATTCATTAAAATAATTTTTTAAAAAGACTAAAAATTAAGTTGTTAATTTATACCTCTATAGAGGTACAATTCATTAAATTGTAATTAATAAAAATATTGAAAAAAATATGCAGAATTTTTTGTTCACGAGAAAACGCAGCTTAGTTTCTAAGCGTGAACTTCACAGGGCGAGCGATTGAAATAGAAGCAAAACGTAGAAATGAATACAAAATAATGTTTTTTAAACTTTATATTGTCGAAAGCAATTGACTTTAACAACTTTTGTCTTTTGCATTCATTCAATAGCATATTAATTAATTTGAAGGTTTTGGAATAAAAAAGATAAATTATGCAAATTATTGTCATCATTTGAAAAAGAAAATAATATTGTAGTAAATAGTATAAAAAATTATAGATATAAACAAATCAAAATCATGTAATATTTTTTCATTTCATTCTATAATAAGCCAAAAGTTTTTCTTTAAAAGATTTTCTTTAATAAATCCCGAAATGTGAGATTTTCTTATTTGCGCAAGAAAATTGGAAAATTACTAAACAATATTTTACGTATATGTGACGTGTCGCGACAAAAGGGACCTTAGCTGCTTAGAATTTTAGGTTATGTTTAGAGTACTTTTAACTTCATTAAAAATTTATTATTGATTATTTAACATCCAAAGCATATTTTTCTGAAAATATTCCACATAATAATGAATTAAATATTAATAGTTTGTAAAGAAAATTGGTCATTTTTATTTATTTATACTTCTAATTTTAGTTCTGTCAAAAACAGCTAAGGTCCCTTTTGTCGCGGCACGTCACATATTATTTTGCTAAAAGGTTTGTAATTATTTTCAAAAAGGATAATATTTATCACAAAAATGTAGGGCTGCACACGAGACGACAGACAAAAATTCGAGACGAGACCGAGACTTATATTAGTCTCGTCTCGGATTTCAACGAGAGTCTCGTACATATTAAAAATTAAATTAACCTAGAATTTTCCTAAATGAGAAATGTATTACATAATAACTCTTCGATAGTTTCTATTTATACAGATTTTTAATCAAAAAATTACGTTATTTCTTATATTTTAACTAATCTAAAAAGACAAAACTACTTTATAAAAGGTGAAAAATAATACACTGGAGCTTCACTTATTTTCAGTCTCACTTATTCAAAGTCGCACTTATATTAACTATTTCCAGTCTCACTTATTTTCACCTGAAAGGTTCTCCGCGCATTCCCATTGGTTAATATTCAAGAATCCACCAATCAAATCAATTTGTGTTGACTTGGTGAAAATAAGTGAAGCTCCAGTGTAGTTTCATTACATAAAATATTTTTTTAAACAAATACTTTAACGAAATTTGTTTTCACTTTTAATTATACCATATCCTGTATTGATTTGTACATAATAATTTAATTTAAAATAAAAATAATAGTTCGCCAAAACAATAATTCAAAAAATTAAAATTCCATTAGTTAAAAATTATTCAATTATATTTGGTTGATTCTCCTGAAATACTCCTTTTTGTCAGTTACAAACAGAAAAGAAAAAAAATTATTATTTATGGATTAATGCAGTCAATTATATTGAGCTTTCAAAAATCTACCACCTCTATAGCATGATCATGCTAACTTTTAGCTTTTAAAGTATATATTTTAAATTAAAATTTACAAAAAAAATCAGTCGGAGAAGCAGGCGCAATGCGCCTACATCATAGGGTTTCGTGGCGTAAAATTATAAATAAATAATAATTTATCAATTACCATAGCAATGGTTGCCATGGCGATGGTTGTTATGACAACCGTTACCATAGCAACGGTTGCCATGACAACGGTTGCTATGGCAACCATTACATAAGGCGTAAGGCCTTAAGACATAAAACATAAGACATAAGCCTTAAGACATAAAACATAAGACATAAGACATAAGACATAAGACATATATATATATATATTTATATTTACAAAAAATTATTTAATAATCATAATTTATTAATATTATCTATAAATTTTATAGATTTTGAAATACTTACAGTTATCAATCATCTCTTTTAACAATTAGCAAAAATTATTTTTCATACATTTTAGGTTCACTTTTCACTGGCAGTTTGCAAACAATCGACAATCATATCAATTTTTAATTTTCATTAAAAAAAGTGAGAGGAATGACGGGTGAGAGGAATGACAATTTCAACATTTTTTAATTTTATCTAATTGACAAATAATTTTCCTCCAACTTAGAATGCCCTATCATGTTTATAAAGGATAACTTTATGTGAAAAAAATTTGCGATCAATTTATATTTATTAATATTGTTTTTATTAGGGGTGAGAGGAATGACGCTTTAGGTTGTGAATCTCTGCTTATGTCTCAATTTTTATTTTTTTAACGCAAAATAATGACATTTTTTAAAAAGTAACTTAAGAAATTAATATTAGAGATGTTAATTTAGATATTTATCACAATAATTAATCAATATCTCTACCCACAGCAAAAATATTGAATAATATTCGACGAGTGAGAGGAATGACGCGGTACTACATAACAAATTTCATTTTCTATATTTAAAAAAACTACAAGACATATTTTATTCATATTTCAGAAAATTATTCTTAAATATCATAACTTTTAGAAAAAAATTTTAAAGTACCTATTTTCATGTTTTAAATAATTGTTTTACTTATTGAAAAAATGAAAAACACTTAGATGACAGGTTAGAAAATCAATTTTGAGGTGGTAAAATATTTTAAAAATGTATTAAACAATAAAATTTCACAACTTTTTCTTGCAGAACATTTAGAAAAAGTGATAAAATAGGGAAATATGACTTGGTATTTTTCCAAATCATTATAATTATTTAGAAAATCTTGACTACATGCAAAATGAAGTTTTTTGGAGAATCACCCATTTCTTTTGTACGTATAATATTGATATAGAAACTTTTTAACATAATTTCGCTTCCTTATATTGAAGAAGTATTGTAATACCAAAATTTTTCAGGTTCAGTTTTTAACATATCTTTATGCTATTTCACCTCAGGAGTTCAAAAATTACATTTTTGAAAAATGTCATTCCGTATGTCTGTTTGTCTGTGTTTAAACATCACATTTTCATAAATATCTCCAAATTATAAAGAGCTTTTAAGCTAAACTATTTTTTAAATTGTAGGTCTCACCTGCGGACATAAAATGAGAGTACTTTGAGGACGAAGTTGAAGTCCACAACGTTTATCAACGAAATAAATCTGTTTAACCACTTTTATGGCAGGGCGTTCCAAATGGCGTTCCACGCGCCAAGGCCCAGACTGGCAAAAACACATACGTATAATATATTACCATTCATAATAATCAATAATAGTTATTTAAATATATTTTATATTTATATATTTCATTAATGGTGAACTCCACGTCAACTCATCACAGATATTTTCTAGACTAATTGGGATTTGGTTAATATTTTGTGTATATGCTCCTTAGGCGATATGAAAAAAGTTCCCCAAACATTTTTTGAAAAAAATAAAAAAATGGCGGAGATATGACACTTTGAATTTTTTAGTACTTTTATTTTAAAAAATTCATAACTTCTACTCTAATAATCCGATTTTAATTTTCAATATCAGAAATTGTTCGTAAAATACCATATATTAAACTAAAAAATATTATAATTAACAAAAAATATTTTTGCTCTATTTTTGTCAAATTTAAAAAATAAAAATCGTCATTTAAAAAATATGGGGTTTTCAATTTCTTTTTTATTTATACCAAAAGATGCCAAAATTTGTCTGTTAAAAATCTGGTAAGTTTCATTGTGGGACCGCCATGGGTTTTTGAAAAAGAAATAAATTTAATGTGATGCATAGAAAAAAAACTTTAGAAAGACAGGGAACAATTAGCAATGAATTCATATTACTTGTGATGGTCATTTGTTTTTTTTACATTTCCTGAAAGAACGTATAAATTTGTATCATGCATCACATTAAATTTATTTCTTTTTCAAAAACCCATGGCGGTCCCACAATGAAACTTACCAGATTTTTAACAGACAAATTTTGGCATCTTTTGGTATAAATAAAAAAGAAATTGAAAACCCCATATTTTTTAAATGACGATTTTTATTTTTCAAATTTGACAAAAATAGAGCAAAAATATTTTTTGTTAATTATAATATTTTTTAGTTTAAAATATGGTATTTTACGAACAATTTCTGATATTGAAAATTAAAATCGGATTATTAGAGTAGAAGTTATGAATTTTTTAAAATAAAAGTACTAAAAAATTCAAAGTGTCATATCTCCGCCATTTTTTTATTTTTTTCAAAAAATGTTTGGGGAACTTTTTTCATATCGCCTAAGGAGCATATACACAAAATATTAACCAAATCCCAATTAGTCTAGAAAATATCTGTGATGAGTTGACGTGGAGTTCACCTAATACATATATTATTATATTATAATATGGTATGTAAATATATCTTTTCAATAAAAATACAAGTTTTATTGTGTAAAAATTGAAAGAAAGTGGAATGCCATTTGTTGAAAAATATTAAAAATAGCCGATTTGAACGTTCGGAAAAACGTTGAAAATCACAAAAATTTAAATTTTTATTGTGATAATATTGTTTTCTGATGTCTAAAATATAGAAATATTTATTTACAACAGTTGAATGTGGTGTACACTCTTTAAAAACAGAGTTTCTTTAGGAACGCCATTTCAGTGTTTTTGCCAGTCTGGGCCTCGGCACGTGGAACGCCATTTGGAACGCCCTGCCAGTGAAGTAGTTAATATTAATAAAATATTATTTTCAATTGAATACTTAGTTATACAACAATTATCATGAAAACATAAACAACAATCTATTTCTTTAAATATTTTTCTGTCAAAATTGATGCATTATTTTTAAGTAATTTATTAAGTGAACAATTTTTTTTGTTGATCAACGTTCCCAATGTGCACGTACTGTAACTGTTCTAGACCAAAAAAAGAACAGTGTTCTAGAACAAATGTACAATTTTATTATAGAACCGTTCTAGAACTTTGTTTTAGATTTGTTCTGGAACAGTTGTTCTGTATCTGTTCTATAACAGACATGTAACATTTGTTCTAAATTAGTTATAGAATTTTGAAGTAACATTATTCCTACAGTGTTCTAGAACACTGTTACAAAAATTTAATGTAACTGTTCTTTCACTATAAACTCGTGTTTATTTTTACTACACGGAAAGATGTTATTATTAAATTTTATAAAAGTATTTTACAAGTGTAGGACAAAATGCTACAAAGGAAAATTTTGCTTTCAACAAAGCTTACACAGTAAATCTTAATTCAAGATCGGTCTTAAATTCAGCACTGTCTGCTATAATGTTAAAGGATACAAAAATGTTGTATCTTAATTTAAGGCTGCTTTCCTGCTTTAAAATAAGACTTTCTTTTTACTGTGAAACTTTAACAAAACGTACCTATATAAAATTTAGTAAAGTTATATTAAAATTTGTTAAAAGTTTTCGATATTTGATATAATTTTACTAAATATAGTATAATTTTTATCAAAGTTTAATACTTCTAATATAATAACTAATATTATAATAACTTTCTTTCCGTGTAGAGTGCAGCCGCATTTTTGCATGAATTACAAAAAATCTATTGAATTTAGATACTTAGAAAGACTCGTATCGATGATTCGTGAAATTTAAATAATTTTTCACTGTCAGCTTGCATAAATTTTCAAAATTTTTAAAAACATTATTCACCAACAATAACATCAAATATTTAATTAATTTATTATCAATTATTAATTAATAGGTATATAATAAAAATACAATAATAAATTATTATTATTAACTAATTAATTAAAATTTGTTATTATTTGTAGCATAATTATATATTATTCTTTGTAATAAAAAAATTTATATATATATGGGCCCGATCGTGGGCCCACGATCGGACAAGGCTTAAAAATTGTTAATTTAGTGCAAGATTCTTACAAAAAATTTGAAAAAAATTGATTGATACATACATTGTTGAAAATGAAATTTTATTTAAAAAATTTGTAAATATTTTTTTTTAAAACTACGTGTGAAAACAAAACTTTTCATTATAAAAACGTCCAATTTGATCAATTTTTAACCGAGTTATAAGCATATAAAAAAATTTACTTAAAAAATGTCATTTTTCATAAATCTGTATCTCCTGAACCACTTTATGAAAAAATTTGAAATTCAAGAAAAAAAATGTTTAAAAAAAATTTGAGATGCAAAAGCAAAATAATTTCCGATTTGGCCTGCAGTGCCCCATATATAGTTATTTTTTTAATAAGTATGTTACATTTCAATTTATAATTTTAGCGCTGCACATAACGGTCCCACAATTCAAAAGGAAGTTGAAGGAAAATTACTTCCAAGCTTGCGTGGCTATGGGGTATGTGTATTCGACTTATGTCCTCTAGGTCTAGGATTCGATCCCCTGTGCGTGCGAAATTTTTCATTCTTAGTTTTAAGTGTTCTGTGTATAATTCTGAATATTGTTACATAAAGTATAAGTTCAAATAATTATTAACAATGATAATAATAATTTAGTCATTAATTTAAATAAATAAGATAGTCTGTTTAAATTATTTAAGAAAATAAGAAAAATATTTTTTAAAAACTTATTGCAAAAAATATATTCTATTAATTATTCATATTTTTATTCATACTCATAAACATTTATTTGTTCTATGCAACTATTAAATTTCTACTTGGGTATTATTTATGATAAATCGTTTTTGTTATAGAATTGTTATATATTTGTTCTAAAACAATGTTCTAGTTTTGTTCTAGAATTGTTACAGACTTTTGTTCCTATTTCGTGCCTCCAGGGGGACGACATTTTGACCTGCCTGTTCCTCACCAGTTACAGAACTTGTTCTTTTTGTTCTGGAATAGTTATAGAATTATTCTGTAACTTTGCACACTGGGTTGTGGACTTCAACTTGGCCTTTGAGATAGATTAATAAAGTTTAACTATTAATTTTTTTGAATTTCAGTTTTTTAAAAAACGTTTTTTGCCCATAACATTAAAAAAGTGTTAGGATACCTATATAAATGTTTTTCTCTAATTTTATAGTTTTTAGACGCATCTTTTGAGCCCTCAATGAACATTTTTCGTCAATATTCACCAGAGATACATTTTATTTTATTTATTTTATTAATACATTTTTTTATAGTTTTGAAAAAGTCAAAACATTTATGAAAATCTGTAGTTCACAGCAAACCAAAAAATACTTTTAACCGTTTTTCAAAATTTTAAATATTTATACCTTTTGTTATAATAAAAAAATTTTTGTGCAACGCCTGTATGAAAAACATTACTTTACATGCTTGTAAAGTAGGCGCAAAACAGTACTTTGCTGCACTAGTGCGACAAAGTGCTTAAAGAATGATTAAAAGCAGGATTGTGCAGTAACGCGCTACTCGAAATCTTTAACGTGTAATATATGGTTTTTTAGAGAGGTAAAATACTATTTTACAGTTGTTGCACAAAGTACTGTGTGCAACACGTACGAAAGAAGATTTTCCGACCGTACTTGTTGCACAATATACTATTGCATTAATATTTTGTTGCGCCGTGCGCCGTCACCGCGGCATCCATCGCTGTGATAAATGCCGCGGTAAACGAGCAGACGGCGCATGGCGCAACAAAAAATTCAAAATCTCCGTTTGAAATACAAATTTTTTTTGGAAATATAAATGAGCACCAAAATTATAACAAAAATGTATAACTTGGCAGCGATTTTTTCATTTATTTTTAATTTGTGTTTTATTTTATAAAATAGTGGAATATTTAATTTATAACGAAATTTCCATTTCAGTTCAAGGTAGCAATATGAATATTTTATTTTCTTCCCTAAAAGTTTTTCTCGAGACTTTAACGAGACCGAGGTTGAGACGAGACTGAGACGAGATTACAAAATTTTAAGTTTAACGAGACCGAGACCAGACTTGTAAAAATATCGTCTTGTCTCGCCTCGTGGGCAGCCCTACAAAAATGCAATTATTTAAAATTTTTTAAATTACTTAAATTCTTGTCAGAAATTCAATTATTTTCTAAAAATCTAAAAAAAATGTGGTCAACATTTCCAATAACCTTTATAAATAAATAACAATTATCTTGGACAAAGTAAAATTATTTTGAGGAATATAAATAAAATTAAATACAAAATTTACTTATTTTTAGAAATAATAGTATTCATAACAAAAATTCAAATATTTTCAAAAAATTTTGATAAACAAGTTGTATATCCAGATGTTCATTACATAAACATTTTGCTTCCTCTTTACGATAAGCAAAATATTTGCTTTCTTGAGGAGAAAGCATTTATATTAAATGTTGTCGCTGTAAGAAACAACTAATATTATTATTTTTGGTAAGTTGGTTACTCAACTGAGAGCTAACTCTACTTTATTTATTTAACAAGTAAAAGTACAAAAACTTGGAGATAATCAATCCTTCCAATTCTTCACTGAGCCTTATTAGAAGACAAAAGTGCTATCACTTTGAATAGCGACTAATGAATCTGACCACACCTGCTTATGCTTTAGTTTTTAAGGACTGTAAACTCGTCCCCACTCTTTACAATACACACTCATACTTTATACTGTCGACACCTCCCCCCTTTAAATTGACCGGCTGGATTCCATAAGAGGACGTAAATTTTTCTCGGCCGAAATCGAAGTCCCCTGGACACTAAAAATTCAACTTCTGAATTTAAATGTTTAAAATATATATCCTTATAGGAAATTTCATTGCGCATCTTTTTTCTTTTAAATTTTTATTGTATCTATTACCGTTTTCGAAATATAAGGAAAAAACTGTTTTTTTAAAGCGCAAAATTTTTAATGTTTTTTTCACTTCAACTCGCGATTACACAGTCAATTTTACATATTTTTTAATGAAACAAAAACGAAAATACGCGTTATATTATCCTACGAGTGACTAAAAAAGAAAAATGATGTTTTAATTATAAATAAAAAAGTTATTAATTTTTTATTGAGATATTGCAAAATTCGTAAACTGAAATTTTCATTAAGCGGGGAAGTTGTGCAAATTTTGAGCAACAAAAACTTCCTGCGAGAAAGTTGTTCATTTAAGTCTAAACAAGTTTTTCCTGAAAGTTACAGTTCAATTAAACAATTAGTTAACAAATGGCGAATGTTAAAAGTCGTTGGCGGCTGAACGCCCAGCGCGCGTTTCTCACCTTATAGTAAGCTGGAGTTTTATTCTGCGTTTACATAATACGGGTGAGAAACAAGCGTTAAGTGTTCAGCCGCCAACGACTTTTAACATTCGCCATTTGTTAACTAATTGTTTAATTGAACTGTAACTTTCAGGAAAAACTTGTTTAGACTTAAATGAACAACTTTCTCGCTGGAAGTTTTTGTTGCTCAAAAGGACCCCGCACCAAATACATGGAAATAAAGGTCTCGGTGAAATTTTTTTATATTTTGTAGTTTTGTAGTTTATGACCTATTAAACAAAAAATGTTAGTACCAAAACTCAAAAAAATGGACAGTTTTTGAGTTACACGACTTAAAAGTCACGAAATACACAAAAAATCGAAATATACAATGTAAAGGAAACAATGTTCTTTATAAGAGCAATCTATAAAATTCTTTAACAACTCTTATAAAGAACATTGTTTCCTTTACATTGTATATTTCGATTTTTTGTGTATTTCGTGACTTTTAAGTCGTGTAACTCAAAAACTGTCCATTTTTTTGAGTTTTGGTACTAACATTTTTTGTTTAATAGGTTATAAACTACAAAACTACAAAATATAAAAAAATTTCACCGAGACCTTTATTTCCATGTATTTGGTGCGGGGTCCTTTGCGCAACTTCCCCGTTTAGTGAAAATTTCAGTTTACGAATTTTGCAATATCTTAATAAAAAGTGAATAACTTTTTTATTTATAATTAAAACATCATTTTTCTTTTTTAGTCACTCGTAGGATAAAATAACGCGTATTTTCGTTTTTGTTTCATTAAAAAATATGTAAAATTGACTGAGTAATCGCGAGTTTTTTCCTTATATTTTGAAAACGGTAATAGATACAATAAAAATTTAAAAGAAAAAAAGATGCGCAATGAAATTTCCTATAAGGATATATATTTTAAACATTTAAATTCAAAAGTTGAATTTTGAGTGTCCAGGGGTCTTCGATTTTGTCCGAGAAAAATTAACGTGCCCTTATGGAATCCAGCCGCTCAATTGTCGATGATTTTTAAATTAACATTTATTTAAAAATTCGATGCAGGTTTCCTTCTAGGAGGTTTCGTATATAATTAAAAATTTAATCCATACTAATTTTCGCTTCTTTTATTCTATCTAAATTAAGAAATCTTGGTAATTTTGGTAATTTATCGTTAATTAATTTTAAGTCATTTTTCTCAAAATCTAAATCTATTGTGATTGTGTCCTCAAAGTATATAGTTATATTTCTTATCGATTTATTAAGATCTAGTTTTATTTAATTTGTATATAACTTACATCTATTCCCTGTTATTAGAAAAGTACCCAATTTTTTACCATTATAATTATTATTTTCGCACACTATATCTATAACTGTCTCTTTTACAAATATACATATATAACCTATTCCTGTTTTCATAAACGTTTCATCGCTGAGTAGTAATGGAGATTTTAGACTATTCTTATTAGACATTTTTATTAAATCCGCGTCACAATTTTCTGTTTGATACGTTAAATAATTCGGTTGATTTCTCTTACAAATTTTATAGTCTTCTATAGTACTACATTTTTCTAAATCTGTCTCTTCAATCAGTACGTATTCAGTTTTTGTTTGTAAAATATATTTGTGGTTTGGTAAAATCACCATAGCTTGACCATTAATTATTCGTTCTGGAATTGGTAAATTTCTTACTATTGTCATTTCTTCTTCATCTAAAATCGGAATTTTAATTATGTATACTAAGTGATGATTTTTAATAATTGCAGTGATATCACTAATGTCTATAATATGTTGATAATTTCTTTCATCGCTTTCGATGTAATATTTAGTTCTAAATTCCTTTTCAAATCCATCAATAGTTTCATGCAACATTTTAGGCGTTAGAATTTGAGGATTTATAATACCATGTTTCCCTAGATTAATTGAACTTATTTTTAAATCTATGTCATCGTTCATTTCTTCTATTAAAGTTTCGACTATCAATAATTTTGGTTGTATAAACAAGCTCTTTTTGTTATTATTTATTTCTGCTTTCATTTGGTTGAACATATCGTTGTCTGCTACAAGTTTATTTTCTAAGAACTTATAATCTTGAGATGACAAATCTAAGACCATTTTTATTACTTCGGTATTGTTTTTATTGCTTCATTTAAATCCTTATTATCATTATATAATTGATCAAATTCTTTATTAATTATATTTAAATCTGAATCGCTTAATGTCACAAATAATATTTTTGATGCGTCTCCTATTATATTTAAAAGTCCTCTTTTAACTCTTTCTTTACCCATTATGTTATATAATAGTAATTCTTTTTCCCTTCAACGACTAAATCTAGAAGCGATAGTTTTAATTTCGTAATTTTCTTGACATTTAGTCATGCATAGATGACTAACCTGTGTTAATATTTTTTGAATAACGACTATTCTATCTTCAGTTCTCGTAACATTTATCATAATCATCAATTTCCATTCCTCTGAATATAAGTACGCTTTTCCTATTTCTTCCTTATATATATTTCCTTTTAGTTCCGATATATTATAATCAGTTTCTGCTACAACCAGCACGAGGTTCATTATCAAAATCTTCATCAGAATTGCCATTGTTGTAGTCATCCAAATCTTCTTCTTCACTATCTAAAATAAAATATTTTTTAATATCTTCTCTATGTACCTTTCTATTATTTTCTATTGTATATGTGACGCGCTCCGAAGAAAGGTACCTAAGATGCAAAAAATTTGAGGTTATGTTTTTAATTTTTCAAGTAAAAATACAGAAAGAAAATCAATTATTAATTTAAAATTATTGATCTTTAAGTCTTCATTGCATCCAAAATATTCAATAAAAAATAGTTTTAAATTCAAATAATTAAAAATAAACTTTTAATCAAGAGAAATCTAACACGACCCTAACCTATAATTCGTTTGCTTCTTAGGTACCTTTCTTCAGAGCGCGTCACATATGTATTCCTAATTTTATGCAAAACTACATGTGGTCCTAAACACAAGGGGTCTCCCTTTATTCTCATATGATTTCTTATCAATATTTGTTCCCCAACTGCAATTGTCTTTTTATCAGTCAGAATTTGTTTTCTTTGAGATTCATTGATTTTTCTTTTTGCTACATGTAATTCATTTTCATGTTCTAATTATTTTAATTCGTTTTTCTTTACGAAGTTCGTTATTTTGTTTGATGTTTCAAACGCTTCTCTTGCTTTTCTGCCATTCTGTAGTTCAAACGGAGAAAATCCTGTAATTCTGTTTATTGTCATATTGTATGTTAACATTGCTTTAGGTAACTCTTTATCCCATTCATCTTTTTGCGCATAAATACTTAAATATTCGTTAATCTTCTTGTGCGATCTTTAATTCTTTCCATTACTTTGTGGGTGATAAACTGAAGTTTTTACATGTTTTATTTTTAATTCGGACATTAAATCTGAGAATTCGTTATTAATAAATTCTTTTCTATTATCAGTAAGTATTTCTAAGGGTTTTCTGTTCGTTTTTAAATATCCTTTCCACATAGCCTCTATGACTAAAGTTGCCGATTTGTCCTTCAATGATTTCAAATGCACATATCTAGTCAAAAAATCTTGAATCACCAAAATGTATTTATTTCCGCTCGTAGTTTCATTTAATGGTCCCACTAGATCTATTGATATTTTATCATTTGGTCCTTTTGGTGTATCTGGTTCTTCATAATATTTCTGCTTTATTTCATTTTGTTTAAATCGTTGACAAAGATCACATGTTTTGATAAAGTGTTCAACATCTTTTGTAATGTTGGGCCAGTTTGTCATATTTCTTATCTTCTGTACTGTAATATCCTTAGAATAGTATCCTCCTAATATTCCTTCATGTGCTTCTGCTATAATTTTTTTTCTATTTGTTTCAATGTGTTTCTTTATTAAATATATTTTCTTTTCACCGCCTTTCTATTTGTTCAAAAGAATTCTTGATATTTTACTTTCATCTATATCTTCGTAAATAATTCTTATTCTTTCTTCCCTAGTTTATTTTTCTAAAAATTCTGTTAATTGCTCATTTGTCACCTGAGGACTAATTTTTATTCTGTTATCTTCTTCTGTTTCTTTGTTCGTTATCCAAATTTCTTTTATCCTTGTCGGTCCAAATTCATGTCTTATGATTAATTGTCCGGTTTGTTCTATTTTATTTCTTTTCAATAGTATTTTATTCGAGTCATCATTTTCTATTTGAGGTATATCTCTTATCCATTGTACTTTTGTTTCCTCGTTAAAATCTCTTACTACTTTGTATATAGCTATTTCTTTGGGTATTGTTTTTCTTCCATAAACTAATATTTTCCAAATATAATTTGTGTCTCTTATAGGTTTAAGTATACTTTTCAAATTACTTATCGGTTCCAACAGAGAATAATTTTCATATCCTTGTCGTTTTTCTTTAGTACCTGTAATCAATTTTATAGTCTTTATTACTTTAAATTCATCTTTAATTATTGATTGATCACTTTCTTCCGTCTGTGAATCTATTTCCATATTTTCGTTTTTATTTTCGTCATCAACTATTGAATTGTCGTCTTCCGTTTGCGTATCTATTTCCATGTACAAATTTTTTTCGTTTACCCCTGTAGTACGCGCGTTCTTCTGTTCTAACGTGTCATATGTACCATCTGTTGTCATCTGAACACTTGGAATTCGCGATAAGGCGTCAGCGTTTGTGTTAGCAACTCCTTTCTTATAAATAATTTCATAATCATATTCTTCCAATTTTAGTCTCCATCTCATTAATCTGCTTGTCGGATCTTTTACATTAAATAACCAAACTAAGGGTTTGTGATCTGTTACAATTTAAAATCTTCGTCCAAAAAGATGGTGTCTAAAATGTTTAACTGCCCATACAATTACTAATAATTCTTTCTCAGTCGTCGTGTAATTTATTTCAGCTTTATTTAATGTTCCTGAAGCAAATGCTATTGGTTTATCTTCTCCGATTTGTCCTTGTGATAAAATTGCTCCTAATCTTTCATTTGATGCATCAGTTGTTAAAACAAAAACTTGATTCCAATCTGGAAATTGTAGAATCGGTGCTGATATTAATTTATCTCTTAATTCGGAAAATGCGTTAATCTACAACAATTCGCCATTTTACTTTGCCTGAAGTGTCTTTTTTCTTTGGAACTACCCATAACGGTGAATTGAAAGGAGACATGCTTTCTCGAAGAATATTTTTCTTTAACATTTCTTTAATTTGTTCGTAAACTTCTTCCTGTAACGTAGGTGGATATCTATATTGCTTTGTATTTACAGGTTGATCGTCTGTCGTTCTAATTGTATGCTCTGTTAATTTAGTTAAAGATAAGGGCCGTTTCCTAATGGAAAAATGTCGTGAAATTCTCTTATAATTCTTAGTAAATCTTCTTTTCCTTCATTTATGTGGTCTAGTCGTGTTTTTGATAGTAATTCTTTAATTCTTTCACTAATGTTGAATTGGCAAATTTTATCGTCACTCAATTCATTTATAGAATCTATCCATAAGTCTTCATAAGCATCATACATACTTTCAATTTTTGCTGTATCAGGTGGTAAAATCGGTTTTCCTTCATAATTGTATTTTGTAACAACTGAATATCCTCCTTTAAAATTAATGAAACAGATTTTATCTCTCTTATCTGCACTAGATTGCGGATGAAGTATTTTAGGCCCTAAGTTTAAAATACCTTTTTCTAAGTCAATTTTAAATTTTTGATCGTAAAGTAAATTCATTCCAATTAAACCGTTTTCTCTAAATGCATTTTTATCCTTTGTAACTTGAAAAACTGATTCTTTACCGTAAAGTTTTAAACAAATAGAATATTCAAACATTTTGGGATTGTTTCCGATTGTTAAAACATTATGAGGCGCGTATTTTTTAAAGTTTTTCCCTTCTAACATACTTTCTTTTATAATTGATATATTCGATCCTGTATCAACTACAAATTTTCCTGATGATAGCTTATCAAATTTTAAAGCTACAATAGGTGTGTCGTGTCTTCTTCGTTCTCTTGGTATCGGTGGAAAGTCGTGCTTAACGGGTTCTCCGATAAAGAAAATTCTTCGCTTAGCTGCACTCGGTCACTTTTAATTTTCCTCTACAAACATCCTCTGTATGTCCTAAATTTTTACAATGGTTTCAATGTTCTAAAATTCTCGGTTTGCTAAATCTTGGTTTTGGTACTGGGTTTTCAATTCTTGGGTATCTGGTAAAATTGTCAATTCTTCTTTTATCTTTCAAATTCACGTTAATTTCTGAGGCAATATTAAAACATTCATTCAGCGTTTTCGGGAGACGCATGCTTATTCACGAAATCTTTTTTGACCAAATAGGTATTTGATATAAAACTACTTATAAAAAACTTAAAATTCACATAATATGCATATTATTTGACATAAATTTCATGGCACACAAAAACCATTTAACATAAATATCATTTGCCATAGAATTAATTAAACAGAAATATTATGTTACATAAAACTCAGATAACTTAATTCTCATTTGACATAAAAATTAGGTAACATAAATTTCTATTGACATAACAATCATTTAACATAAATTTCTTTTGACATAAAATTCATTTAACGTAAATTTTATTTGTTATAAAATTCATTTGACATCAATTTCATTTGGCATAAATGTCATTTAACGTAAATTAAAAATAAAAATAAACAATAATAATAATATAATAATATAATCTAATAATATATAAAAAAAAAAATAAAATTAAAAAAAAAAATAAAAAAAATAAAATAAAATAAAAAATATAATAATAATAATAATAATAATAATAATAATATAATATAATATATAATAAAATTTATTAAAATAAATAAATTATCTAATAATATATTATATAATATATATTATATATAATATAATCATAATATTATCTGTTTCGTAAATTAAAATTAATTAATTATGTTAATTGATTGTCATTTAACGTAATTCTCATTTGACATAAATATCATTAGACATAAAATACGCTTGACATAAATTTCGTTTGACGTGAATATCATTTAACATAATTATTATTTAACGTAAAATTAAAGTTATATAAATTTCATTTAGCATTTCGTTTGACGTGAATATCATTTAACATAATTATTATTTAACGTAAAATTAAAGTTATATAAATTTCATTTAGCATAAATTCCATTTAACGTAATTCTCATTTGGCATAAAATTTACTTGACATACATTTCATTTAGTATAAATCCAATTTAACATAATTTTCATTTGACATAAAGTTCATTTGCCAATAAAGACATTCAACACAATTCTTATTTGTCATAAAAGTCATTCAACAACATTCTCATTTGACATAAAAATCATTTTACACAAATAACATTTTACATAACAATATCGGCGCGAATTCTAAACGTAACCAATTAGATATTATCAACAACATTGTGATTCGCCAATTTTGAAATTCGCGCCTATATTTCCATGTCAAATGATCTGTATGTAAAATAAAATCTATGACGACTGAATTTTATGTCAAATGAGAATTATGTGTAATGAGTTATCCGTCAAATGAAATTTTTATCAAGTAAACTTTATGTCAAATGAAAATTATGTAAAATGGGATTTATACCAAATGAAATTTATGTCAAGTAAATTTTTTGCCAAATGAGAATTATGTTAAATAGAATTTATGCTAAATGAAATTTATATAACTTTAATTTTACCGTAAATAATAATTATGTTAAATGATATTCACGTCAAATGAAATTTATGTCAAGCTAATTTTATGTCTAATGATATTTATGTCAAATGAGAATTACGTTAAATGACATTTACGCCAAATGAAATTGATGTCAAATGAATTTTATAACAAATAAAATTTACGTTAAATGAATTTTATGTCAAAAGAAATTTATGTTAAATGATTTTTATGTCAATAGAAATTGAGCGGCTGGATTCCATAAGGGCATGTAAATTTTTCTCGGCTGAAATCAAAGTCCCCTGGACACTTAAAATCCAACTTCTGAATTGAAAATTTTTAAATATATATAATATATAAAATATAAGGATACATATAATTTAAACATTTAAATTCAGAAGTTGAATTTTGAGTTTCCAGGGATCTTCGATTTCGGCAGAGAAAAATTTACATGCCCTTATGGAATCCAGCCGCTCAATTGATGTTATATAATTTTTATGTCAAATAAGAATTAAGATATCTGAGTTTTATGTAACATAATTTTTCTGTTTAATGAATTCTATGAGAAATCATATTTATGTTAAATGGTATTTGTGTGCAATGAAATTTATGTCAACTAATGTGGATATCATGTGAATTTTTAAGTTAAGTAGTTTTATATCAAATACCTATTTGGTCAAAAAAGATTTCGGGAATAAGCATGCGTCTCGTTTTTAGTTTCTGAGGACAGATTCTAATTTCAAATTCTTCACGTATATTTCTTAAGAATGTGCTGACACTTGCATTTGTTTCTATTTCCTGTCTTACGAAATTTTCTTGAGGTGTAATATTTATACTATCTATAGACTGCCTGATTTTATCCTGACACTGCATAAATCTTGAGGTGAATGACTCTAAACCTTCATTTTTTCCCATCATACATGAATCGCGAGCCCTTTGAAGTGATTCTAAACTATCTTTTTCTCCAAATAAAATTCCTCATCTCTCATAAAAATCGGCAAATGTTTTAACCGCATCTGCTCTAATTGTATTAGCTGCTCTTCCTACTAATTTTTGTGCAATTATTGCATGTAGTAATGTTAGTCTCTCATTTCTTTTCTGTTTTTTTCGATAATCTTATAAGGTGAATAAAATTTTCTAAACCGCTTCCGTTAAATTCTAGTACTAATTTTATGCTTTTCCCAAAATCATATTCTACAATTTTTTCTAATTCTTCGTGATCGCTGTTTAATTCGTTTTCATTTAAGAGTAAACTTTCCTCTCTTTTAACTGGTTGTTCCATAGCTACTAATCTCGTTTCGAATCTTTCCATTTTTGCAAGAATATTTTGCAAATGGTCATTTGAAGCACTTGATGTTTCTGGCATGATGTTTAGAATATTGTCTAATTTTAGTCTGTCAGTCAGTGATATTGAAAGGGATGCACTGTCTGTGTCTATTGTTTCGTTTTCCCTACTTCTCCTATATGAATTTAAATCCAGTTTAATTTTATAAATTTCCTATATTGTTTCATACAATTTTTATTTTATATCCGTTCGCGTTTTCTAATTTAAAACTTAATTTCTTGCAATCCTGCTACAAGGAGTACACAAGAATATGAAATTCGTTTTTTTGTTTATTAACGATGGCAATACTCATAAAATCACGAAGTATACCAAAGCTTTAAAACAAACTTAGCCACACCCTATGAAGGTCGCCGTTCAACGTACGTAAAGTGGACTTATACTCTTGTTCTAAAGATTCGTAATTTTCTTTTATATACCTTACTGTTGGTCTGGATAATCTCGAACTCTGCTTCGTAGATTTGGATAACTCTCTGGATACCTCTGTAAATCTGTATAACTTTGGATACCTCTCTGTAGATCTGGATAACTCTGGATATCTCTCTGTAGATCTGGATAACTCTCTGGATACCTCTCTGTAGATCTGGATAACTCTCTGTAGATCTCTGCTTTTTCTTTACTTTCTCGTTCACTTTAGATAATGACTTTGTTTATCTGGTTCTGGATACTCAAAATCTGGATGAACTTCCAAAAAAAAAATTTTTTTGAATATCCCACCGCTGCCACCAATTATGTTGTCTCTGTAAGAAATAACTAATATTATTATTTTTGGTGAGTTGGTTACTCAACTGAGAGCCAACTCTACTTTATTTATTTAACAAGTAAAAGTACAAAAACTTGGAGATAATCAATCCTTCCAATTCTTCACTGAGCCTTATTGGAAGACAAACGTGCTATCACTTTGAATAGTGACTAATTAATCTGACCACACCTGCTTATGCTTTAGTTTTTAAGGACTGTAAACTCGTCCCCACTCTTTACAATACACACTCATACTTTTTACTGTCGACATAAATTTAAAAAATAAATTTTTTTAAATAATATAGTGGATTTTTCAATTTTAATTTTAAATAATTTTATAAATGCTAATAGTATATTCTTTTTATACATCAATCGATTCGTCATGATGAAAATAATAAGATTTTTTCTTTGTTTTCAAGTAAAGAATAACATTTTATTATATACGACAACATAATATTGAAGAAGAAAATAAATTTCTAATAAAAGTGCGAATTTTTCGTCTTTAATAAATTCTGATTAATTTTGTAAATTAAAAAATATATATATATATACCCAGATAGCTAAGCGTACTGATAGTTATTTTCCAGTACGGCGTACTGAGATTATGCTCGTATTGTACCAGTACGCAATAATTAAGTATGTACGTATTGGTACGGTACCAGTATAACGACGGTATGTCGTACGACTATAATTATAAAACATAAGTACTCCATAAAAGTATGAGGTTAGTATAATACCATTACGTTGTACTGTCATTTATCGAAATACAGCATATTCGTACGATACAAGTACAATATCGGTACGTCATACTCTGCGTGGTGATGCAAACTAACCTAATTTACTTCACAGTTGTCAATGACATATGCATCCAGTGCACATGGTGCAATGATTTTTTGTGGAAAAGCTGACTTTTAGGATGCAATCCAAAAGTTTTAATCTTTGTAACATGTGTCTTTATATTTAAATTAAAAATCAGTGGTTTAGTTTCTATTTAATCATATGTATTAAGTGTATACTATTAATCTCAAGTGGTTTTGCTTTGTCATCATGCTTATTTTTATCATTAACGTATTCTAATTACTACTACAACAATGAACAACTTCTTAATTTTCAAGTGTTTTGTACTTTACACTTAAGAAAAACTTTTTAATTCAAGAGTTACAATATAGTATATTTCGTAACTTGTGCTAGCAGTTGCTAATTTTTGAACGAGCACTTTTTTGGAACAAACTGTAGGCGAAGCGAAGCTTCGCCTACAGTTTGTTCCAAAAAAAGTGCTCATTCAAAAATTGATAACTGCTAGCACAAGTTACGAACGATATTTTTCATAACAAGGTGCAAAAAAGTGCCCTTTTTTGCCCCGCGTTATGAAAAAATATATATAGCAATCGCACAATTTTTTTTATATTTTTTTTTATATATTACATAAACATGTATCATCGTTTATAGGTTAGAACGCCCGAAATATTTTCCTTATATTAAAGTACTTTTAGATTATAAAATGGTAATTAATCATAATTATTTTAAAGAATGTTTAAAAATTAACAAAGCAAAACAACTGCAGAATTATTTAATAGGGATCATTATATGTAAAGCTTATCTCAAATGGCAGCACCACAGCAAGATTGTCTGGCGCTTAATTTTTGATTTAGCGTAAAGTCACATTTGGTTTACAAACCAGTGGGGGAAGTAAATAAACATTTTTTCTGAAATTGTGAAAGGTTAAAAATTGAATTACGTAAGCGAGGAATATGTATCATAGGAAAAAAGACGATTTTGCAAGTCACAATATCGTAAAAGTATATAGATAAAATAATTGAGGTTATGTTACCTGACATTAAAAATATTGTAAACAAATTTTAATTTTGAATCTCTTAACATCTTTAAATAGTTTTCCGTACTTTATTACAACCAATTTTTATGATCTAATGATTTTATTCTTCACAAAAACCATTTATATTTTGTTTAATTAATATTATGCAACAAAGTATTAAAATTTTGCGCCATAAAATCTGACAGTGCTGCTGCACTCTACTGGCCAAGTTTGGCTGTGAGGATCCCCATTAATATACTTCAAAACACTGATTGGTCTAATATAAGTAAATGTGATTACAAGTTACATGATTTACATGTAATAAATATTTTTTAGGTACAAAAAAGAACTCTTTTAATAAAAATAGATTATTATTTTATTTTTTTTATTTATTTATTGGTTTATACACCAGTCTTCAGCCTTACATACTTGGCTATACAAGTGTTTTCTTACAATTTCATGCTTTCACAAATGTTTCTTATATACACAATTCTTAATACTAAGTTTGCGCCTACAGAACGTCTTTCGAAAATTAGGAGTACTCGCATTAGCCTGAACTACCCGTCTAATGGGTTTTCTCGCCAGAGGAGAGGGAAACTGTAGAAAACCTTCTCCTGAGTACAACCGGTTTATCGACAGTCGAGTTCTAATGGTGTGTACCGGACAATAATCGACAGTGCACATCATTATACCTCGACGTCAAACCTCCCGCTCAGAATATCTCACATGCCGGAAAAATCCAAGCCAAATGGGCGCGAACCAAGTACCCTTGGTCCTAGAACGTCCGCCAAGCGAGGCATCTTATCCGACCTAGCTAATCTGTCGGTTAATAAAAATAGATTACTTCAAAATTAAACTGATCTTACAATTAATAATGATTCTTTCAGAAAAAATATCATAAAATATTAAACTAAAATAGTTAATACTTAATACAAACTATATACGAGTATATCATACTGGTATGACATACTAGTACAGTACCTGATACCATGCGAAGGTAGATGGTGGGTACAGTACCAGTACGACTTATACGCCATACTCGTATTGTACGTGTATCGTACTAGTACGCTGGTTATCTGGGTACATATATATAAAAGTAAAATTCACTAATTTAAAAGCAAAATTCTGTATCTAAATGAAATTAGTAATTCAGGGTGTCTACTATATTAATCTGAAAAAAATTTCCCTCACATTTCCAGGTTTTCTAGGTCTTCTAAATTTTTTTTCCTGGTTTTAAGAATCTTAAAGGATTGAGTCTTGTCCGATCATTCATGGCGAGTAGACGTGTTTATGTTCCGCGTATCAGCACGAAAATTAATGGTCAACTTACTTGATTGTTTGGTGTTGTGTTTGATTATAAATTTATAATGTCACTCTGATACAGTAAAGTTTATCGAAAGTTATTCTTTTTTTTAATTTTTGGTGACCTGGTTTTAAGTGACTATCTGCTCCGAAAGTTCTTTGTTGTGTATAGTGGGCACTGTGCTTGATAAGTGCATAGCTACATAAGTTCACACTATGGATAAGCTACAGGAGTCTATTAAGATACTTACTGAAGCTATCGAGTTTCTCACTAAGTCTCATAATGATCTAAAGAAGGAGGTACAGGAAGCATGCAGTTCTGCGAGGGAAACTAAGCAGAATCTTGAAAAGTTAACAGGAAGAGTGGATAATATTGAAATGAAATTGGAAACACCTTAGCATATTGACAAATCTAATAATATTATTATCTTTAAATTGAAGGACAATGCCGAAACTAACAATGACCTAATCAAAACTATTCTGTCTATCTTTGACAAAATAAACATTTCAATTCCGGACGTCGCTATTGCTGATGCCTATAGATTGGGTAAAATTATGGGCAACCGCCCGGTATTAGTAATATTTGTTGCAGTTCGATGGGTTAAATTGGTTTTCTCAAGGGTCCAGGAATTTAAGAGACTTGACCTAGGAATTGCCAACGATCGTTCAGTCCAAGAAAGAGCTCAAATAAGGAGGAAAGTTGATTTAGCAATTAAACTGAGGGAAGAAGGATTGAAGGCAGTTGTGAAAAAGGATAAGCTTTTCATCGACTCAATTGAAATTAGTGAGAAGGATGCATATCTTAAGTTGCAAGACATAGCAAAGGATATGAAAAAGCGCAGAAATGAGGAATATCTAGTTGAAGAAGAGGAGAACGAAGACATAAGAGAGAGAACTGATATTCGTAGTGGGAGCTTGAAGGATGTACAGAGGAAGGGTCCGGGACGCCCCCCCCCAAACAGGCGAAGAAGGTAGAATCAGCAGGTTCTATGAAATCGTTCATAATCAAGCCCTCGAAATTTTCCACGCCCCCTTCTAACCAGTCAGGCGCAATACTGAATAATCCCCTTCCTCATGGTAGCACGGCAAACTAGCGGTTACATATTCGGTCCCAGGATGTGACTTGTGTTGTTGATAACAGGACACTCAGGCCAAACAAAAAAAAGTCTGGGAGAATCATATTTTGGAACGCCCATGGACATGCCAATATCAGGGATCTGTTTTATGTGAACAATGAAGAGGATATACTTTGTATCTACGAGACTTGGTCTAATAACGTGGACCAATGTGCCGCTAATTTCTCAGAGGAAATGCAGGTACTCCAATCACCAGCTTGGCGGGAAGCAGAGAGAGGAAGATATATGGGTGGAATTCTGGTGGCAACATGTAAAAAGATTTATACTTCTGAATTATTGGTCAATGAAAGTGAGTTTTTGATTGTCAAAATTAAATGTCGTAAACTTGAGTTTTTATTATGTGTAGTATATTCATCGCCTCTTTCTAATTTTAAGAATTTTCTATGCAACTTTGATCAAGTTTTGTCACCAATAAGGGCGATTCACGAGCATTTACCTATTTTTGTGGGGGGAGATTTTAAGAGTAGACTAGCTGACGTAAATCGGATGGACGGATATTTACTTTTTGACGAGTCTAGAATATTTTGGAAACGCCTTTCAAGGGATGCAATTATTTCGAGAAGGGGTAGAGAACTAAATAAATATATGGAATTAAATGGTATGGTTTTATTGAATGGTAGAACGGTATCAGATTGTCCGGGAGACAAAGCACAGCATGGGGGTGGCGTTTGGTTACCTCCATGAAAATGATACTGAGTTAGCAAAGACTAATTATTTAAATTCAAAGAAACTTTACAAAAAGGCTTTAAAGAATGCAAAAATAGCTTATGATAATAATCTTGTAAATAAACTTGCTGTAGCTAAAAATTCTGACAATAGTAAATAAAAAAAGATATAATGTAACAGCTAAAAATAATATTACCCTAGTAAAGTGGCAGACTTTTTTGAATATGATGTTCCCTCAGATTAGTGTAAGTTAGTCTCTTCTACCGCAGATTTCCCACCCCTTTTTGGATAAATGTGTTGAAGAAAGTGGAATATTAGCCAGTTTAAGAAAATTTCAAGAAAAAAAATCAGCCGGCGTCGATTCGGTGAATTTCAGTTTTTATAAAAGACTTCCAGAAAACTGGATTCTTTACCTTGAACATATGTTTAATAAAGTAATAGAGACTGAAAAAGTACCCAAGGCTTGGGGGTCCATGGCCATCGCCATGCTGCATAAAAAGGGAAGTTTGTCTGACCCTACGAATTATAGACCTATAACTTTGGTAAATTGCATAGCCAAAATATTTACCCAAATGTTGGCTGAAAGACTGTTGGCGTGGATAGACGTGACTGACGCTATTCCTGAGTTTCAATCGGGATTTAGGAGGGGCAGAGGATGCGTCGATAATTTGTTCACGTTACGAGCTTTGATGCAGATACATTGTAGGCATCCACGAAGCGCGGTTTATGCAGTCTTCGTTGATTTTAAAAGCGCTTTCCCTTCAGTTTCCCATAGTCTATTATGGTCAAAGTTGCACGCGAAGGGTGTAAGCACAAAATTTATAAATATTCTGAAGAGCTTCTACGAAAACGCTTTAGCGGCGATAAAAACTAAAGCAGGCCTAACCGATTTTGTAAAGGTGTCATTGGGAGTTTTACAAGGGGAAGTTTTAAGTCCTCAGATTCTTTCAATTTTCATTAGTGACATTGAACAGTTTTTTAAATCGGAGGGCTGTAGAGGGATTGCCATTAATCACATGATAGAGGTGCTGATTTAGGCTTATGCTGACGACATAGTACTTTTATCGGATACGCCGCTGGAGCTTTCGAATAAGCTTAAAGCTCTGCGTAAGTACTGTGTGCTTAATAGATTGACTATAAAACTGACAAAACACAAATTGTAATTTTCCGCAGTAAAGATAATGTGAACTCGATACAGTTTAAGTCTTTTAAATATGGGGAGGAAAAGATCGAAGTTGTAAATGTATCCCTGTATTTGGGCGTATTGTTCTCGAATTCATGTACCTTTTCTAGAAACATGGAAGAGATAACTATATCGGATAATGCTGCGATAAGATCGACCCTGAATGTTATAAATAATTTAAAAGCAGATACTTGGTCCACTTATACAAGACTTTTTGGAAGCTTAGTTAAGAGCATTGTTTTCTATGCGATTGAGGTATGGGGACATAATTGTATTCACTTAATAGAAAAAATCCAGTTATCATTTTTTAAGAAACTCCTATGGGTCCCAATTAATACCCCGAATTATGCGGTACGTTTGGAGACCGGAAGGCTACACTTGGCCTGTGCCGTGCTATCGCGGACCCTGTCTTGGATAAATAAGATAAGTAAGATGGAAAATACAAGGCAACCAAGACAGTGTTTGATGAGGCTGATGGCCTTGGTCAGGGAGGGCGGAGCCGGCTCCAAATTTAATTGGTTCACTTACATTAAACACTTTTATAATGATTGTGGGTTGACGGAGGTTTGCGACACATCGGAGTTAAATTCTTTAATAAGAAATTCTGATAATCTAATTTCTAATTACGCGAAAATAAGGTTGACAAGTGATCTAGAAAACAGAAGTAGGTCTAAAAGCCTTATTCTGTGGCAAAGTCTTGATGTAAAACCAGGTCCTCAGCCTTATCTTAAAGAACGGTTAAGTCTGTATTTCAAAAAATTATTAGCTCAGATGAGACTCTCAAATAAATATAGAAAGAGAATTTTAATGACGGTTAATAAAAATATTGTCGTGATTTCATGGGTCGATTCTTGCTGGTGTCTGGAACGGGGCAGTTTATATCACTTTCTAGTCGAATGCGGAAATCATAGAAATGTAAAACTCGAATTTTTTCCGAATGTTCAAAATAACGACAACGAGATGGGTTTTTGGATGGAAATCATGGACTCACAGTGTGCAAAAAGTCTGAGAAATTTTGTAAGAATGTTTGAAAAAATATTAAGTGTTAAATGTTAATTATTTGATTTATATTATCAGCTCGAGTTTATCATGCTTTTTCCCTTGTGTGCTTTGTTTGTGCGATTTTTGTTTTTCTATTTATGTTGTATATATTATGTATAGAATGTTCGTAAAAAAAACTTTTTTTCTGATATGTATTGGACCGAATGGTTTGAATAAATAAATATAGTACTTAAAGGATTACAAAAAATACATTGCTTAAATTTTATTTTATAACACTTATAAATTACGCGTGATGCAAAAAAATGTAGAAAACATTTGTAATTGATTAAATTCCTGTAGAATGCTTATTATTTTATAAAAGTAATAATTTTTTTTAAATAACTAGATTCTTTTGGAAGCAGTTTTATTAAATAGTAGATATTGAAAAACATTGAAATGAGAAACATTTTTGAAAATAATTGAAATTTTATTTTATTAAAATTTTTAAAAACAATATAATTTTTTAGAATAGTTTTATTATTTATAAAGATAATTTAAATTTTGACTATTTTTTTTACTTGATTGTAATATGTTTGTATGTCTGTGGTTCATATTATTTTTTAAAATAGAATAGAATTGCAAAATTGAAAAGGCAATATTAATAATTACTATTTTTCCAGGATATTTTTAATTTTTCTGATATCTCCGGGTTTCCCAGATGTTATAGACACCCTGTGAATGTGAATTAAATTAAATGAATAATAAATAAATAATGTAAATTAGTAACTAGTAAAAAAAATTTCTAATCTTTTTTACTAATTCACATTTAGAGAGTAAGTAAAATTTTACTTGAAATACACACTTATTGAGGAAAACTAATAAACAGTACCTACTCTGTTATACTGGATTATAAATATCAAAATTGACCTTGAAAAAAAATTATTTTGGACCTTGAAAACCTTGAAAAGTCCTAGAATTTTTTTAGAATAATCGCTAAACACCCTGCAAGAGTCAACCAAGAATTTACAAACAAAAGCTCTTTTTCGAGTTTTGACGTTTCGACACAAACTGCCACAGAAAAAACACGTGTCTAATAAGAAAATTGAAACACGGTCAACGTCAAATCAAAATGACATCAATTTATGTAATTCAACTGAAGTACTCGACACTTTTACTTTAATTTACCTTATTTTATAAGATTACAGTTAATAAAAAAAATTGCAATAAAATTATTCTAAATAAAAACATTATTTTATTTAAAACGTTACGAACATTTACAGGTATTTCAATCATTTTGAGTTATTTAACCCTCCTGCGCATACGTTTTCACCCACAAAGTCGCTTGCAAATGCACACATTTCTCAGAAGGTAGGATTTGCACGCCGATTGGTATCTAGGGGTTTTCGGGGTCGCTGATTACAAATCTGGGGTCAGAATTCCAAAATTCAAAATGGCGGACCAAATATGGCGGACAATTTTGACAATTGAAAAAAAAATTCTAATCGTTCCGTCTATCGCTATCTAGGGGTTTTCGGGGTCGCTGATTACGAATCCAGGGTCAGAATTTCAAAAATCAAAATGGCGGACCCAATATGGCGGACAATTTTTACAATTCAAAAAAAAATTCTAATCGTTCCGTCTATCGCTATCTAGGGGTTTTTAGGGTCGCTGATTACGAATCCGGGGTCAGAATTTTAAAATTCAAAATGGTGGACCCAATATGGCGGACAATTTTCACAATTTAAATAAAATTCTAATCGTTCCGTCTTTCTCTATCTAGGAATTTTCAAGGTCGCTGATTACACAGGCCTGCAAATTGTAGCTTAGTTTTGTTACAGGAAAAGTGGAAGGTGATTCTTATAGCTTTTTTGACGTAGAATACGAATCCGACCTCCAAAATAGCCCATCACGTCAGAATTTCTTGTAAAACTGCTTTAAATGGCCAAAAATGGCTATTTTTGGTAATTTTTTAGATTTTTTTTGGTTAACCAAAATTTTTTTCAATTTGCAAAATTGTGTCGTATAGTACCATGTATAAGCTTCAAACCCCATATTTTAAAATTTCTTAACGATTTTTTTTGAAATAGTTATATAGATGTGAAATTTTTTCATTTAGGCAAATGTGGGTATAAGATAAATTCAAAATGTCATTTTAATTGCAATCACTAATAGTTTTATAAATTGGCCGTTATTTCTTAAACCAACTAGTAAGGGTGAGATATAGCAGTAGTCTTAATTTTTGAAAACAAAAAAAAATTGAATTAAATATGTAACTTTTTAACATTTAAAAAGTTGACTTAAATTTTTTATTATCCCCTCTACTCTTATATCCAATTTTGTAAAAATTTTTAGATCCTTTCTCCCTATTTCGATCCCACATATATTATGGACGTCCCCTTTATTACTACTTTGTTTTTTATAATTATACTTATATCAGCCTTCCTAGTTTTAAAAACCTACACTTGCCTAAATAAAAATCAATTTTCAAATCTACATAACTTTTTTTAAAAAATTTCTAAAGACATTTTGAAAAATGAGTTTTAAAGCTAAGCCATAGTACTATACGATGCAATTTTGACAATTGAAAAAAAATTTTTTTGACTAACGAAAAAAATTCCGAAAAATGACCAAAAATAGCCATTTTTGGACATTTACGGCAGTATTACAAGAAATCCTGACGTGATGGGATATTTTGGAGGTTGGATTCATATTTTACGTCAAAAAAAGCTATAAAAATTAGTTTCCACTTTTTTTGTAACAAAACTAAGTCTAAATTTTCAGGCCTGTGATACAAATCCGGGGTCAGATTTTCAAAATTCAAAATGGCAGACCCAATATGGCGGACAATTTTTACAATTTAAAAAAAAATTCTAATCGTTCCGTCTATCGCTATCTAGGGGTTTTTGAGGTCGCTGATTACGAATATAAAGTCCAAAATTTTAAAATGGCGGACTCAATATGGCGGAAAATGGAACAACAATAAGAAAAAACATTTTGTGAATTAAATTAAAGATAATAAAATTAATCAAAATATATCGTTGGCCATCTTTAGGTTAAAAAATTTTAAAATATAGTAAGTACACTACATTAAAAATAAATTATATCATTCAAATAACCGATTACTTATCTCTTATCAAAAAAATATTTACTTGAGGCAAATTATTTTTAATTAATTTAATTAGGTTGTATTTGCTTTAATTACTGAAATTAATAATTAAAATGCAACTTAATTGACTTAAATTAAAATTATTCCATTGAACTAAACATTTATTTAATAGTCAATAAATAGTTATTTTAAGCAAATATTTTTTTATAGATCTATAATAATAATAGAAATAATAATAATAATGGTAAAAATAATTATAATTAGAAATTAAAATCAATTTTTAAAGTTACAATTGATCGTGACTGTAATATGTTAAAAAATCAAACTTTTTATTCATATTAACAGATTTCAAAGACACCGAAAGCACCAATATACCTATTTCTTGTGAAAATCGAAAAATTATATCAAAATTCATACAAAATTTTTAATTATTAATTTATTTTCTTAATAAAGACTACAATAGGAATAAATTATTCAATTAGAATATGTTATTAAAATTGTTTTTGACATATAGGATTGGCCATTTAGAATTTTTTAATTTAGACCCATGTTTGTAATCAGCGACCCCGAAAACTCCTAGATAGCGATAGACGGGACGATTAGAAAACTTTTTCATAATTGTCAGCCGCCATATTGGGTTCGCCATTTTGAATTATGAAATTTTGACCTCGGATTCGTAATCAGCGACCTCAAAAACCCCTAGATAGCGATAGACGAAGAGATTAGAAAACTTTTTCAGAATTGTCATCCGCCATATTGGATCCGCCATTTTGAATTTTGTCATTTTGACTCCATGTTTGTAAGCAGCGACCTCTAAACCCTATGATAATAAGTTTTGGTAAAATTCTACAAAATTTTTTTAAAAGTCCGCTTTAAAAAAAATATAATTGTCCGCCATATTGGATTCGCCATTTTGAATTTTGACGTTAAATTCGTAATCAGCGCACCCTGAAACCCTTTGATAGACAATTATTGGAAAATCCGGTAAACAAACATTAATACAGAAATTTTTCACTTTGTTTAAACATTTTATATGCAATGTTTATTGTTAAATAAATAATATATATTGTGCTAAATAATTCAATTAGCTTCGTTGTTCATTGAAAGCAATTTGCAACTTGACCGATGTCTTAATATTTATTTAAACAAAAGTTATTAACAAAAATGTTTGGACGAGTATACTCGTCCTCATGCATACGGTAACGGTTTAGTTTGGACGAGTATACTCGGCTTTATGCGCAGGAGGATTAAACGTTACGTTTTTTACAAATAGGTAAAACTGTTGAGGCTTTGACCAAAGCCCTTTTTTAAATAGAGTAAAGTGGGGCCTTTTCAGTCGTAAAGGTCCGTAAATTTGCTTCTAGTTCGTAAAAGTCCGTTTTTATAAAAAGGTCTGTTAAGTACGTAATTTAATTGAGAAAAAACGAAAAATTTGTAAATTGTACGATAAAAATTGGGGATAATTTTAGAGAAATTGCAAATGATTGCAGAAATTTTATTATTTTCAAAAGTAATAAAATTCTCGTCAAAATTTTAACTATTTTTAGGATTAATAAAATTCTCTTAGGCTCAATTATTATAAAAAATTTTAGTATAATTCTTGGCAAACATTTAATTATTTTTATAAAATATTAAAAATTTTACAGGAACTCAATTATTTACAAATTTTCTTTAAATATTTTCGCAATAATTCATTAATTGTTTTTATAAATAATAAAATTCTTACATGGATTCAATTATTTTTGTAAATAATAAATCGCTTTTTAAGAATTCAATGATTTTTATAAATAATAAAACTCATTGCTAAATTTCAATTAATTTTAATATATAATTTAAATCAAATTTCCCGAAAAATGTAATTATTCTTGAAAATATTATTAGAATATTCGTCGAAAGAATTTAATTCTATATTATATATATTATATATATATATATATATATATATATATATATATATATATATATATATATATATATATATATATATATGGGGCAAAATTTCTCAAGTGTACCAATGTCAAAATTGCAAGTTGTTAGATCGGGCTAATATTTTCCCAGTATTTAGTACTATGCATGAGTACTTCAACCACCAAGTATTATGAAATTTTATAAAAAATTGTAGAGGGGGGAGGGGGTTGAATATTTTGGATAAGTATCAACAGTGATTTTTCTAAAAAATCGTAGCTTCTATATAATGAAGTAAAAAAAATTTTGACCCATATGTTTTTTGTAGGGTTTTTCCTGCTCTTTCAAATGGTGCAAAAATTTATTTTTTAAATTCAAAATTTAACCCTTTTTTTTGAAAATTAAAAATTTTTTTGGTTTTTTTTTCAAAAAGGACCCTTTTTTTTCCTTTTTTTTGTACGAAAAGAAAGCTTAAGATGCGTACTTTCAATAACTAAAACGGAAAAAATGACGTTTTTTTTTGTTTTCGAATTATTAATTAATTAATTAATAAAAATTAATAAAAATTGAAATATTTTACAACAAAATAAATTTAACGCAATTCTGAAGTTACTACTGTAAAGCACTACAAAATCCGCTTCCAACGAGTCCAATATGAAAGATTTTGGATAAATTGACGTTTTATAAATAAATATTTATAAAAATTAATTAACAAATGAGGCTTCCGTTTCCGGTACCGTTTCGGTGTACACGCGTTTGGAAAAAGTTAAGATTTTTTTGAGAAATTTGATGGTTTGAAAAAAGGGTGGGTAGTGTAGAGTGTTGATTGTGTAGTATAATTTGTGGTAGTGTAAAGAAAAGGTATGTTTGTATAGAGTGGTGAATGTATGAGTGATAAAAAAGGTAAAAAAGTGAAGTGTGTTTAGTGAGGTTAGGTTGCTTGAAGCGAGAGAGAAGAGAAGGTAGAGAGAGTGGAAAAATTTTGAGCATTGAGTGATAAGGTAGATTTCTGGAATGTCTGAGTTTGATTCAAGTAGTGATAGCGAGAATGAGAAAAAGGCGCGAGTATTTGAAAGGGGGATAGGAAAGAATGGAAAAAAGATGACGTGTGAGGATTGTATGGATTTGTTGGAGTTAGTATGGATGTTGAAGGATGAGATGGATGAAAGAGCTAAGAGAGTGAGGGGAAATATGATGGATATCTGTGAAGATGGGGAAACAAGGGACAAAGAGATAGGGGAAATTGAAGAGGGGTTAGAGAAATTGCAGGAAATGTGGAATGAATGGGATAGTAAGTGGAAAAAGGAAAAGGAAAGCATGTGGAGAAGAATGAATGGATTGGAAAAATTTATAAAGGAAGTAAATGAGGGATCTGAGAAAATTGAGGAAAGTGAATATGAGAGTGTAAAGTGTAAAGTGAGAGATTTGTCAAGACGAGTAGATGTAGTGGAAAATGAAAAAAGGAAAAGGAATATAGTGATTAGAGGTATGAATGTAGGTGTGATGGAGGGTAAAAGAGCAGTGGAAAAAGTGTTGACGTGGGTGGGGGTTAATGTCTCAGTTGGAATGGTAAAAGCGTTAGGAAGGGGAGAATATGGGGTACCAAAGGTATGGCTGGTGGAGTTGGGTAGTGAGGAAGAGAAAATGGATGTGATGAGGGTGAAAGGAAGACTGAAAGGAAGTGTAATAAGAATAGATGAGGATAGAAGTTGGAGGGAGAGAAGAATGGTATGGTTATTGAGAGAAAGAGCGTGGATGGAGAGAGCGAGTGGGAAACAGGTAAGAATGGGTAAAGATTGTATTTGGGTGGATGGGGTAAAGTATGTTGTGAGAGAGGATACGGGAGGTGTGATGGAAGCGTGTAAAGTGTGATAGACAGGGATAGGCTGGGAATAAGGTGAGAAGATTCTGCTTAGATGGATGGATGGATGGGTAAAAGTGGATGTCTGGAGGGTGTAAGAGAGGTGAAAAAGGAGTAGAAGGTTTTTTTTGAAAAAGGGTGGGCGAATTGGGTCGAAGCCAGCATGGGCATAGAAGGAACTGGAAACGGAAGCCCGGCACTGGCGATTAGTAAGGTTGAGAGCGTGGAGAGAGTTGTATGTAGGCTGAGTTGCGTTTAGGTTAAGTTGTATGAAGAGAGTGTTTAGTTGTAAGGATTGTTGTAAATATAGGTTAAGTTTATTATGTATGTATTTGGGAGTCTCGAACCCTACCTATTGTAGGGAGAGTAAATAAATATTATATAATTAACAAATGAATATAATTTATAAAAATAAAGATAAAGTGTTAGTTTTTTTTTAAACAAATGTTTATACAATTCTATTTTGAAAAAAATGTATTCCAGTTATTTGCAACAATTGACAGTTTAAAAAAAAAATTAAAAACCTCTTTATGCGTGTCGTGTTCCATAACTCTATAACCGGGCTTAATATTTTTTAACATTTTCTACAAAACAATTTTTTATTTAATTTTATATTTGACCATACTGTATAATATTTTCAGAACTGCTCTCTGCATTTTTTTCATTAAATCATGAAAATTATTATAAAAATCCAATATAATAATTAATGATTAAGTAATTATTTGTAATTTATTTATTAGGATTTACGTAAAATTAAATTATTGTTGATATTAAAATAATAAAAAGTTGGTAAGATAAAAAAGAAATCATCTCTTATTACATCAGAAATGTAAAAATTAAATAAAAAATTGTTTTGTAGAAAATGTTAAAAAATATTAAGCCCGGTTATAGAGTTATGGAACACGACACGCATAAAGAGGTTTTTAATTTTTTTTTTAAACTGTCAATTGTTGCAAATAACTGGAATACATTTTTTTCAAAATAGAATTGTATAAACATTTGTTTAAAAAAAAACTAACACTTTATCTTTATTTTTATAAATTATATTCATTTGTTAATTAATTTTTATAAATATTTATTTATAAAACGTCAATTTATCCAAAATCTTTCATATTGGACTCGTTGGATGCGGATTTTGTAGTGCTTTACAGTAGTAACTTCAGAATTGCGTTAAATTTATTTTGTTGTAAAATATTTCAATTTTTATTAATTTTTATTAATTAATTAATTAATAATTCGAAAACAAAAAAAAACGTCATTTTTTCCGTTTTAGTTATTGAAAGTACGCATCTTAAGCTTTCTTTTCGTACAAAAAAAAGGAAAAAAAAAGGGTCCTTTTTGAAAAAAAAACCAAAAAAATTTTTAATTTTCAAAAAAAAGGGTTAAATTTTGAATTTAAAAAATAAATTTTTGCACCATTTGAAAGAGCAGGAAAAACCCTACAAAAAACATATGGGTCAAAATTTTTTTTACTTCATTATATAGAAGCTACGATTTTTTAGAAAAATCACTGTTGATACTTATCCAAAATATTCAACCCCCTCCCCCCTCTACAATTTTTTATAAAATTTCATAATACTTGGTGGTTGAAGTACTCATGCATAGTACTAAATACTGGGAAAATATTAGCCCGATCTAACAACTTGCAATTTTGACATTGATACACTTGAGAAATTTTGCCCCATATATATATATATATATATATATATATATATATATATATATATATATATATATATAGATATATTATTTAATTTTATTGTACGATAAAAATTGGGGATAATTTTAGAGAAATTGCAAATGATTGCAGAAATTTTATTATTTTCAAAAGTGAAGTTATATAATATAAGTTATATATATATTATATATTATATATTATTATATATTTATATAATTTGTTGATAAAATCATTTATGATAGAGGAGACTGGGGCTAAACCGGACGGATTTGGTCTTTGACCAGAAAACTCACAGAAAAACATATTTTATGTTAAAGAGTAATATACCGTTATAAAGCTTGTTCCTTCACCTACAAGTCGCACTTGGTCTTCTTTAAAAAACTACATTATCTTGGAGATATATTGCTTCGAAGGAGACTATACTTCAAAAAGGAAAATCCCAAAATTGGTGGTTCTATGCAAAGAATATATTATAAAATAGTTCATAAATATTAATTAAGTTATACCCGGTGGGTACAGGGACGTCTTAAAGACGTCCTTTTCTGTCCGCGGATAATTTGGGGACAATTATGGTAATGTCTCTGAGTCAAAAAAAAGAAAAAATTATCAAAAAGACAATTAAAAGGCGTTCTATGTCTAGTCCAAAAGACATAAGAAAGGACGTCTAAAGTACGTCTTTTGGACGTCCTTTTTACAATCCTTCAGATCTTAAATAGACATTTTTTTATAACATTTTCTAAATTAAAACTCAGTAATATTGTATTAAATTTATTTTAAAATTAATTTTATTTTTTCTAAAATGTGGAAAAATAATGAAAATATTCCTACGAAGCTGGGTCGTGGTCCAGCACGGAAATTAATATAATGAGACTTTGATATCCGTACGTCGTTCGCAGTTATAGTAATTGTAGTAACTGGGCAGTTCAGGTTCAGTGTGAGAAATCTTATATGAGGCATTTTACGTGTAATGTCCTAAGTTGAAATTTCAACTTCTTGAAAAAAATTGAAACTCGGGGAATTTGTTGTTCTATCAAGTAGAAATGTGCCCCAGAAAATATTTTTGACTTTTTCGAAAATTTGAAGGGGGTAGAGGGGGGCCAATTTAACCAATTTTGCTAACACCGGCTACTTTGTGAATTTTTTCTGAACGTACTTTTAATGGGAAAAATATTTCAGAATATGTTTCGGAAAGGTTTTTTCGTCCTCTTTTCAATGGTGAATTTTATTTTTTAATATTTTAAAAATTTATCCCAATTTTTGATAATTAATATTTAAATTTCAATTTCCCAAAAAAGGGTCCGTTTTATTTGAAAATAAATTATTGCAAACGGAAGCTGAGGTTTTTTCCTATGCGCATGTAAATTTTCAGAATGCCCTTTTTTATTGTTTTTGAGTTATTAAATTTCAAAGAATAAATTGCTGCGCGCAGCGTTGCGGTGGTACCCAGCGTACGTGATGCGAGGTGCCCGCGACGCTGCGCGCAGCAATTTATTTTTTGAAATTTAATAACTCAAGAACAATAAAAAAGGGCATTCTGAAAATTTACATGCGCATAGGAAAAAACCTCAGCTTTCGTTTGCAATAATTTATTTTCAAATAAAACGGACCCTTTTTTGGGAAATTGAAATTGAAATATTAATTATCAAAAATTGATATAAATTTTTAAAATATTAAAAAATAAAATTCACCATTGAAAAGAGGACGAAAAAACCTTTCCAAAACATATTCTGAAAAATTTTTCCCATTAAAAGTACGTTCAGAAAAAATACGCAAAGTAACCGGTGTTAGCAAAATTGGTTAAATTGGCCCCCCTCTACCCCCTTCAATTTTTCGAAAAAGTCAAAAATATTTTCTGGGGCACATTTCTACTTGATAAAACAACAAATTCCCCGAGTTTCAATTTTTTTCAAGAAGTTGAAATTTCAACTTAGGACATTACACGTAAAATGCCTCATATACCCTTACATGGGGAGCATATATTGTCAAAATTAGAAGAAATCATCCTTATGTAGTTAATGAATGGTTACTTAATTAATTTTTTTCACTTTTAATAGATTTTTCAAGAGTGCCCACAACCGAACCAAAAATTTTTTTTGTTAGAAAAATGACCAATTTATTGAATTTTTAATAAAATTTTTCTAGTCAACAGAATCAATCTATTTTCTTCACGAGTAGTTAGCTAAGGTCCCTAGCTTTTAATACATATACATATGGGGCGTTCCAGGCGAAATCGGACAGTATTTGACTTTTGCATCTCAGATTTTTTTCAAATATTTTTTTCTTTTAGTGCTCATTGAAATAAGCTACCATGATTTTTTTCAAATTTTTTCATCAAGCCGTTTAAGAGATACAGGTTTTTGAAAAATCACGTTTTTTACTAAAATGTTTTTTTGAAATGGTTATAACTCGGTCAAAAATTGACCAAAGGAGGAGGGTCAATAAGTCCTGTTTTCGGCCCCCTTGCAATTTTTATTTAAATGCTTGAAATAAATTTTCCGTAAAAAAAATGATAATTATGATGATTTAAGGATAAATGAGGGTGTTTGAAAAATATTCACCCCTAATTAATAAGGGTTTTGAATAAAAAATGGGTAAAAAATAAGGGTAAAAAAATGTTTAATTATGGATTAATTGGATCGAAACTCGTTACTCAGGGGTTTTTGGGGTCACTGATTATGAATCTGGTGTTAGTTTTCCAAAATTCAAAATGGCGGATCCAATATGGTGGACGGCTTTTTTAAAATATAAATTAATTCGCTTAAAAATCATCACCCCGAGTAATGATTTTTATGACAGTTAATTCATTTTTCCAAAAAGTCGAACACCATTTTGAATTTTGAAAAACTGAGACCAGATTCATAATCAGCGACCCCAAAAACCCCTGAGTAACGAGTTTCGATCTACAGTCGGGCCGCCGAACTGCACGGTATCCCAGAAATAACCCCTCCACTTGATTTCAAACTGCACGCTGACGAATTCATCCCCACTTTCTAATTTTCAGGACCGCACTTACATATTTATTAAGGGTGATTTTAATTGCGATCATAGAAAAAATATATTTCGCGTTGATGACAGATGTTTTATTTAAACAATTTTTACTTCAATTTAAAACTTCACTAATCACTTCATATATTCCAGATTCAATTTAAAACTGTCACTGAAAGTTATTTGAATGATAGCACTTTCAATTAAACTTTGAAAGATAATTTTTGTAAACAAAACAATATTTGCAGATGTTACTATTTTAATTATAAGTATTAATAATAGCACTCTCTAAATTTGAATTAGTAAAAATGTTTACTAATTTGAATTAATGACTGACTTTTTGTTTTTGAATTAGTAAGATTTACTAATAGTCATTTCTACTGATATATTAGCAAAGTTTACTAATTTAAAAGCAAAAAGTCAGTCACTAATTCAAATTAGTAAATATTTTTACTAATTAAAATATAGAGAGCAGTTTATAAATACAACTAGAAATTTTACACGAAAAACGTTGTATACAATTTGAAATCCTCTATTATATTAAGTTGAAGAACGACCGACCGACCGACCCTAACCCTAAGTATATATTTTGTAGAAACATACTCATATATATATATATATGCAAAATACAATACACATATATACTTACACATATTCACAAAACACATACACATGTACACTCACACATATACATACAACACATACACATGTATTCTCACACATATACACACGACACATACACATGTATACTAACACATATACACACAACACATACACATGTATACTCACACATATACACTAAACACATACACATGTACACTCACACATATGTACTAAACACATACACATGTATACTCACAAATATACATACAATACATACACATGTATACTCACACATATACACTCAATACATACACATATACGCACAACACATACACATGTATACTCACACATACACTAAACACATACGAATGTATACTCACACATATACATACAATACATACACATGTATACTCACGCATATAAATTACAATACATACACGAATTAGTATACACGTGTGTGTATACTCACACATATACACTAAACATATCCACATGTATACTCACACATATACATACAACACATACACATGTATTCTCACACATATACATACAACACATACACATGTATTCTCACACATATACACACAACACATACACATGTATACTAACACATATACACACAACACATACACATGTATACTCACACATATACACTAAATACATACCCATGTATACTCGCATATGTAATGTACCCAAAAAAATTGTTTTGGCTTTTTTGAATATAAGTTTAATTTAAACATATTTTGTTATTGAATTAATTTTAATTTTTATCAAACGAAATGTACAATGCATTGATTCAAAATTATAATGTTTAAATCAAACATAATTTTTGGTTGACTGTATGACTAAGATAATGATGTTTGATTTAAATATATTGTTTTCTTAGTGAAAATGTTATTTTATTTTTTTTTTTATAATAGTTATTGCTAAATGAATTTTTTGCAACTTTTTAAACCAAATTTCATTTTTTCTAAATGAATAAACGGATTGAAATAAATCAAGCTTGAATATTAAGGGGATAAGATACACTTTCTTTTAAAATTTGAGACTTTTTAAAGAGTTTATTTTTGAATAATTATTTAACAAATTTGTTATAAACAAATTTTATTTGATTTTCTGCGCCTTTGAAATATTTGATAAAAATTTCAACATAATTATAACTATTAGAAATCAAATTGTATAGTAGAACAAGACTATACTTAGTTTTTAATCAATTTTATGGTTACATAAATGTTAACTGGAGAGTATTTTGTTTATTTCGTAGATGCAAACAATGTTTTAATTCAGAAAAACATCAAACTCGCATCTCCGCTGCAATATAATTTTGATTGTAACTTTTCAAAAATTGTTCCTCGAATGAATCTTTTCAACGAATTTTGACTTATTATAGTTTTAATTTTATGTTGGAATTTTAAAAAAATTTAAAAGACGCAGAACATTAAAAAAATTATTTTTTTATAAAATTAAGTAATTATTCAAAAATAAACTCTTTAAGAAGTCTCTAATTCTAAACGAAAGTATAATTATATTATCCCCTTTATTATATCCCCGCTCGATTCATTTAAATCGGTTCATTCATTTATAAGAAATAAAATTTTGTTTAAAAATTTGCAAAAAATTTAATTTGCCGTAACTTTTATAAAAAAATATTTTTATTCCTGTTTTTTTAGTAAACACATTCCTAAAGTTAAATAGAAATGTTTTTTCAGCATTTCGATTTACAAAATATACTTTTTATTTTTAGGAAAAATTTCACAAATTCTGACCAAAGTAATTCGAATTTGCTAAAAATATTGCTAAATATTCCATATTAGAAATTGATTTTTTCTGAATCTTTTTGAGAAATGAGCATATTGGCCCAAAATTTTCTTTATTTTCTTCATTCGATTGTTGAACTACCCCACTATTGCTATTTTTCGTAGTGAAAAATACTAATAGTAATTATTGCAGTATTCACTTTCAAAAATTGCATTACGAATTTTAATTTTTACATCGTCATTGTAATTTTCATTAAATTTTGTATTACTTTTTACATTCAGTATGTTGTAAATATTATTTGTAGAAATTTTAAAGTTTTACTTTTTAACTTTTTGCTCGAAAAAGTAGTAATCCGTATCGCTGCTACGCACACCCGAGTGTGTGATCGCGTCACTACTGTCATGCGCAGCGATCGTAATATATTAAGGTTATATATTGTTATAATAATCATTTATGCTAATACTCCCAAAGTTCTATATTTCAAAATGTGCAATTTTAGTTTTACATTAAATTATTTATAACATTTATTGAAATAATTCTTTTTTACTTTGTACAAAATGAGAATAAGAAATGTAAGAATAATAATCTAATAATTTAATAATTAAAATAAATAATTTTAAATTAAATATCCCTTATTATTATTATTATTATTATTATTATTATTATTATTATTATTATTATTATTATTATTATTATTATTATTATTATTATTATTATTATTATTATTATTATTATTATTATTATTATTATTATTATTATTATTATTATTATTATTATTATTATTATTATTATTATTATTATTATTATTATTATTATTACAGTAATATTATTGTAATATTTTAATATAAAATTACAGTAATCTTACGGTATATTTTTCAAAGCAAAATTAATTTAACATTCCAGTACTATTGCTCGAGCATGTAAGGTAGTTTTACGTTTTTCTATTATGGTAATATTACAGAGTAATGTTAAGATAAAATTAGAATAATTTTATAATTTAGAAAATAACATTTCACCAAGCTGGACTCGAACCCTGAACCTTGTGTACAGCAAGCAAGAGTCTTACCAGTGAGCTAATCTTACTTGAAAATATTGAACACAAGGTTCATGGTTCGAGTCCAGAGTTGGTGAAATGTTTTATTTCTAAAATAGAAAATTATTCTAATTTTATCTGTATATTATATTAATATTACAATAAGATCACAGTGTAATATTACCTTAACATTGTGAGGTAATATTACCTTAATATTCCCATTAATTTACCGTAATTGTACAACATAATATTACCTCCAGGCGGACATTTTGATATTCCAGTAAGATCACTATAATATTACAGTGCAGATTACGAATCTTCAGTGTAATATTACAGTGATGTCAGTATAACCTTACGTGCTGTTTGGGAACTATTTTGCAATTTTTTTATAAGCGTGTAATATTAAAGTAATGTTACTGTCATGTTACAGTAATATTAATGGATAATATTACCCATCAGGCAGTTAAAAAAAGTATTAAAATTTTTTTTAAATTTAAATACAATAGTAAAATTTAATATGACTATAATATTACTGTAATGTTACGTGTATATATGGGAAAGGGATATATGCGTGTAACTGATATTTTGTTTCATAGCGTTTGCTTTTTCGAGTAAAAACTAAACATCTATACAAAGTAGTAATAATTGTTCTGATATATAATAAAAGTTGCTTCGCTCAAAATATTAATTGCTCGAGACATTTTAAATATTACTCGGCTTTTAATAACATTTATTAATTTTATTAATAACATTTTAATTTAACATTTATTTAATAACATTTATTATTTTTAATAACATATATTCAAGAACTGGTTGGACACTCGGACGACACGCGCAACTGCCAGTCAGTGAGCTCCTCTGGGCTCCTCACTGCTACCCGACTGGTACTAGCGCGTGTCGTCCGAGCGTCCGACCGGTTCTTACATCTTAGATCAAAGTGTGGATTCCCCATAAAGATTCAATACCCGTTTCCAAATTTCATGAGCCGCAATTAAGAAAGAAGAAGCTACATTTTTTCTGGCGGGCGATCTTTTTACTGCGCGGCACGTTAACTGACAGCGCGTCCACAGTGTCACAGTGCTTTTACAATTTACTGTTCAAAATTGTCTACAGACTACAATTTTTAACCGATTTGAGTGTTCTTTGTTTTAAATTAAAGGGGAATAAATTCTTAAGACATCTCTCAAGGTCAATTTTTCAGTTTTTAATTGTTTATAATTTTTTATTTAATCAAAGTTAACAAATTAATACAATTTAAAAAAAATGTAATTACTTCTTTCCTAATTACGGCTCACAAAATTTGGAAATGGTTATTGAATCTTTATAAAATTCTCTTTCCAATAGAATTTGAACGAACTTTCTAAAGTGTTGAGAACATTGTTTATTTTGCAATTAAACAATTAATTTTGTAATAACATTTAGTAATTTTTAACAATAAGTAAAAATAAAATAATAATAATAAAATCCTTTGAACTGTTTAATAAACTCATAATGAAGCTTGAATTTTATGTGTTTCAATACAATTCAGTAAATTTCAAATTTGCTGGTACACTTCACGTATTTTGACTCACCTATATTCAGTAGCTTATAAGTCCGAAAATATTGAGTTTAGGAAAAAGTTGTCAAAGAATGAAAGTTTTGAATTTATATCGACTTTCAAGAAATGTAAACAAAAATTTTTTTATAAAAAATTAAGTTTTCCTTTTAAAATAAACGTTTATTTTTGGATTTCAGTACTGCACATGTTCTAAATCAGTTTATATTAATATAATATAACCTACAGGTAAAAAAAATTAATTTGTTTATTAAAAAAATTTTTCTTTTCATTTCTTAAAAGTCAAACTAAAACTTTCATTCATTGCCAACTTTTTCCTAAACTCAATATTTTCAGACTTACAAAATATAGGGAATATATATAAATACACTACCGGCAGAAATTGTCGGTACGAACGACGGGCGAGCTACGAAAAGTTGCTGCCGAAATTAAATTAACATATTTTATTATTGAAAAATGATAGAAACTTGGTTCTTGGATCGTTTGAAAGCCAATTAAATTCTGCGTCGTTTGATATATAAATGAAAATTATTTGATATTTTTGAGAAATTTTATCACCTAAAAGATTTTGAAAAAAATTGATTAATTTGTCTATTTTTGTGCACCATGTTTGTGTGGCTGCACATTCTAGAAAAATTTAGAGAAAAATTTTAAACTCTAGCAACTTAATCTTTAAAGTCTCAGCTTTTATTTGAGCCTTGAAAATTGAAAATCCGTTCAGTAGTTTTTGAAATATCTAAAAAAATATCCTAGCATGTTGTTTTATAATTTAGGCGGTGATACACACTTATTGCACTCTCGCTGCTCACCTGGTTCGTTGCGGCAGGGCCGAATAAGCGGCGTATAGAGTGGAGGTCATATTTAGAGCCCTTATTAAGTTTTTTGTAATTTTAGATTTAATATTCATTAAAACTTTAATAATTGTTAAAGTTAATTATTATATACATAAATAAGTTATCATTTTACAAACTTTCATGATCAAAGAGTCGTTTAATTTGGGAAAAAAAGTTAGAAAAGTGAAAATTTGTACGTAGAAATAAACGACTATTTGATCATGAAAGTTTGTAAAATGATAACTTAATTATATACATATAATAATTAACTTTAACAATTATTAAATTTTCAATGAATATTAAATCTAAAATTACAAAAAACTTAAAAAGAGCTCCAAATATGACCCCCACTCTATATGCCGCTTATTCGGCCATGCCGCAACGAAGCAGGTGAGCAGCGAGCGTGCAATAAGTGTGTATCACCGCCTATATTATAAAACAACATGCTTGGACATTTTTTTAGATATTTCAAAAACTACTGAACGGATTTTCAATTTTCAAGGCTCAAATAAAAGCTGAGACTTTAAAGATTAAGTTGCTAGAGTTTAAAATTTTTCTCTAAATTTTTCTACAATGTGCAGCCACACAAACATGGTGCACAAAAATAGACAAATTAATCAATTTTTTTTCAAAATCTTTTAGGTGATAAAATCTCAAAAATATCAAATAATTTTCATTTATATATCAAACGACGCAGAATTTAATTGGCTTTCAAACGATCCAAGAACCAAGTTTCTATCATTTTTCATTAATAAAATATGTTAATTTAATTTCGGCAGCAACTTTTCGTAGCTCGCCCGTCGTTCGTACAGACAATTTCTGCCGGTAGTGTATATGTAAGTAGAAATATTTTTATCTTATAATTATAAAATTAATACTTTAAAATTAACTACAAGTAGGTAAAAAGAAAATATCAATATTTAATATAATAATTAAACCTTAATTTATGAACAAATAGAAATGTTGAATAACAAATATTTCAAAGCAAACAAATAATTTTTAAAAAGAAAATAAAAAAATTATTATTTACATACACATGTATATTCACACATAAATTCACAACACATACATATGTATATATTTAAATAAAATTTTTTTCATATATATTATCAATGGAGATGCTATTTAATAAATTTATATAAGTGAAAATTAACAAGTAAAATGTCTTCCGAGCGAGCGTCAGCGAGCGAGGACAACGACGCTAGTTATTTTATAATTTACTAAAATTTTTAATTCTGAAAAATAATTTCAATTTCTAAATAATTTTACATTCAAAATTAATTGAAATCATAAAAATATATACTATTCTCAAATTGATAAATGGTAGAAAAAATTTACATTTTTGAATCAAAATATGTTGCCTCATAAAATTAAAAAAATTCTCTGATTTATCCAAATCATAGAAAAGAAACACTGCAAAAAATGGCGTCTAAGAATAAGACGATTATAAACGTCTTATGTAAATAAGCGTCTTATTTGAGCGTCTTAACGCTGTTAAACATAACATTTAATTTATATCATAAATATAAATAAATTCCTATAAAAATAAATATATTATTGTAGTGTACATATTATATAAATATGTACATATTTATATGTATCTACAATTATAAAAAAGTTACATACATTCAACAATTTATATAAGCATACCGTCTTTGTTTTTTATTTTTTAACTTTCAAATGTACGGCACTGACTTTAGTAGCGCCACCGTACACTGTGGAGGACTTAGAAACTAAAGCCAGCGTGCAGTTTGGCGACAGCGTTCACTTTCAAAGCGTGCAGTTCGGAGGCCCGACTGTAATTAATCCATAATTAAACATTTTTTTACCCTTATTTTTTACCCATTTTTTATTTAAAACCCTTATTATTTAGGGGTTAATATTTTTCAAACACCCTCATTTATCCTTAAATCATCATAATTATCATTTTTCTGTGACGGAAAATTTATTTCAAGCATCTAAATAAAAATTGCAAGGGGGCCGAAAACAGGCCTTATTGACCCTCCTCCTTTGACATTCTATACATGAAAATTTTTGTTTTCACACCGTAGTTTTTGATAAAAATATAAAAAAAGTTTATTTTTTAAATTTACGAAATTTTTTTTTAATTTTTAAAATAAAATTTTATTTTTAAAAATGTATGTATCGATCGATTTTTTTCAAAATTTTTTGTAAGAAACTAGAAATAATTAACAACTATTAGGCGTTGTTTGATTGTGGGCAAACGATGGGATCTATTTATTTCAAATTCTTTAATTTTTATATCCATATAATATAGCAAACAATGGGGCTTTTGAGCAAAAATTATTAATAACACAGGTCAACAAAAAAAGTCTTACATTTATATGAGATATCATAGTGTCCATTAAAGACGCTGAACACGATCGCGGGTCACAAAATTGGCCACCACGTCAAGATTTTGAAAAAAGTGGAGGTAAAGAGCCTAAAAAACGTGTTTTTGAGGGTTTTCAAAAATTGTTTTATCCTAAACCTGACGCGCCAGAAACTTCTACATAGACTTAAATTGAAGCTTGAATTGTCCACTACAAGACCCATATCCGTAAAACCAAAAAAAATTAAAAATTTTTTAAAAACATAAAAAGAATTAAAATTAAATTAGGGTCGCTGAGTACCAATTTTCAAGCGAATCCAATCAATTATAAATTTTGGATCCGACATTTTGAATTTTCGAAAAGTGATATCGGATTCGTAATCAGCGACCACAAAAACCCCCAAGTAACAATTTTCAAGCGAATCAAAAACAATTTTAAAAGTCCATTAAAGCAACCCAAAAAACACCTTTTTGGTAACTTCAACCCCATTTTTTGAAAAAATTTTAATCTTTTTTGGTTTTACGGATATGGGTCTTGTAGTGGACAATTCAAGCTTCCTTTTAAGTCTATGTAGAAGTTTCTGGCGCGTCAGGTTTAGGATAAAAAAAATTTTGAAAACCCTCAAAAACACGTTTTTTGGGGTCTTTACCCCCACTTTTCTCAAAATCCTGACGTGAGGGCCAATTTTGTGACCCTCGATCGTGTTCAGCGTCTTTAATGGACACTATAATATCTCATATAAATGTAAGACTTTTTTGTTGACCTGTGTTATTAATAATTTTAGCTCAAAAGCCTTATTGTTTGCTATATTATATGGATATAAAAATTAAAAAATTCGAAATAAATAGATCCCATCGTTTGCCCACAATCAGACAACGCCTAAAAGTTGTTAATTTAGTTCTAGTTTCTTACAAAAAATTTTGAAAAAAATCGATCGATACATACATTTTTAAAAATAAAATTTTATTTTAAAAATTAAGAAAAAATTTCGTAAATTTAAAAAATAAATTTTTTTATATTTTTATCAAAAACTACATGTAAAAAATTTGAAAAAAATCATGGTAGCTTATTTCAATGAGCACTAAAAGAAAAATAATATTTGAAAATAATCTGAGATGCAAAAGTCAAATACTGTCCGATTTCGCCTGGAACGCCCCATATGTTTGCTTAATATCTACAAGGAAACAAATTATGAATCAAAAACAAAACTATGCCCACAACCGAACCTATTCCCCTACTCTTTCAATCGTCTTGACTAAAATATATGTTACTCTTGAGATGACAACTATTTTGTAGAAAAAAATGGCGGTCGTCATTTTGAATGGAATAACTTCAAGCATATATATTTGAAAGTTTTATAAATTTACAATATTTCCATACAAAAGAATTTGAAATTTCAAAAAAACTAAAATTGTTTGTTAATCAGTTTATTTAGATTAATTTTTTAAAACTTGTTAAGCGGGAAATATTTTTCCGAATAATATAATATAATTAATTAATGTGGTTAGTCATTCTTTACTGATTAAAATTTTAAAACTGCTAAATAAAATAAAAAAAGTATTTTTGAATAACAAATTTTTTGTATATAACATATTTTTGAAATATTTTTCAAACATCTAAATACATATCATAAATTTAACTGAAACATGAAGAGAAAAAAATTAAAGAATACTATGAATTGGTTGGTGAAGAATTTTGAAGATATTGAATCTTTAGATATTTAAAAGAAGTCAAAAAAAATGGTATGGTCTACATGTTTCTTACAACCGACACTTAGGGTACGTCCCATGATGAGAAGAAAACGGAATGCAAAGCAGAATTTCGTGAGTGCAAGAGAGATAATTAGATATCACTATCCTTTTCACTCTCACGAAATTCTGATTTGCATTGTGTTTTCTGCTCATCATGGGACCGTACCCTTAGCCAGAGATTTTCATAGCATCCCTTGATCAAGCGCGTCTAGGCGCAGCTCCCAAGGTGAGTACATTCCAAAATACCGAAGAGATAAGTCGTTTTTTGGGCAAGTAGAGATAGCTCCCCAAACCTAAATACTTAAAAATTGAAAATTCGAAAAATACCGCCACCACGGCCGCGGCTCATAGGCCGAGTTTCGCGCCCGCGCGAGTTGTAAATGTGGATATACCACTGATCTCTATTATAACTGGATGGGCGACACGTCTAAAACTGCGATAAAATTAGAAGCCCGGAAGGCGCCATATTTTAGATGCCCACTTTACAAGAGCAGGCGGGAATTTTAAAATTACAAAGGAGGTTGAAATACATTTAAGCATGAAAAGAATACTTAACTTATTTTAGAAATTATTAAATTATTTTATTATTATTATTAATAATAACTATAAATAATAATAAATAAATAAAAATTATTAAAGTTAACTTAATTTACTTAAAAATAATTAAATATTTGACAAGTTGAATTTAAATTTCGTTAAATTTTTTTCACTTAGTAAGATTAATCATTTCACAAAAATACTTGCTTCTTAATTTAATTTGGTAAAAAAACTGAAATTATTCAGCATTATACATATAATGTTTACAATAAAACAACAGTGAGTAAAATATAATGCCTCGGCAAAGAAGCAAAATATAACCTAAAAATACATCATTCAATAATATATATACACATTTTTTTTAATATATACTTACTTGTGCAAAGAAACACCTTTCGCTTCCTTTTTCCCACAAAATAAACAAATTAAAACCATATTGGTATTTATATATTTAAAAAAGTTAAAAATTATTTAATTTAATCACTTGAGACGTACGAGAGAAGTGTCAAAACATCGAACAACACACACTATATGCAAAGCACACTAACACGATACCTCACACAATCAAGTCGCTCTACGCTGTTTCACCGGCATCTAAAACATGGCGTCGATGGTTTTAATTATTTTCGCACCGGAAGCTACTTTTATATAGGAGTCGCCCATCCAGTTATATATAGTGATCAGTGGGATATACTGCGAAGTTCAAATCCATATATTGATTGTGGTGAAATAAACACTGATAGTGAAAAAGGGGGCCATCCCCCCTAAAATACTTAATGTCAGTGAAAAAAAATTTCTTCACAAACTCCAACCGTGGTGAAAAGTGCAACTGTAAATAAAACTGAATCGCCGCCACCAATCAAAATACAAAAATCATCGACTCTTAAAGCGCAAAAAACAAATTTAAAGAAAACTGATATCTCAAAACTATATGAGAAAACACAAATTAGCCCAGAAAAGAATTCAGCATTTGAAACAACGATAAAAAATTCTTTGATATCACAAATTGAGGAAAAAAGGTGACAAATAATACAAATATGACACCAGACAAATACGAAGAATTAATTAATAACAATAGAAGCCAGCAAAAGTTGATAGAAGAACTGTTGCAAACGATCCACTAACAAACTCAAAGGATAGAAAACTTGGAAAAAATGTAGGGTAAAAATTCACACAATGCCATGGAAACAGAAGTGTAGACGATGAAACCGATAGATGGTCCCGCAGTGGGTTTTCCCTAACTTTAAAAAGAGGAAAGTGATAAAAATTTGAAGAAAAACTCTTTAGCCCCATCCAAGGCCAACAACACCAATAAGCAGATCAACATTCATGATCAAAACGCAGGCAATAAAAAGATTAACACAGCCACCAGCAAGGGTACTTCAGGTAAACCGCCTCCGATCGTAATCTACGGCCAAGAGGAAACAACTACGGTAAGCCTTATGAAAGAACAATTAGAATCGCAAAATTTTCACATTAAAAGAATTAATAAAGACAAGCATTCTTTATACACCGAAAATATTAATGATTATAAAAAAGCGAAAACACAACTCGAGGTTACAAAAACCAAATTATTTACATATACACTAAAAAAAGAAAAAGTAAAATCATTTATCTTAAAAGGTCTAGACTCAAATACGGAACCAACTGATATTCTTGAAAATTTAAAAACATTTAAGTAAGAAAATATTCAATTTCTCAAAGTTTTAAGATTTACGACACAAAAATCTCAAAAAGAGAACAAAATCTTGCTTATTTATCTAGTGCAATTGCCACCAACCAGTGACACAGGTATTTTACATATAATAATAATTATATTAATAATTAATAATTTATACGCACTTTTAACTGATTCTTCCCACGATGGATAGAGACACACAAATTATTCCATCAAACATTATCAATAAAGATTTTTAAATAATTTCAATAAATGTCAACTGCATTATTACAAATGAAAGAAGAAATAACCTCTTAAATTTTTTAAGAAGACATAATCCAGATTCAATAACGCTAGGTGAAACTAAACTGAACACAATACACATACTTGATTTTCAAATATATAATATAGTAAGACGCGATAGACCAAACGCAACAATAGCAATACGAACGATGAAATTGATAGATATTTAAATGTTATAAATGAATGTACAACACTTGCTATGAACACCACATTGTCCAAAGTTAAAAGCAAAAACTCAATGGAAATTTACCAAACACCCCTTATTAAAAAAATTGCTAAAGCAAAAAGTAAATTAATAACACAAATAAACAAAATGTATAGAAATTTTCAAACACACAATGACAGAGAAGTAAACTTTCTGAAAAACAAATTAATTGCAGTAAAAGTCCTACTAAAGCAAGAATACGTTAATTCGATTAACAATTACTGGAGAGGAAAAATAAAAAAGCATTCCCTTTAATGGCCCAAAAAATATGTTTCCCCAAGTGAATAACATATTTAGAACAAAAGAAAAAAATTTTCATACCGCAACTTCAAATTGACCATCAAAAGGAACCGCTTTTGCAGGAATCAGAGGTACCTACACAAATCCTACCTACTGACAACAACAATAAATTTTTAATTTCCAACAATGAAGATAAACTCAAAATAATAGGAACACATTTTAAAAACACACACATAAAATTTGCAAATTACGGAAGAGAAGGACTCAATAAAATAATTTGTAATAAAATTATGACACTTGAACAAGAAATTGAAAATAATAGAAGAAACAATAACACAATAGTAAACTTCAGTAATAATTTACATGCAAATGACACTCACTTATTAAACGAAATAATTCCAAACTATTTCACCTCGAGGTATAAATTAACTAAAATCTTCAGGAGCTTAAATAATAAAAAGTCAACAGGCATTGATGAAATCCCCAACATTGTATTAAAAAATTTACCAAACAAAGTAATAGAGGATTAGCATTGTTTTTAACAATATCCTTGACAACAGTCATTTTCCGGAAAATTGGAAAAAATCCAAAATTATTCCTATCCCGAAAAAGGGTAAAAATAGCGTACAGCCAAGTGATTTAAGACCAATTAGTCTTCTTCCAAATATTAGTAAAATAGTTGAAAAAGTAATAAAAGTTTTATTAACACAAATTTGCGCAGAAAAAAACATTATTCCAGAACAACAATATGGATTTAGACATAAGCAGTCTACAATCCACGCTATTAATAAATTAATGTCAGATGTTAGTCAAGCTCTCAACAATAAAAAATATGTAGGAGCTTGTTTAATTGGCCTTGAAAAAGCTTTTAATACTGTTTGGACAGAAGGGTTAATATTTAAACTGTTAAAAAATTCGTTTCCAAAATATTTAATTAAATTATTAAAAAGCATGATAACAGACAAAAAATTCGTGATAACAGACGGTAATATAGTATTTAATAAAGAGTTTACAGTTAAAAACGGCCTCCAACAAGGAACAGTTCTATCACCGATATTATTTAACATCTATATTAATGAAATACTAAAAATGTATGACATAAACATAGATGAAAATAAAAAGGTATCGCATTTGCAGATGATATGATTATATACGATGTGGATAAAAAAGCCTCGGAAATTGAAAAAACATTACAAGAACTATTTGAAAACGTTCAATATTACCTATACACATGGAAATTAAAAGTGAACGTCTTCAAATGCGAAACCATTTTTTTCAGAACTCCTCTCTCAGAAACCATTGGAAATGTTAGAAAACACTGGAAGAATTTCCAAATAAAAGAAAGAAAACATAACGGCAAACCAGTCCCCAATAAAACGACAGCAAAATACTTAGGATTAAATATAGATCAAACACTTTACTTTATCAAACACATTGATACACAACTAGAAAATGCTAAAAAGGTGTTTAATAAATTAAGACGTTTAATGTATAACAAACACTTACATTACAAAATAAAAATATTGTCCTACATGTTATTTATCAGACCCTTACTAACATATGTGTGTCCTATTTGGTATAATTTGAGTGCATCCATTATGGGAAGAATCAGAGTTTTCGAAAGAAATTGCATTAGAGTATGTCTAGGAAAATACAGATCTGCTGAATCAAATTTCCAGAAATACATATCAAGTAAAGTTATTTACAACTTAGCTAACATGAATAAAATTGACACACAAATGATTAAAATAACAAGAAATTACTTTGCAAATACACGAAACGTAACTGACAATAGCTTAATTCACTCAATGTACTATCCGAATGATAAATACTTTGAAAATGTAATAAAAACTAACTTTGTCCCTCCAGAAGCGTTTCCTTACCTGGACAAAAATGGTTATATACAGGACACCTACGGTACTCCAGTAATATACCATTATAAAAGAAATGCAAGGAAGAAATCGTTTTTGTACGACAAACACTTAGACACAAGCGTACCAAATAATGTATGGCGATTCACTACATTCATCACAAACAAAGAAATAAAGGATAAACATAGACAAAATACCAAAAAATACTTTTGGTTGGACGAGTAGCTTGTAGAAATTTACTTTTTTTACAAAAATAATAAAATAAGAAACTGTGAATACTACGAAATTATATTTAATTATATTGTTAAACTCAATATAAACAAAATTTACGAACTATCATTTACGTATATATATTTTACTACTTATTTTTATTACTAATTGTATCATAATAAGAAAAAATTTAATAAAAATGTAACATCTTTGTAAGGAAAATCATCGATAAATTAACACTTGTAAATATAATTAGTCCATAATTTAGTTCAGGTTAAATTACTCTTTTTCCTACTTTTCTCTCTTCTTCTGCTCTTTTCATTTTTTATTTTGTTAAATTTAATTTATATTATAGTTTATTCAAGTTATATCCTAATTTATAATTTTCATTAAATAAAAAGAAAGTACTAATGATCAGTTTTAAGCCTTTTCCGATCGATATAAAATAATCTAATTTCTTTACAAAATTAAAATACAATGTGTATTAAAAGAAAAATAAATGACTCAAATATGCATTCGTGGCATAGAACAATGTACGCGGCTTCGAGAGTAATGTATTAGCCAGTAAGTCCTAGAAAAATATGTAATAGAATTTATTGTTCATTATAAAATATTGTATTATTATTGATTTTGGCTATTAATAAACGATTTCAAAAGCAAAAAGCAGCTCTTAAGGTTGATGGCTCCATAAAAAAACACTATACACAGATAATGCTATATAGACTTAAGGGTTCAAATCGTGGTGTCGCATTTCCGTAATAATGTTAATGATACTTTTTTTACTAAATTTTCATTTATTATAACACATCAGAACACATTATAAACAATTTTGATTTTTTATATAAATATTTAAATGATTTGGTTATTTTAAAAAGTTTTGTATGAAATTTCATACAAAACTGTTTGAAATTTAACACAAAAATATTTGAAATTTCATTCAAACACTTTGTATTAATTTCCAAAAAAAAATTTTGAAAATTTTAAACAAATGTGTTTTAAAATTTAATACAAAAATTTGTATGAAATTTAAAAATGTTTGTTGTAGTTTTTCAAAATTATATATGATAATTGCTTCAAACATTTTTATATAAAGTTTGTAACAAAAATTTATAATAGTGTAGCGTTTAATTTGATTCCCTCTCAAAATATAAAAATATTAGTTTTTAAAAGTGTTTGAGTATAGTATTGCAAATAATGGGTTTACAATTAAAAATATCAGAATTTATTATAAACTCCTGTTTCCTAAAAATTACAATGGTATAGATAAAAAATAACACTATACTTCTTTGAATATTAATATTGAAAACTATCATCATCAGATACATTGATTATCCCTAAATTCTTACATTTTATTAGAAAAAGTGCCGTTTTTCGCACCGCATTATGAAATAGTATATTTCGATACAAGGTGCCAAGCGAGCGTTTTGCTCATTGCGAGTGTAATGGCGTGGCGAGAACTCAATGTGAGGCGAAGCCGAGCAGTGAGTTGTCGCCACGCCATTACACTCGCAATGGGCATACGCTCACGCGGCACCGTGTGTCGAACAATATTTTTCTTTATAAGTGCAGGCATAACCTCGTTTGGTAAGCACTTGCAGTAGTTCAAAATGTCCGATCGCCTTACAGTGCGAACAAACGATGCGCAAAATATTTTGCCCACCGCTACACTGTGAGCAAAATGTTTTGCGCATCGGTTGGTCGGACTGTAGGGAATCGGCCATTTTGGAGTGCTGTCAGTGGTTGCCAAACGAGGGTTTTGCATGTAAGTATAAAGAAAAGAAAATTTCTTATTTAATAGCAGTACAATAAAATGTCGCATCAAATTAATTATATTTGCATTTTAACGTATGTGAGATATTAGCTATAGATTCAATACTATTTTTTCTCAGTATAAATTTTGGTACAGGAAAATTTATTTGAATATATGTATAATTTCATCAATGGAGGGAATTTTTCGTAGACAGTAAGTAAGCCACAATTTCATGTACATTTTCTTATTATTTTCAAAAATGTTCCTCATTTCAATGTATTTCAATATCTACTATTTTAATAAAATGTACGACATAAACAGTTGCAGTAAGTTGTTTATACACTGAGAAAATGTTTTGTATAAACTTTAGTCAAAAGTTGAGTAAAATGGCTACACATGCGCTTTTGAATAAAGTTTAACCAACTGTAGTTCAAAATAAATTTTTCGTAGGTGAAAATAAAATTGGTCAGTTTTTAAATTAAATTTCATAGAATTTCAACAATACTTTGTAAAGAAAAGAAAAGTGTTAGAATAAAGCCTAGTCTACGAGTGAACACAATATAAACAAAAAAATTAGAGAACGTATTCAACACATTTCAGAGAGTGATCTATGGAAACTTAAATTTTAGTCAAAAGTTGAGTAAAATGTGAACAAGCTATTGGTAAAATGTGGGGAAGGAAATGTAGTGGGGAGACTAGTAAAATCATCATTCCTACATACCGACGATTGATTCCTAGGACTAATTCCTGTATTACCAACATTTTTAAAACGATAAAAAAAATTAATTATCGATTGTTGATTTTTATATGTTGGACGAATTTCTGCATTACCTACACATTTTGCATTAAACAATATCTCTATTTTACTCATACACCTTATAAATACTCAAACACAAATACAACACTCTTAACAGATAACAACCTAACCTAATGAACACATATAACGTAAGACTAAGTTCGCACACATTTACATATAAATGAATGTTTTGAACACAACTTGCGAGAAACGGATTAAAAATGAATAACTAATTAATTACTTGTTATTTTAGTTATATTATTTTATAATTGGTTTTAAATTAAATAAAACAATTCGTGATCAATTAATGAAGTGTTATTATTTATAAATTAAAATTTTTTTTGGATTTTTAAACTTATCTTTACAAATATAAATAAAACATTAATCTAGTAATTTTTGTTTGTATAATTAATACATTAATCTATTTTAAAAGTTAAAATAAAAATAAATTAAAATAAATATTTATCCGAATAAATCTTATTTTATTTTAAAATAAATAACTAATTAAAACATAAAATAATTTGAAATTTATATATTAACAGATTTTTTCACGTATATATATATTTCTATATTTATACATATTTTTCTTTTATAAATTTATACAGACACAAAAGCAAATAAGAAATAAAGAAAATAGTTTAATTTAACATCATAATCTATAATATCTTCATTTTATGTAAATTATAACTTTTAAATAATTAAAATAATAAATTATTGATAATTAATATCTTTGATCTTCCTTAACTATTTTGTTAAAAGTAAATGTTTGTAATTAAGTTTTGATAGATTTTAAAATACGTTTATAAATATTGTTAAAAGGACAAATTTCCTAAGGGCTCCTAGAATTTCACATACAGTCCTGATAGTATAGTTGCGTGGTGGGGCTTTCATTTTACCCAACTTCTGGACAAACTGTGACACAAGCAGGTAAATATCTACCAAAGTACAGCATAAAGTATTAAAAATAGTAAATCAGTTTATGATCAAATGCATACCAAAGTTTAATCTCATGTCTGTTTTAATCTTTAAATTACTTTTTGAACATTCTTTGGAAAATGCATTTTAATAACCATACAAGAGAATTTTAAACATTATTAAAATGCCTATGTGTAGCCATTTTAACCAACTTTTGACTAAACTTTATACAAAATATTTTCTCAGTGTATATACAGTATTTTAATTTATAAAATTAATCAGAATTTATTAAGGCTATGTCCAAGTTGTAAAATGTAAACAAACCAAAAGATAAACAAACCAAGCACTAAAATCACCTTTTTTATACATCTTTTTCTTTCACAAAAATTACCATTAGAAAACTTTTTTTACAAAAATGATAAATTAGAGTGTCAAAATTTCCAAAAAAAATCAGTTTTGAGTGTGATCAATAAATAGAAATTAGTAAAATAACTAATTAAAATGAATTGTAAAATCTTCAACATGTGGTAGGGGAAATTTTTCCCTTTCCTCCATGAAATTACGAGAAGAAAGGGTAAAAACTTCTTCATCGTCCGTGCGGTTGATATAGTCAAACACTTAAACTTTTCGCGACGTGAACTCTGATGCTCTACGCGCACGCGCAAACCGTGCCAAAGAAGCATTTGACAACACTATGCTGAAAGACACATTTTGTTTTACTCTAAAACGCAGTTATTTTCACATGCTTTCAGCTATGATGGGTGTAGTAACCAAATTCAACACTTCAAGTTACCATTTTCACAAAGAAAACGTAAATTTATATTCATTTGTAAAAATAGGAACCGCGAAAAAAGCAGAAACAGGAGATCGAATTGTGTACTTTTCTCGCGGTTCCTATTTTGACAAATGAATATAAAATTACAATTTCTTTATAAAAATAGTAAATTGAAGTATTGAATTTGGTTACTGGACCCAGCATAGATGAAAGCATGTGAAAATAACTGCGTTTTAGAGTAAAACAAAATGTGTCTTTCAGCATAGTGTTGTCAAATGCTTCTTTGGCACGGTTTGCGCGTGCGCGTAGAGCATCAGAGTTCACGTCGCGAAAAGTTTAAGTGTTTGACTATATCAACCGCACGGACGATGAAGAAGTTTTTACCCTTTCTTCTCGTAATTTCATGGAGGAAAGGGAAAAATTTCCCCTTCCACATGTTGAAGATTTTACAATTCATTTTAATTAGTTATTTTACTAATTTCTATTTATTGATCACACTCAAAAATGATTTTTTTTGGAAATTTTGACACTCTAATTTATCATTTTTGTAAAAAAAGTTTTCTAATGGTAATTTTTGTGAAAGAAAAAGATGTATGAAAAAGGTGATTTTAGTGCTTGGTTTGTTTACGTTTTGGTTTGTTTACATTTTACAACTTAGACATAGCCTTAAAGACGAAAAAATTCGCACTTTTATTAGAAATTTATTTTCTTCTTCATCAGTATTATGTTGTCGTATATAATAAAATGTTATTCTTTACTTGAAAACAAACAAAAAATCTTATTATTTTCATCAAGACGAATCGATTCATGTATAAAAAGAATATACTATTAGCATTTATAAAATTAATTAAAATTGAAAAATCCACTATATTATAAAAAATATTTTTTAAATTTAATATAAATGCTTTCTCCCCAAGGAAGCAAATGTTTTGCTTATCATAAAGAGGAAGCAAAATGTTTATGTAATGAACATCTGAATATACAACTTGTTTATCAAAATTTTTAAAAAATATTTTAATTTTTGTTATGAATACTATTATTAATGAAAATAATTAAATTTTGTAATGAATTTTATTTAAATTCCTTAAAATAATTGAACTTTGTCGAAGATTATTGTTATTTATTCATAAAGGTTATTGGAAATGTTGACCACATTTTTTTAGCTTTTTTGAAAATAATTGAATTTCTGACAAGAATTTAAGTAATTTAAAGCCAAGTTATACATTTTTGTCATAATTTTGGTGCTCATTTCATTCGTTTTTGTAAATCTCGTTGTGTTCAATTCATGAATATTTTGCTTCCTCATAGAGATACTAATACCAACAAAGTATAAATTTTGAACGATTATTCGCAATTGCTGTAATATTTTTTATCTTTATTTAATACTTCCACATAAAAAAATTTCCTTCTCAATTTCTGTTTTTTAAAATATCAATAACTTCTTTATTTCTAATCGAATTAGCTTAAAAAATAGGTCAATCGAAGCATTTTTTAATGCTCTACAAGTTGCTAACTATAGTTTCAAAGTAATTTCTACATTTTTCAACAAAATTTTCAAAAAAGTTTTATTTTTCAAAATTTTTTATTTTTAAAAGTTTAATATCTTTGGTGAATATGGACGAAAAATGTTCATTGAGGGCTCAAAAGATGCGTCTAAAAATCTATAAAAGTAGAGAAAAACCTTTATATAGGTGCACTGAAAAAAAATTTATTTGAATCAAATAAAAAATAAATAATAAAAATTATATTGTTTTGACTTTTTTGAAAATTTGGAGGTCCGTAGAAGGGGGCCAATTTTACCACTTTTGCTAAACCCCGTATACACTAAGAAAAATTGATGTTGAGCTTTAATATCTAGATATTAACGGTCAATATCTGTGCCAGTCAAATAAATAAACATCTTAGATGTTTAAATTTAATATCCACGGATATTGGAAAAGACATGTTCAAACATAACCTCAAGTTTGTAGATTATACCTATTAACATCTGAGATGAAATTAAATTATAAACCGAAACAGTAAATCTGTCTGCATAGGGCCAAATTAAAGCATAAACACTGCTCTTCAATATCCAAAAACTTAAAATTTAATTTATGTACACTTTAGCCTATAATGTCCAAAGAGGGAACATTTTTTAATTATATTGTAATTAAAAATATTATAGTAGGTTTAAAGTTGAAAAAACGTCAATGCAGTTTGAATATTCATTTCAACGAATAATGCATTTTGAACCTACTGAAAATCTATCAGATTTTATGACGATTTTATTTTAAAAATTTCATTTTTATTAAAAAATACGTATTTATAAAATTTCGAAGGTTCGAAATTAAATTTAGAGGTATGGGTTTTTGAATGTTTTATAAAATTTGCAGCATAAAGAATTTAGATTTTCTAAAAACTATAATCAACTACGAATTTAATACCCAGTGGAAAAATATTCAAGACGAGTTCAGATACAAATTTATAATTTATTAAACACAATCGCATTAAATTTGAAAGTAACTGCAGAAAATATGTTTTCACAAAAAAGAGAATGATAAAAAGGTTGACAAAATAAATAACTGGAGAGATCAAAAATTTTATATACAGTACGTATACAGTTCATCGAGCAAAAAATTATTTTTACTTGTTTGTATTAAAAAAGAGAACAAGAATAACATCAACAACACAAGACAATTTGCACGTAAGTATCAACTAGTAATAAAGCGAAAATTAAAAAAATGTAAAACTGTCAAGAATCACTATTTTTTGTCGTGAAGACGTTTATATAGTATTATTTAGAAAAAAACAAGGATAAAAAATTTGTTTAGATGAAATTATATTTTTTTCTTTTTATGTAAATGAAAGACGTTGAAAAACTATCGAAAGAATTCGAGATAATTTTAAATCTACTTTTACCTGTGTTGAATATAAAAACACTATTTTAGAAAAAACTTAATTATATTAGTGTTCCTGATTAATTAAATTCACAATTAATGAAACTTATATTACATTTTTCAATATACTTAGATCGAAAGAGAAGTGGTTAGATGAATTCTTATATTTCTCACTTCTTCTTCCTCTTTGCTTCCTGAAAAATAGAAATATTTGTCAATATTTTCTAATAAATTCTTGATATTTTTTTATTCTTGTACAAAATTATAAAAACAAAAAAAAAATTTACTATTAAAAATAAGTCTTAGTAACTATAAGAAAAATTGGAATTTGGAATTTTTATGAGTCACTAGAAAAATGCAATTTTTCAATTCTACATAAATCGAATTTCCGATTTTTTATGGGTTGGAATTTGATTGATGCCTAAACCTTCTTAAAATAAATTAACTAAAATAGAAGAAAATTTAAGAACCTAATTTATTTTTAAACTAAATATTTAAAAAATTTAGTTTTAAAAATGTTGAAACCTGACTAATTCTTTGGTCTGATTTTGTAACGGAAAAATAATTCGCATTTAAATAATATTCACCTTTCCTTTCTTCGCCGTCATAGGACATGACGTAGTTTTGATTTGTACATTTTCTGAATTTATCAAAACATGAACTTCGGAAATATTTTCCAATTTTTCTGATTCAGTTTGAGAATTTTCTGAAACAGTGCAATTCTTCTTGATGTTTCCTTGACAATTTGAATCACTTATTAATTTATTTTCAAGACACTCATTATTTTTAGATTTTTCATTTAAATCCGTATTCTTTAATGTTTCATTTAATTTATCTATTTCATTAGTGGTTTCAACTTTTTCAAAGTCTACTTCTAATTTATCGCTGATAATATTCTCAGTGTTATAATCTAGAGGTAATTCTATATCGTTTGGTATTTGATTTATACTTTCAGAATTTGATAGACAGTTTTTTTCTAAATTCTCATTGTTTTTTGGAAATTCAGGACATTTTGAATTAAAATCTGAATTTCGATTTATCTCTTCTATTTCCTTAGTTTCGAAATTTTTAATAGTCTCTTGTTCTTTTATTTCTTCGATTGACTTTGATTCTTCTTTACTTTCGAGACTTTCGACTTTACTGTCTTCTTTGTCATGATTAGTTTTTTCTTCTGCTATTGTATTTGTTTGGACATTATTCTTTTCGTCAGTTTCTTTAGTTTCGTCTATCACTATTGAAACTTCATTCTTTTTTTGCTTTGAATCTTGTTTCTTTTTTTCTTTTTTTTTTGTAATTTCTGTTTTAGTTGGTGGATCGTCTGCTTTTGGATTTGTTCGTTTTGCTTCTTGGGCGGCAATATCTTGCATTAGTGATTCCTGCGCTTGCGATAAATTATTGCCCAATTTTTCAGAAACTTGAGTGAAATTTTCAATTTGTTCGATTGATTTGACATTGTTTTGATTTTCACTTTGAACGGAATTTGATTCAATGGTTTTTTCCTTTAATTGCATAATGAGTGTTGCACGTTCCTGTTGAAAGGCTTTACACAATTCGAGAAGCAGTAATCTTTTACGATTGAGATCCTCGATTTCTGCGTCACGTGTTTGTTTATCGGCAGCCATTTCGAGGAGAGCTTGGTGACTCTTCTCCCAACGATGCTTCCATAATCCGGTCTCCTTCTCGAGTTTGTGGATTTTCTTCGACATCTAGAATATTAATCAATTGTTTCATTCGTACAAGTTTTGAAATAAAAAAACAAAATTAAAAATAGAAAAACTTAAACATAGAAATTGAACGTATATTTACAAGTGAGTCATTTCATATCAAACCGTTCCACTGCCAAAAAACAATCGCAAGGAGATAGACTTTCTAATAATTGTTATTATATAAAACTTTAATTGTTTATAATATATTATACAATAATTCAATAGAGAATTTCATGAGCTTTCTATTGCTATTTTTATTATTTTAAATTTCTGCCAATTTCGTAGAGAAATTGCTGTTTGAAATGTTAAACTCTTAATAAAACAAAACACCCTCCCCCCACGATTTTTATCAAAATTATATGAAAATAAAGCGTGAATTCTCTAGTTTCTATTCCCATTTGATATATTATGGACATTTGATGGGATTAATAGAAAAAAAACACATTTTTTAAACAATTTTTTTTCTATTAATCCCATCAAATATCCATAATATATCAAATGGGAATAGAAACTAGGGAATTTACGCTTTATTTTCATATAATTTTGATAAAAATCGTCGGGGGGTGTTTTGAGATATTAAGAGTTTAACATTTCAAACAGAAATTTCTCTACGAAATTGGCAGAAATTTAAAATAATAAAAATAGCAATAGAAAGTTCATGAAATTCTCTATTGAATTAGTGTATAATATATTATAAACAATTAAAGTTTTATATAATAACAATTATTAGAAAGTCTATCTCCTTGCGATTGTTTTTTGGCGGTGGAACGGTTTGATATGAAATGACTCAAGTTTTAAATTGTATTAACTGATAAATATTTATTTTTGTCTGATTATCGAATATTTAAACAATAAATAAAGACTTACTTTTTCCATTTCTTCGTTAAATCCGCCGAAAACTTGATTACTTTTGGTTAAAGCGTTTTGGAATTCGTCGTATTTGTCAGTGTACATGCTTATTTGATTTCTTAGTCCCACTTCCTGGGTCTGCATTTCTTTCAGCCTCAATTGATATTCAGCTAATTTCTGAAAAAAAATTATTATTATTTTGAAAATTAAAAAAAATGCTATTCTGAAATAAACTCACAGCCAAGAGTTGTTTTTTCTCATTAAGAAGTGCTTCCTTCTCGGATGTCATTTCTAAAGTGACTTTTGCTAATTTAGCTTCAGCTAATTGAATTTCAAGTTGCATTTGTTGATGAATTTTTTCAAATTGCTGCTCTCTTAATTCAACTTGCTCGCAGAGGGATTTAAAATTTTTACTCATTTCCATATTGTCCTCGTAAAGTTTTGTATTTTTCTCATTATTTTGACTCATGAGGGCAGTAAGTTCACCGAGGGTACTTTGAAATTTAGCCGATACTTCCTTACGTTTCTCCTCTTCTTCACGAAGTTTCAATAAACTCTCCTCTTTAACGGCTTTATTTTGTCGTTGTAATTCACGACATAAACTTTCCAATCGACTTCGAGTTAAAACAGCTTTACTACGTTCCGTTTGTAATTGATCTTTTTCACGTTGTATCATTTGAACCTTTTTCTCTGATTGCTTCAATGATAATTGCAGTTTACGATTTTCATCAATGACTTCGGAATATTTTTTGCACATTGCCGATAATTTTTCGTCGGCATTTTCAATGCTGACCAGACTTTTTAAAACCTGCTCTACTCCTCGTTCCTCCTTTTTCTTCGGTTTTTCCTCTTTTGCATGCTTTCTCTCCCTGTGATATACAGGTTTAGACTGAAAAAATTATTTTTAAATATTAATTCCTTGTATTAATTGCAAATATTAATAATAAATTTTATGTGTACAAAAATGAATAAAAAATTTAATAAGAGTCTAAATTATTCATTTCTTGGACATAAATATCACATTTTGATATCAAACTATTTTCCTAATAAGTATTTATTTTTAATTGTTTATTTTATAATTTATAATTGTATTAATGAATGGAATTATAATTAATATTTAATTTGAAATTTTTTTCAAGACAAAATTTCTAACCTCACTTCTACAAAATGTTTACCACTTTTTACAAAAGGACAAATGACGAGACAGCTATTACTTTTAAAGATATCGTTTAAAAATACTGATTCTTATAGTATAGTAAATAATTATTTATTATTTTCTAATAAACAAACAACTGTTTAGATTTTTAAGGTTATGTGTAGAATGTGTGTTTTGTCAATAATTTTACTCACCTCTACGGTCACATTTTCAGTTTTTTTCTGAGCATCGCTAGCTTCAATTTTAACACTTTTTTTTATATCGTTATCCATTATCAAAACATCTGTGGAAACAATATAAAAATTAATAAATACAACCTTAGAAAGACCTAAATTTTTGCTTGGTTTATATATATTCCAAAAAATGCGTTTGTGCATGCATTCGGTATGAAGAGAGAATGAGAAATTCGCGGCTTTATTTGAATTTCAGTTCATAAATTCTTTTTTAGTAGAATTCGAATTCTTGTTTTGAAATTAAATTAAAAATTAATGATAAAAATATATTTTTTATTTAAAATTATAGATGAAATTTGAAAACAACAATTTTCGAAAACAATGTTTATGTGAAAAGTGAACTTTAATTTAAACACTGATGTATTTTTGGAAGCCTATCAGCAGGCGCATTTTCAAATTGTCTGTAAAAAGGTAATTCTCTTTAAAAATAATTCTTATTTTTTGATTATATTTTACATAGTTTTAAAAAAACATGTTAAAATCAAAGGGAATAGTAAATAATAGATAAATTGCATAATAATTGTAATTTTCTTTTTTAGTTGTAGTCGATTTTAATACCTAAACTTATCTCATGAAAAATCAGAATTGTTCTTTATAGTAATAAAATTCAAAATTTATAATTAATGAAAGTATATTTTTTTATAATTTAATTTTACGTATATTTATTCATTTCTATTATCTTTATAACTATTCAAATGTAAGATAAAGTAGGTAAAATAATATAAAATTTATTTTACTTAAAATATAAAAAAATAAATAACTAAAATAAATAAAATAAGTCAATAAAATAAATAAAATGAAAAATTTAATAAATTAATATAGAAAGTGATATAAAAAAGTGGAAGAAAATAAAACAAATTTAAAAAATGAATAAAAATAATATATATAAGAAAGAAATAGATTATAACGTACAAAACAAAAGATTATAAAAATTAATAGAAGTTTTGTTAAGAAAACGTAGTATAAAAATGTTATAAAACAAAAAACCAAATTATAGTAATTGCAGAAAAGTTTCTCAAATAAAATTTGTCTTAATTTTTTTGAAAAAAAATAATAAAAATTTAAAGAAAACCTTTTTTTAAACAAAATTTTATAAATATTTCAATAGAAAAGAAAATCTATTTTTGGTACATGCAAGTTTATCTCTATTTTTTATATTTATACAAACTAAAAGTTTGAAAAATGTCTATTGACACTCACGAATATGCGAAGCGGACAAAAAAAGTTGAAGGACACTAAATAATATTTGATCACAGTGTTTGATGGAAATGGAAGAAAGTAAAGTTTCTTCCTAAAGAGATTTTTTTTGTCTTGAAAAAAATTGCTATTAAAAAATAAACTTTTTTATTTCACTGTATGAGGAAAGAAAAACTCGTGAGATTCAGATGAGAACAGAAGATGTGTGCCGAGAAAGAAATCTGAAAAAGTCACGTCAGAGGTACAACAAAATGGTACGGTATGAGAGAAAAGAGGGGTTCAACGTAGTTATTTTGGGAATATATCTAAAGTTAGATACCTATATAGCAGCTTCTAGACCAGTTTCAAGTAAATGTACTTACTATAATCACATCTCTCATAAAAGTATATATCACAATGAAATCACATTATTAATTAATTAACAATTCAATTTTTTCATGTTGAAAACAATAATTATTGTCATTTTTTTAATTTTTATGTTCAGTCCTATTTTAAAAAACTTTATTTTTTATTGAAAGTTGAAATAAATTTTTCTTATGGTGGGGAAATAAATTTATAGAAAATTTGACATTTTAATTCAGGACAATTTAATTTTCCTGCTTAAAAACAATAATATTATTGGCATTTTTTATTATTTATTATTATTATTTTTTATTATTATTTTTTTTTATTTATTTTTTTTTCATTTTTAGTATTTAAAAAAATTCATTTTTTTATTTAAAGTCAAAAGAAATTTTTCTTATCGTGTGGAAAGAATAATATATAAAAAATTATAAATTTGAATATAAAGACAATTTCATTTTTTTGTTTGAGAATGTCCTTATTTTAAAAAATTTTTATTTTGAGTGTTTTATAAAATAATTCATTTTTATTAATTGAAATCGAAATAAATTTTTTCCTGTTGGCGTAATGAATTTACAGAGAACTGTAAATTTATTTTCGTTGGTTATGAAACCATTTTCTGAATTAATGTATTTTAAACTTTTCACTATTTTTATCAGATTAATACATGTATTTTCTTAAAACTGAAGTTGGTTCAAAACGATAAAACAAAAAAACCTAATTTCGTCCTTTAAAAAATACATGTATTACTACGATTTTTATTATTCATGAAACAATTTAAAATAATTGAATTCTTGCGAAGAATTTGTTTCTTAATTTGGAAAATAATTTAATTTTTGGGAAGAATTTAAAAAGAAAATTTGGAAAATAATTAAATTTTTCTAAAAAATTTTTATAAATTTTGAGAAAAATTGAATTTTTTGAAGAATTACATTTTTTCTAAGGATTTTGTAATTTATGAAAATAATTGAATTCTTTCGAGAAATTTTATTAATAATTGTTGAAAAAATAATTTAATTACTTTCGAAGAATTTTATTATTTATAAAACTTATTTAATTCTTTCAAAGAATTTTATTAATTAAGTAAATGATTAAATTCTTGCCGCGAATTTTATTAAAATTGATGAAAATAATTGAATTTTTTCCTAGAATTGGTTATTTTATAAAAATAGTAGATATTAAAAATCATTGAAATGTGAAAAGTTTTTAAAGATAATTAAATTTTACAAAGAATTCTATGAAAAAATTTGGCAATAATTTAATGTCGGTAGGAAATTTTATTAAATTTTTTTGAAAATAATTGGATTTTCCAAAAAAACCTTTTATTATTTATGAAAATAATTGAATTCTTACGAATGATTTATTAGGATTTTTTAAAATAATGTAATTTCCAAGAAGAAATTTATTACTTTTAATAATAATTGAATTATTGTGATGAATATTGATATTTATGAAAATAATTGAATTTTGAAAAGAATTTAAAAATAATTGAAAATAATTGAATTCTCGGGAGTAATTTTATTATTTATCGACATAATTATGTCGAAAAATTAAAAAATTATTTAAAAAATTTATTTATTATTTAACCCACGTGGAAAAGTTCCCGGAGTCTCCCGTGAGATACTCGGGAGCAACTCCCGGGAGTCTCTTGGAGTCGTTTCCGGGAGTAACTCCCGGGAATTTTTTCAGAAGATTCCCAGGAACAATTCAGGGAGATTCTCGGGAATTTTTTTAGGAAGATTCCCAGCAACATTTCCGGGAGTAATTTTGTGAATTTTTGTAAAAATTCACTTAAGAATGCCAAAAATTGTATAAATATATTATATTTACATACCTTTCATATTTATTTAATAAAATAATATCTTGTAACGTTTCAACAAGTTTAAGAAATAAACTTACATTTAAATTTAAAGGGTTGAAAAATTGTGTTTGTACATGAAAAAACGTGTTACCTGGAACAGCGAAAGTATTAATTGAAATAACTAAAAATTTTGTTTATTTAATAGAGTTATAATTGTGCCATGAAAAGCTTTTTTTGTGTAGGTAAACATTTTTATTATATCCTTTTTGATAATACTTTTAGACACAATAGGGGAGAGTGGTCAATGTTGGATAGGTGGTCAAAATTGGATAATCGCGTTTATTTCGTTGAATCAGATACATAATGTTAATTATTAATTAAATTAAATTAAATGTTGATTAAATGTTTTTATAATACATATACAGATATAATACTCGAGTTACAAATACATGTTGTTGTTGTTGTTGTTGTTTGGAAACACATATTATATCTTCCTTATTGTGTCTAAAACTATTATCAAAAAGGATATAATAAAAATGTTTACCTAAACAAAAAAAACTTTTCATGGCACAATTATAACTCTATTAAATAAGCAAAATTTTTAGTTATTTCAATTAATACTTTCGCTGTTCCAGGTAACACGTTTTTTCGTGTACAAACACAATTTTTCTACCCTTTAAATTTAAATGTAAGTTTATTTCTTAAACTTGTTGAAACGTTATAAGACATTATTTTATTAAATAAATATGAAAGGTATGTAAATATAATATATTTATACAATTTTTGGCATTCTTAAGTGAATTTTTACAAAAATTCACAAAATTACTCCCGGAAATGTTGCTTGGAATCTTCCGAAAAAAATTCCCAAGAATCTCCCCGAATTGTTGCTGGGAATCTTCTAAAAAAATTCCAGGGAGACACCCGGGAGTTACTCCCGGAAACGACTCCAAGAGACTCCCGGGAGTTGCTCCCGAGAATCTCCCGGGAGACTCCGGGAACTTTTCCACGTGGGATGAAAAAATTTGATTAAAATTATATTTAAAACAATTAATTTCTTTCGAATAATTATATTCAATTTTTGGCGAAAAGTTTATTAAAATGTTTAAAAAGAATTGAATTTCTGTTGAAAATTTTATTACTTTTGAAAGAAATTGAAATCTTTGTAAGAATTTTATGAACATTGTTTTAAATAATGAATTTTTAAATGTTATGAAAATTTTATTAGTTTAAATAATTGAATTCTTGTCAAAAACTTTATTTCTGAAAGTAACTGGATTTTACGATTATGAAAATAATTAAATTCATACTCAGAATTTAATCAAAAAATTTTTTGAAAAAATGGAATTTACATGAAAAATTTTATAATTATTAAAAGCAGGGACTTACACGAACAAGAAAAAACACGAAAATTCGTGTCGTGCCCGTGTCGTGCCTTGACACGACACAAAGTTCGCTTGGTAATTCGTGCCGACACAAATGCAAATTTGTAATTCGTGTCGTGTCAAGGCATGTTTTAAAGACACGCATGAAATACTGTGTAGAATCTTGCAAGCGTTATTTTTTTTAGGCACGACACGAATTTTGAAATGAACTTTGTATCGTGCCTCGGCACGACACTAATTACCAAGCGAACTTTGTGTCGGGCCTTGACACGATACGAATTACCAAGCGAACTTCGTGTCGTGTCAGGACACGACACATGTTTTTCGTGAAGGTCCCTGATTAAAAGTAATTGAATTATTGGGAAAAATAAATTGCATAAAATTTTGTCAAATAAAATTGATTTTTTTCAATATTAGCGAATTAAAAGTAGTGGAAATTCTCTAAAAAAATATTGTTTATATTCTTTGTTCGGAAAGTTGAATATCTATATAAGCTAATGATTTTTTTACCTTTTCTATTCTTTAGAATTATTAAAATTTTCGTAATGAAGTTTTTTTTAATTTAGGTATCAGATAACAATTTTTGTGAAATTCAATTTTCCTCGTACAAGAAAGTTTAATTATTTTCTATTTTGAAAATCCCATGCCAAATTTGAAATTAGTATCGAAATTTGTTAAAGTTTTTTTTATGCACTTTAAAGTTTAAAAATATAATATATATTTTGAAAATTTAATTCTAATTAGTTTTTTAGTTATGTGTCATAATAAGTATTTCATTAAAAATTACTTAAATTAAAATGACTTGAAATTGTTTACAATAAACATTGTAGCACAACATTCCAGCGCGCTGCGCGCGGGTAATTTTGCTAGTTTGTAAAGAAAAAACGAAGAAAGTGATAAGAAAAACTAAAACAACGCTTCCTGACGAGATAATATTATTTCAAACGTCAGTTCAGTACAAATCTATCTCAAAAACAAATGCAAGATAAAGTTAACTCACAAATTAATACAAGACAATTTTATTCCATTCTTCAACTCAAGATAATGCTATGTCAAGATCTAATGCAAGAAAATTACAACTAAAGATATAACGTTAAATATGATTCTCTCCCGAAAAATATGTTATTAATTATAACCATTTAATTCCGATTAATATATTTAAATACTTTTTTTAATGAATATAATATAAAATAAATTATAATTGAATGTTCACCTATATTACCTTGTCTCAAAATAATCATGTATTACAAATTGACAAAAAATGTTAGTACAAATACAATATTTTTGACTGTGTTCGAAGTGACGATGCTTGACTAATATAATAAATAAAAATATTTAAATGAATAATTAGCAAACAGAAATAATAAATATGATCAATAAATTAGACTTCCAAAATAAAAATGAATTTTCTTATTTACATTTAGAATTATTTTAATATTATATAAAAATCGAATTAAAAACAAATTTAGCTTCCTTTACAAAAAGTGCTTTTTTAAAAAAGGATTTGACAATTAAATGTATTTTGTAAGAGGATATTTATTTGTATTAAAATTTTGTATGCAATTGTAAAACATGTTTATTTTTAGACTAGGTTATATGAGTAAAAATTCGATTAAAATTTATTTCATTTACTGTTAATTAAAAAGTATTTAAATATATTAATTAAAATAAAATAGTTATAATTAATTACACATATTTCGAGAGGGAATTATATATTTCATACTCTAGTTGTAATTTTCTTGCATTAGATCTTGACATAGAAGAATCTTGAGTTGAAGAATGGAATAAAATTGTCTTGTATTAATTTGTGAGTTAACTTTATCTTACATTTGTTTTTGAGATAGATTCATACTGAACTGACGTTTAAAATAATATTATCTCGTCAGGAGGCGTCGAAAAGTTAATCACAAGTACTTTAATTTTTGATAAGGTTTTATTCATTAATGATTTCCTTTTTTCACATTAACGGTGTTGTATTTTGTCTCGACACAATGTTTCTAAAAGCCACAACCCCATTTCTACGATTTCAATTGACAGATATAGGTGACTTGATTTGGGGATAAAATGGCCGCACAACAGAAAGGTGGAGT